>JAJREH010000037.1:0-463467 GCA_023065455.1 Cladonia rangiferina | reverse complement strand
GTAGCTTCGCGTCCTTGATGGGTTTCAACCCTTCTTCGACCGCGAAACGCTGGCTAATCACATTGACTTCGGCCCCGCTGTCAAGCTGGACCTCCGCCTTCACTTCACGTGATCCTCCTTTCAGCAACACTGTTCCAGGATATTTTAATCCTGGGACTGTGTTGAGTTCTTCTTTTTCCCTCGCCCCTTGGAGGACGGCTTGGACGAGGTTTTGTCTTTTCCCTGCTCTTCAACTGAGTGGTTGCCGAGATTTCCCACCGGCGTCTTGTTGGGATTATTATCCTTATTCTTAGGACAGGTGGTAGAATAATGCCCCTTTTTACCGCAAGTGTAACAGTCCACGTCCTTCAGATCCCGTTTCGGGTGCGTGGAGCCGTTGTTATCCTTGCTTTTAGACGACGTGTCTTTGGAGCCACCTTCGGATTTATTCTTCCGAGGCTTGCCATTACCCTTATTCTCCTTCGCCGGGGTACTGCCTGCGACTTTATGAGCAGTAGAGGTGGCTTTCTTCTGGTTGCTTTCCAGGCGAGAAGCCAGCACCACAAGTTCGCTTCGAGTGATAGGAACTTGCTGAACATTCGTAATAGCTATGCGAAGACTCGGACGCAACTTTGTATAAAGGTTCATACGTCGGTGTTCTTCACTCAAGGGAGGTAATTGGGCTTCAAGACTGCTTAAGTAAGCCTCAAATTGTCGAACCGTTTGATTCGGTCTCTGCTCCGCGTCGGCCATCGATTGGGCGACGTCTAGCGTGCGATTCACCGGATCTTCAATGAGGTTCAATAAAAAGGTCTTGAATTCATCCCATGTAAAATTAGAGTCAGGATGATCCCGCTCATAATTATACCAGAACTCTTTTGCATCCCCTTTTAGGTATTGCATAACATATAAGATCTTTGATAGATCGTTTGGAAAGTTCCAAGGCGTCAGACGAAAACACGTCTCAGCGTCTCGGACCCAATCCCGATGTTCTCTTAGCGTCTTCCCTTCGTATTTCTCAAGGACCGACGGCTTCATAGTCTTTCTGTACGGGCCCACTTCGTCGGCATCGCGCATAGGACGCTTTCCGCCCACGATATCGATGGCGGGAGGTAGGCGAGGGATAGACTCCTCCGACGGATCTCGTACCGTCTCCGTACGAATAGACTCGGTGTCTCGACGAGTAGGACGCGAGGAGGATTCGTCTTCGTTGCGTTCCGCACGCTCCGAGGAATTCCCTGCGGCCGCTGTTGATAGCTCTCGTCTGAGATCGGTGATTTCATGCTCAAGTTGCTCGAGCTGCTTCCGCTTCAACAACTCATCCCTTGCACGGCGAGCGTTTTGCAAGCGTTCGTCAATCGTTGGGATAGCTGGTTGACCTAGCTCGTCAGCAACATCTTGATCTGCAGGGGTTTGATCCTCTTCTCGAGAGTTTTGATCCCCTTGCAGAGTTGATCCGCTTTGCCCGCTATCAGCCTGCGGTTCGGCAGCGCGACGACTTCCTGGACGCAAGCTGACGTTTGCAGGCATGCTGATCACGGATCGATATCCCTTTTGAAGGTAGAAGAATTAGAACTGTTATGGGATTTTGATATCGATGTGAGATCGAGCATATATTGCGGATTATATAATATAGCTAATTCTTAAGGAGAAAAGAAAGGAGATGCCTGCTGAGGGCATTCATATTCCGGACGACCGGATAGCCCCGCATGGGGCAAGGTGACGTATCGCATGGATGACGCATGCGGATCACATGACATCCTAGCATCACCATGCCGGCATAACAATAGTATAATAATTATCTAAACTTAATTAAACGCCTTATAGAGGAAGATAGAGAAAAGTCTTAATTTAAAAAAGTTATATTAATAATATTCTAAATAGAAGCTTAATAAAATCTCCTCTTCTATAATTATTAAATTAATTATTAAATTAGATACTAACCCTACTATAAAGCTTAGTATATTAGTTAAGTTGATTAAATTCAATTTAAAAACTTATTAAGAAAAACCCGACCTGATCTAAACTTAATGTGTTGGGTTTAGGTTAGGTTTAGATTTAGATTAAGTTAAAAAAATCCTAACTTGACTCGACCCGTTGCGCGGCGTATATATAAAAATACTTTAAAGAATATTTTTAAAAAATTTTTTAAAAATATTTATTATTAAAATCTAGCTTTTATAATTTTTAAATATATTATTAATTTCTAATATTTTAATTAATTAAATTATTTTAAAGTATTATCTTATAAATAGCTTAATAAAATATTTAATATAT
The DNA here is from genome assembly GCA_023065455.1 of Cladonia rangiferina. Lineage (NCBI taxonomy): Eukaryota > Fungi > Ascomycota > Lecanoromycetes > Lecanorales > Cladoniaceae > Cladonia > Cladonia rangiferina. Next base: position 461,211 of record JAJREH010000037.1, on the reverse strand, counting down.
TTATTTTAAAAAAAATTTTAAATTATTTAATATAATTATAAAAAATATTAATATTTTAAAATAAATATAAATTAAAAAAATTATATATTAATAATAAATTAAAGAATTTAATATTTAATATAAATAAATTTTTTTAATTTATTATTATTAATACTAGTTATAATTTTAAATAATAATAATAAAAAATATAAAGCTTAAGCTTAGAATTATTTTTTAATTTTTAATTATATAAATAATTATTATTATTATTATAACTATAAATTATATTATTAAAATATTAATTTATAAATATATATTTAAATCTAGTTTTTATTATTTATTTAAATATAAATAAAATATATAGCTATATAATAAATAAAATAAGATAATTTATATATATTAATATTTTAAATAAATAAGAACTTAATAAAGGTTTTTAATAAAAATAAATAAAATATTAATATTAAGAATTTTAATAAAATTTATATTAAAAAAAGTTTTAAGAAAAGTAAAATTAATAATAAATTAAAATTAATATATAAAATAAAATTAATAATTAATTAATTAAATTAATAAATAAATTAATAATAAAAAGGATTAGTAGTAGAATAATTAATAAAATAATTAAATAATTAATAATTAATAAATATCTTATTTTTATAGAATTAATTAATAAAAAAAATATTTATATTATTTATTTTAATAATTTAATAAGATTTTTATAAAAATCTTTAATAAATAAATAATAATATTATATTAAAAATCTAATAAATTTAAATAAATATATATTAAAATATAAATAAAATATTATTATAAAGATTTAACTAGAATTTTAATTATTAGATATATATTCTTAATTATTAGAAACTAAACTTAATAAAATTAGAATTATTAAAAATAAACTTAAATTTATAATACTATTCTTTTTTTTAATATAATAATATTCTTATTATTATAAATTCTATTTAATATAATAAATATTTAGATAAAGTAATAGCTATATTATATATATTAATTAATTAAAATACTTATTATTTATATTTTATTATATAATATTATATTATTAGCTTTAAAATAAAATACTAAAAATTTATTTTTTATAAATTTAAAAAATAATAATAATAATAAAAAAGTAATAATATAAGAATTATTTATAAAAATATATCTTAATAAATTAAATTAACTATAATAAATAATAATAGAAATTTAAATATTATAAAAATAAATTAATATTAATAAATAACTTATTATATAATTTAAAATTAAAAAGTTAAAAAAATTAAAAAATTTATAAAAACTTTATATAATAATTAATAAATAATAAAATAATAATATTTTATTTTTTTAATAATTTAGCTAAGCTAAAATTAATATAACTTATTATTTATTAATATTAAATAATAATAATTTATAATAAAGAGAAAAATATTATATTTATATAATTTAATAATAACTTATAATTATTCCTAATTTCTATATTTATTTAGATTTTAAGTTTTTTTTAATAAAATAAATAGTTTAATAAAAAAATTATTTATAATAATAATAATAAAGAATTTTATAATAAAAAGTTCTTTAAATATATAAAATAAATTATTAATATTTAAATATAAAAGTTTTATATATTTTATTAATAAATTTATTATAATAAGATAAAGTAATAATAAAAGTAAGATTATTTAATATATAAATAATAATAATAGAATTTAAAATATTAATAATAATTAAAATAAGAATATTAATAAATATATAAATAAATATATAATTAGAAATTAAGGTAAAAATAATAATAAAAATTTAAATAAGAATTTAAATAAAAATTTAAAAAAAAAATAAGAATTATATCTATTTTTAATATTCCTTATATAAATATTAATAAAGTTAGTTTTATAATAAAAATACCTTTTTATAGTATTTATAAGATAGTTTATTATAAAGATTTTTTTATATATATTATATAAAATAGATAATTAAGAAAAATAAGATATTATAAAACTTATAATAATAATAAATAAATATTTAATATATTAATTTTATTAATTATAAAATTATTTATAATAATATTTATAAAGTTATTTTTAAGGAATTTTTTAAAAATTCTTCTAAAGGTATTTATTAACTATATAGAAATATTTTAAAAAGTATTTTTAAAAAATTTTTTAAAAGTACTTATTATTAAAATCTAGCTTTTATAATTTTTAAATATATTATTAATTTTTAATATTTTAATTAATTAAATTATTTTAAAATATTATTTTATAAATAGCTTAATAAAACGTTTAATATATTTATTTTAAAAAAAATTTTAAATTATTTAATATAATTATAAAAAATATTAATATTTTAAAATAAATATAAATTAAAAAAATTATATATTAATAAATTAAAGAATTTAATATTTAATATAAATAGTTTTTTTTAATTTATTATTATTAAAATTAGCTATAATTTTAAGTAATAATAATAAAAAATATAAAATTTAAATTTAAAATTATTTTCTAATTTTTAATTATATAAATAATTATTATTATTATTATTATAAATTATATTATTAAAATACTAGTTTATAAATATATATTTAAATTTAACTTTTATTATTTATTTAAATATAAATAAAATATATAGTTATATAATAAATAAGATAAAATAATTTATATATATTAATATTTTAAATAAATAAGAATTTAATAAAGATTTTTAATAAAAATAAATAAAATATTAATATTAAGAATTTTAGTAAAGTTTATATTAAAAAAAACTTTAAAAAAAATAAAATTAATAGTAAGCTAGAATTAATATATAAAATAAAATTAATAATTAATTAATTAAATTAATAAATAAATTAATAATAAAAAGAATTAATAGTAAAATAATTAATAAAATAATTAAATAATTAATAATTAATAAATACTTTATTTTTATAGAATTAGTTAATAAAAAAAATATTTATATTATTTACTTTAATAACTTAATAAGATTTTTATAAAAATCTTTAATAAGTAAATAATAATATTATATTAAAAATTTAATAAATTTAAATAAATATATATTAGAATATAAATAAAATATTATTATAAAGATTTAGCTAGAATTCTAGTTATTAAATATATATTCTTAGTTATTAAAAGCTAGACTTAATAAAGCTAGAGTTATTAGAAATAAACCTAGATCTATAATATTATATTAGAATATATTAAATTAAAGTAATATTCTTTAATTAATAAATTATTATTAATTAATTAAAGAGATTATTTAAGTATAGATAAATATATCTAAGATTATTAATATAGATTTTTATTATATATAATTAATTATTAGTTATTAATCTATTTACTATATATTTAATTATATTATAGAATAAGTTTTAAAGATAATACTTAATAAATAATTATAAAAACTTCTATAAAAAAGAAAAGAATAATATTATAATATTAATATTATAAATATTAATATTCTAAATAAATTATAAAGTTATATTATTAAATAATCTATATTATATATTTATATATAGTAATTATAATTTAGATTTAATTATATAATAATCTAAAATTAATTCTTATTTATATATTAACTCTTAATAATAAATTATAATAATTATAATTAATAAAGATTATTTATAATTAATAATTAATTAATTTAAATATTAAATAAATAAGTTTATTAAGTTTATATTAAATTATAATTTATAATTAAAACTTATTTATAAAAACTTTTATAAATATATTTTTAAAATATTTAAATAAATTTAATACTAGATTTTTTTATTATATTAATAAAATTAATATAATAATAAGAATAATATATTAATATTAATAATTTATAAATATATATAATTAATTTCATAAAAATTCTATATAAAAATATATTAATAACTATTATATTTATTATATTATATTATATTTATTATTATATTATTACGAAATCGTTATAATATTATAGTAATTATTATTTAATTAATACTTAAATTAATATTAAGTTATTATTAAACTAAGTATTTAGATTTTCTATATATAATATTTTCTTTCTTTTTTTATTATTAATTAATTTATATATTAAAATTAATTTATTTTTATTTTATTTATTATTATATATAAAGTATATTTTATTTTATAATAATATAATAATAATAATAAAATAATTTAAAAATTAAGAATTTTAATATTTTATATTCTTCGCTTATTTATTAATATTTATTATTATTATAAATCTTTAAATTCTTTTATTAAATATTTTAAATATTTAAATCCTTTTATTAAGTATTTAAAATATTTAATATTTAGATAATTCTTTAGTAAATACTTATTATTTATATTTTATAAAACTATTTTATTTAATTTAATTTAATTAATTTAAATTCGTTAAAGTATTACTTTCTATATATTTAAATTCTTCTAAATTTATTATTAATAGTTTTAAAAATAATTAAGAAAGAATATAAGTTTATATATAAAATAATAAGAATTAGAATAAATATAAGTTATTATTAAGTTTTATAAATATAATATTCTTCTTCTTATATTATTATAAATAATTATTATTATTATTATAATTTAATTATTTATTACTTACTTATTTATTTATTAACTTAATATAGCGTTATATTTATTTAGCTTAATATTTATAATTATTACTATTATATATTAATATTAATTCTTTATATACTTTATAGATTTCTTTCTTAATTTTATTCTATTAATTATATTATATTTTTATTAATCTACTCTAAATTAGTTTTTAATAATAAAATAAAGTTTATTATTATCTTTATTCTTATAAGTATATTAATAAGATTAAATAAATAATATAATAACTATTAGTATTTAATATTATAAAGAAGTAATAGAAAAACTAATTTTTAGAATATAATAATATATTTAATAATTAGTATTAAATCGCTATTAAATGAAAATTATTTAAAATAATATATTAATAAAATAAAACTTTAAAAAAAGTTTATAAACTAAGAATAATATTTATTTTAAGATAATATAAATATTAATATTAAAATAAAAAACTTAAAATCTCTATATAAACTTTTAATTATTTATAATAATTTAAAATTATACTAGTAATATTCTTATAAATATAAATTAAGTTTATAAGAAAATTCTTTAAAAAATAAATTATTATTACGTTAACTTTTTACTAGAAAATATAATTATTAATTTTAAAAATACTAGAACTTTATAAAATATTTAAAATATTAATTAATTATAGTACTAAATAAGAATTAACTTAATTAAGTTATTATAAATATTAGATAAACTTTATTAAAAGTAAGATATTACTCTTTCTTATATAAAAAAATAGAACTTTTTAATAAATAAAATAAATATAATCTATATTATAACTTTATTAACTTAATATCTTAAAAAAAAAAATATAAAAGAAAATAAAAAATTTAAGAATAAAAAAAGTTTATTAAGAGTATTATATAAAAGAATTAAAAAAAAATTTATAAATTTATAAATAACTAGATATATATTATTTAAATAAATTACTCTTAACTCTATAATTTTAAATATAAAGTATTTTTAAAAAATTTCTAATTTATCTTTATTTATTAAAATAAATAGTAAGATATTTTTAAAAAATTAAATTTAATATATTTAAAATAAACTTATTATTAATCAAAATTATTATATAAATAATAATATAAAAACTATTTATATAATCTTATATACTAAAAATATTATAATTTAATATATTTAAGTTTATTATATTAATAATTTAAATTACTTTATTAATTAAAAAATATAATTTAAACTTTAAATAATATTATAAATAACTCTTATAAGAAAAATAATATATACTATAATTTTAAAAGTTTAAAATAAAAAAAAAATAATCTTTTTATTACTTTTTATTTTAATTTTTATATATTTATTAATTATCTAAAGTTAAATAAAGAGATTATAATTAATAAATTAAAAAATAAAATTAACTTTTAACTATAAAAAATCATTACTATTATACTTATAGAGTTTAATATATTAAAATAATTAATAAATCTTTACTAGAAAGTTAATTACTAATAATAAATAATAAGTAAATATAAGAATTATATTTTAATAATAATTATTAAGAACTAAGTAGAATAAACTAAATAATAATAATAACTTATAATATAAATAAATTATTATTATAAGAAAAAAAAGTTATTTATTTATTTATAATAAATAATTATAAAATAATAATTTAATTTAAAGTATTAAACTTAATTTAACTAGCTCTAAAGTTTATTTAATTATTAAAACTTAAATTATAATATTATTCTTTTTTTTTATATAAAAACTTCTATAATTATCTATCTAACTTAATATATATTTAATATTAAATAATATTTATATAACTCTTAAATATTTAATTAATACTAATAAATATATAAATAAAGTCTTTATAATAATTTTAAATATATTTATTTATACTTAAATATCTTTCTTTATTAACTAGTAATAATTTATTAATTAAAGTATATTATCTAGATTTAAGGTTTTCTAATATAAAATCTAAATTTATTAATTTTATAATATCTTAAATAATCTATAGAATTCTAATTTTTTAAAGTATTAATAATAAAAGTTAATTATTAATATTAAATATTTTATAATATTCTAGTATAATTCCTATCCTAATTATTCTTTCTTATATTTAGTATATTTAATCTTATATATTAAGTAATTCTTTTCTCTAGTTAATAAATTATTTTATTTCTTATTTATTTTTAAATTTAATATTTTTTATATACTTTATTACTTCTTATTTTTCTTATTAATTATAATTAGAAATAAAGAATCTATTCTCTATTTTAATAATAAGTTATTATTATTAAGATATAATAATTATAAATAGAATATTAAAAAAATATTATTTATAATTAAAGAAAGTCTTAATTTATAAACTAAGTTATTAATTACTTTAATTATTTTAAATAATCTAAGATTTTTATAGTTTAATAACTTATTTAAATAAATTATTCTAATATTTTTTATATTTAATATAACTATATTATTAATCTTAAATTTTAATATTAAATATTATTTTCTATTTACTTATTCTATCTATAGAAATTATATTTAAAGTAGTTATTTTCTTAAATATTTCCTTAACTTTTATATTTTAGTAATAAATATATTAATAGTCTTAAATTCTTTTCTAACTCTTTATATTATATTATTATTTTATAATATAAAAAACTTTATATTTAACTTAGAAATATAATCTTTTATTATAAAAAATAATAATAAATTAATAATATTTAAGTCTATATTTACTTTAAATTTTATAATAAATAAAAAGCTTATTTAATTTATTTAATTATAATTTATAAATACTTATAAATACTATTTTAATATAATATTAATATTTTCTATTTAATTATTTATTTTAAGATAGAAGATTATTAAAAGTTTTAACTTTATCTTTAATTATTTATATAAATAAGACTAGAAATAAATAATAAATTAAATATTTTTATTTAATACTATTATTAATAAGTATTTTTTCTTTTATTATATTTATTTTATAAATACCTATACTACCGCTTTAATCTTAAGTAAATTAAAAATTATAAATTTTTTCTTCTTAAATAATTAATTAATTATAATTATAATATATTAAAAGCTTCTATTAAATTACTTATAAATAAATAATAGTATAATAAAATTTATAAAAATATTTATTTAATACTTTTTAAAGATAAGTAGTAATTTAAATAATTTATATTTTTTATTTCTTAAGCTCTTTACTTACTTATAAATATAATAGCTTTTAATATATTTTAAAACTAAATTAATTATATCTAGTTAATAATAATAAATACTTATTCTAAAATATATAATAATATATTTATTATAATTTATAGAAAAAATCTTATATATTATTTAAAAAACCTTTATTTTAATATTATTAATATTAGAAATATATAGTTTTCTATTAATATATAAAAATTTATTTTATACTTTATAATTTTTAAACTTAATTTATATTCTTTATTTTATAAATTTTATTAATATTTTTTTATAACTAGTTACTTTACTTATTATAATTCTTTAAGTAAGATTATTATTTAAATAAATACTTTTTATATACTTTATAAGCTTTTCTATAAATAGAAAATCTATTAATTTCTTTATTAACTTCTTAATAAGTTTATTTATAATAGATTTTTTAATAAAGTTATTATTTATTAATTTTTTTATTAACTTCTTAGTTAATAATTTCTTTAAAATTTTAAATATTAATTCTTCTATTAACTTCTTATTATTTAAGAAATCTTATTTACTAAGATTATAAACTATAAAATAAATTATTTATACTTCTATCTTAAATTCGCTTAATAATAAGATTATAATACTTATTACTTTTCTAACTTTTATATTTAAATTTACTTTCTTTAGAATTATTTAATTCTAAAATATTTAATATAAATTTAAATTATACTTTAATAACTTACTTAAATATTTTATTAAATTATTAAACTTAATTTTTTATTTTTTTAATTAATACTTAATTTTAAAGTTAAACTTTAAAAGAAATTCTATTTATCTTACTTAATATTTATTAAATTACTTAATTATTATAAAGTACTCTAAATTCTTATAATTAATTAAAATCTTTATTAAATTATCTACTAAAATTTTTATTAATTTAAAATATTATTTCTTAAATACTTTTATTATAATAAGTAACTTTTTATTATAAATCTTATAATTATATTCCTATAGCGATATCTTATATAATATAAATATAATTAATCTTAAAATATTATATTTATCTTTCTAAGATAATACTTTTATTATAATATAATTAAAAATATTTATCTTAATTTATATTTCTCTATTTAAATTAAAATAAGTAAATATAAAAGTTCTTATAAATATATCCTTTAATATTATAAATATTTTATTTTCTAAATTTTTTAGAGTTAAAAGAAATATTATACTTAGTTTTAAACTATTATTCTTAAATAAGATTATCTTTATTAAATTTATTAATAATATAATAATTTTTAGATAATTTTTTATAAATCTTCTATAGAAGTTTATAAAGCTAAGAAATAATTAAATATCTTTTATTTCTTAATAATTTTAATTTTTTTTAAATTTATTTTTAGTCTCTTTATAATTATAATAAGATTTAAATATTTAACTTCTTTAATATAAAAATTATACTTATTAATATTTAAGAATAACTTTACTTTTAATAATTTATCTAAAATTTATTAAATATATATTATATACTTTACTATTAAATCGCTATATATTAAGATATTATTAAGATATATAATATAAAAAATATTAAAATATTTATAAAGCGTTTTATTTATATATACTTAAAATATTATTAATATATTATATAAATTAAAAGATATAATTATATACTTAAATAAATTATATTTTATAAGAAAAATAATTTTTTTCTTATAACTTTTTTTAACTTTAATTTTATTAAATATTATAATAATATTAAATTTATTATATATCTTAATAATATATAACTTTACTAAAGTATTCTTAATTAATAATAATATATTTTAATTTTAAATAATTAAAGTATTTAATATATAGTAATTAATATATATTCTTATTTTTTTATTTAATTTCTTTATAATAAGGATTAAAGTTATATAAAGTAATATACTAGATTTTATATAATTCTTTTTAAATATATTATTAATATATTTCTTTATTACTTATATTTATTCTTAAGATATATTATATATTTTCTTTATTAATAAAAAACTCCTTATTACTAAGTTAATAAAGTAATTTATTATTTAATTTAATAATAATTTATTAATTTCTATTAAACTTTATATCTTTAATTACTTATAATAATATTTTAATACTTTTTACTTTAATTATTTATTTAATATAAACTTTTTCCTTATCTTTATAAAAAACTTATTATAATTATTTAAGTTAATAACTATAATATTTATAATAAACTTAAAAACTTTCTTATTATTTTTCTTAAAAAACTATTTAAAATTATTTAATTATATTATTATTATCTTATTTCTAAGCTTTTCTATTAATCTTATAAATATATAAATTAATATCTTAAATATATTAATTAATACTATTTTAATCTTTTATAAAAGGTTTTTACTATAATAAATATAAACTATAACTAATTTATTTCTCTAAAAATAATTAAATATATAATAATTTAAATTAAATATTATCTTTTTAAAGTCTAGTAATATATTTAAATTATAAAATTTTAATTAAAATATTTCTAAAATTATATTAAACTTTCTTAATATTATTATTAAATATTAAACTTTATTTATAAATTTTTCTAGAATAAACTTTAATTATATTATATAAATAATATTTAATACTTATTTATAATTAACTAGTTTTAGAACTAAAGACTTTATTAATTTAATTAATAAAATTTTATAAATCTTTATAAATCTTAAGTTAATAAACTTTATAATTAATACTTCTATATTTATTAAATATATTATTTTTATTAAGTCTTTAGAAATATATATATAATTAATAAAATTAAATTATTTATCTTATTATAATATATTTTAATAAGATAATAATATTATAATTATAAATAATTACTCTTAATTATTTTTAAATTTAATTATTTTTTTATATACTTTTTCTAATAAGTTTTTAATAATAATTTAATTAAAAACTATTAATTTTCTAATTTAATAATTAGAATTAAAATATTAAATTTAATCTTAATTTTATATTTAATCTTTATTACTATTAATTATAATTTTATTTTTATTAATATTAATTACTTTTTACTTTTATATTTTATAGCTTAATAATTAAATTTAAAATATTTATAATATAACTTTTTTTTCTAGATTTAAATAAGAATATATAGTAATTAATTATATTTTTTTATTAATTATAAAAAATTAAATTCTTTATATTTTTCTTTATCTTTATCTTTATTTTCTTTAAAGTTATAATTATTATTATATTTATCTTTTCTTTTATCTTAATTCTCTTATAAATTTTAATATTCTTATAAGATCTTAGTTTATATATTAAGTAATATATTTTATTTTATTTTTAAATTATAAATATAAAGTCTTAAGATAAATTTATAATAAAATCCTAACTTAACTTTATTTATAATTTATTATTTAAGATTAATTAAGATATATTTCTTTAAGTTCTAGATTTTATAGTTTTTAAAGTATTTAAATAATATAATTATTACTATAAATTTTATATAAAAAATATATTAGAGATTAAGTAAGATCTGAATAGAATAAGATTATAATATAATAAAATATCGCTATAAAGATCTAGCTAGGATCCTGGCTGCTAGATATGTGCGCTCGGCTGCTGGGAGCTAGGCTCCATCGGGTCTAGGGCTGCCAGGAGCAGACCTGGATCCATGACACTATCCCCCCTTCACATGGCAACGTCCGCGTTGCGCAGCTCCTACCTAATGCGACAGACATCTAGGTATGCGACAGCTATTCTATCTACTAATCTGACCAATCAGATCGTCTATTGCCCGCATTCCACCGATTCCATCGCGTTTTGCAAGCTCTCATGCAGTTGCCGCAGATTGCCAAGCCTTGCCAAGCTTCTTTTCGCCGCAGGTCCAAATACGAGCGACAGCGATGTAGCGACAATAACATGGGAAATAGCTTGTGAAGATATGCCTCGGTTGGTCGGATGGGTTATGGTAAGCGGCGACAGGTGTTTGGATGTCATAATAGTGAGCTGTTGTCGATGGATAGGTCGCCATGCGATTCAGAATTGAAAAGTCGAAAAAGTCGAAAATTTTGAAAAATCCGCAAGGATTCCGCGCAGCGGTAAGCAAGCAATAAATTGGTGGCGTTCCACCTTCTTGGCAGCGGGACTAGCCCCAATATGGCATAGTCGCTCCTGGTCGGTGTTGAGTAATGGTTGTCTGCAGCGATGGGAGCAGAACATTGCGCCTGCGCAATTTGGTGATGGCTTGTGTCCATTTCCAACTCCTATATTCGTGTGAATCCATGCTCTTTTTTGGTGGTGAGACGAACAGCCTAACAAAAGGATCGTCTATTGAGGTGTTGAGCAACAGTGGTCTGAAGCGCTGCGGGGAGGAACACATCGCGCCCGCAGAATTTGGTGACGGCGTGTGTATATCCTAAATCTTCCTTGTGTAGACCTATGCTTTTTCTTGTCGGTATTGAGCGACGGTGGTCTGCAGCGATGCGGGGAGCCGAACATCGCGCCCGCAGAATTTGGTGATACCTTATTCATATCCTAGGATTTCCTTGTGTAGACCCCATGCTCTTGCTTGGTGAGACGAACGGCCTAATCAAAGGATCGTCTGAGGCGATGGTGATTTAGGAGGATGGTCGAATCTGGTGGTAGGAGGTGAGGGTCTGATGGTAGGATTCGGGAGGAAGGTCGAATCTGGTGGTGGGATGTAAGGATTTGGTGATGTTTTCTTAAGCATGGTCGGTGTCACAATTCCAGCAGTTCCCCACCGCTTGACACTCGCTGCCACCGAATCTGCTTGTTGTTTGGTTTCGATGACGGGGAAAAGGTAACCATATAGGGACGCTGACATGGTCGGTTTAATCGAAATCTTCTTATGGGAACACCAGTATTGAACGATTTCGGCGAGATCTCACCTTATGGGAACGCTAGTATTGGACAAACGATCTCCTTCGCAGGAATGCTGCGGTGGTATCCGATCTTCTGCCTTACCTAGGAACGCTGTTGAGGTGCCGTATTGGCTGAGTCGGTCATACCAGGGTCATACCTCGTTAGGAACACCATTGAGGCCACCATCTTGGTGCTTCTGCAGGAATAGGGAAGTCCTCGTCTGCAGGGATTTTATATGCTCACTAGGCCTTTGCCTAGACGTACAGGGCAACTGTACAGCTTACCCACCTAGACCCCCGGGGACCTAGATGTATGCGACTCCCTAACCTTTAGGGGGTCAGAATGAAGGATAGCGATATTATGTCAGGGATCAAGCAAGACCTGAATAGGATAAGGCTGTGATATGATAGAATATCGCTATGAAGATCTAGCTAGGATCCTGGCTGCTAGATATGTGCGCTCGGCTGCTGGGAGCTAGGCTCCATCGGGTCTAGGGCTGCCAGGAGCAGACCTGGATCCATGATATATACTCTATTATATTATTAGCTTAAGAAAAGAAATATTAATTTAAAATTTTTATTAATACTAATATTATTACTTATTTATTTATTAATAAAAAAGAAGTATAAATTATATTTAATATTTTTAATATCTTATCTTTATTTTTAATAAAATCTTATTATCTTTATAATTATAATAATAAAATAAAAAAGAAATTTATTATTTATATTATATATTTCTTTATAAGAATAAATAATTATTAAAAGTTTATTATATTTATATTAATTATTAATCTTAATAACTAGTATATTATTCTTAGAAAATTCTAAATAAATAAATATAAAATTATATTAAATATAATTAATAATTATATTATTTTTATTCTAAAATAATATAATTATAAAGATACTTTATAAATTAAATTTTCTATTTTTAATATAATTATTAAAGTTAAATCTATTATAATAAAATTACTTAAATTAATACTAAAAAATTTTTTAAAAAAGTTTATCTTAGATATTAAATCTAAGCTAGATTAATTTTAAATAAAAAATTAAATACTTATACCTTCCTTTCTTAAAGAAAATAAATTATTAAATATTTATTAAATTAATATAATAATCTTTAATATATTAATTTATAATTTAAAGAAATATTAAATTTAATACTTTTCTATAATTATTATAAAGATTAATTAAGTATTAAAATAAAATATTTCTATAAAGATTATATATAAAGTTATAATATATTTAAAAAATACTATTAAAAAGAAGTTCTCTAAAGAATATTATAATCTTATTAATATATTTAATAAGAATAAGATAAAAAAGCTTTTTTTATATTAATCTTATAACTATAAAATTAAATTAAAATTAAATAAAAAGTTATTATAAAATTAACTTTACTTTATATTTAATTTTAAATTATAGAAAGTTAAAAAATACCTAGAAAAAAATTTATAAAAAAGTTTTATATTATTAAATATTATACTTTATATATTCTTTATATTATTTATTTAAAAGTATAATAATAATTTAAGATTTTATATTAATTATTAAAAACTTAATATTATTATAATTTAAAATTATTACTTAATTCTTTTTATAGAAGAAGTACTAGTTTAAATAATAAATTATAAATATTTAATAAAGCTTAATATTATTATTATATTTAATAAACTTTATATATATTTAAATAATAAAGACTTTACTATCTTTATTATTTTCTTTAAAATATTTAAATATTATATATTATCTTTTAAGTTTACTAAAAAATCTATTTTATATTAATAATATATAAATAATAATTTATTTAAATATCTAAATAACTTTTATTAAATATATTTAGATAATATTCTAATTTATAATAAAATAAAAAAGAAATACTAGAAATATATTAAAAAATTTTTATTATAATTATATAAAATAGAACTATAAATTAATATAAATAAATATAAATTCTATATATAAAAAATAAAATTTTTAGATCTTTTAATATTTACTATTAATTTAAAAATAGATTTAGATAAAATTATAATAATTACTATATAAAAAATCTCTATATATTTTAAGAAAATATAGTTTTTTATAGAATTCTATAATTTTTATTATTATTTTATAAAAAACTTTTTAAAGATAATAAAGCTCTTAATAATTTTAATAAAAAAGAATTATTTATTCTTATAGTTAAAAACCTACTAAGTTATATTTAAAAATATAAAGTATTTAGTTACTAATATTTTAATTTTTTAATATTATAAAAGATTTTACTTTATAATATTAAAAATAAACTTTTTAAATTATATTAATAAAGAAGTCCTATTATAAATAAATAATAAAAAAATACTTTATTTAATAACTTTTTATAATAAGAATATAATACTAGTTAAATATAATTATAAGATTTATAATAAAAAACTTCTAATAATAATTCGCTATTTAAAATATTAATATTTTAAATTAAAGTTAATTAATATCTCTATATAAATCTTTATTAATTATAAAAGTTTAGAGTATTTTATATAAATAAAAGAATTAATATATTATTAAGTAAAATAAATTAAGAAGTTAATTAAATATAACTTTAAGATTATATATTAAATAGAAAAATTAAATAAAAAGATAAACGCGTTAATCTAAATACTTAATTTAATCTTAATAAATAAGAAAAATAAATATTTTAAATATTAATATAAAACTTTACTTTTATTAAAATATTTTTAAAATTATAACTATACTCTCTTAATAAACTAAGAAACTAAAAAAGAGAGTAAAGATATAAATAAATAAATAAATATAATAATAAATAAAAAATTATTATTATATATTAAGATTATATTAGCGAATTAAGATAATAAAGAATATAATTAAGTATAAAACGCGATAGAAAAAAATCTAATTTAAATATTTAAGGATATTAATTTATAATATTACTTATAATAATATTATATTTTATTTTATAAAAACTATCTTTAAATTTCTATATTACTTAAATTATACTTAAATATTATAAAAAAAGATTATAACTAGTTTATAAATAATTACTTAGAAAGAGATTAAATATTAAAAATATTAAAATATTAATTCTATTAACCTAGTATAAAGAAAAAAGTAACTTAATATATTTATAATTATTATATTTACTAAAGAAGTAAGGCTTTAAGAAATAAATATAATAAATTATTATAATTACTATTTATATCTAAATAATATTAATAGAATATTTTAATAAATTTTATTACTAATCTCTTTATCTCTAAGGATTAGAATATAATCTATATATTAATAAATTACTTTTCTAAAAAAAAAACATTATACTCTTTATATTATAATTAATAAGAGAATCTTTATTAAAATTATAATAAATATTCTACTTAATTATATCTTTAAAATCTATAGTTTTTTAAATTTAATTATATTTAATTAAGAACTTTAATTTATATTCTTAGTTTAAAAAATCTTATATAATTAACTATAAATTATAATTAATCTATTTATAATCTTTTACTTAGAAATTAATAAATAAATAGAAAAAATAAATTAAGATATTAAATAATAACTAAGGATTTATTACTTATATATATAGAATAATTAAATATATTAATTATTTATAATTAAATTTACTAATAATAATATAGTTATTAATACTACTAGTATATTTTCTTTCTTTATAAATAAAATTTTTTATTTCTATATATTTTTCTTATTATTAATTAACTCTAGTCTATTAATTTATAAAAAGATTTAAGTTATTAAAGCTAATAATATTATAAATAAAATAGGAAATATTCTAGAATTTATAAAAAAATAATCTACTCTTAATTAAAAATATATAATAAAATAAATAAATTATTAGTAATTTAAAGTTATTTATAAGGTAGAAGACTTAATATTTTTATTAAATAAAAATATTATTACAACGCGTTCTAATAAGAAGCTAGATAATAAAATATTAAAGTTATTTAAAATTATTATTAAAATAAAGTTTTTCTATCGCTTAAAACTTCTAGTAAGTATATAAATTTATAATATATTTTATCTAAGTCTTCTATATAAAGTTATAATTAATTCTTTATTTAAATAATACGTTGTTTTTCTAAAGCCTATAATTATTAATAAAAAAAAGAAATAAGAATTAAATAATATTTTAAATACTTAATAAATAAATAAGAATTATTACTTATAGTTCTATATATATTAAAAAAATAAGAAATAACTAGATTAATAATAATATAATATAAATAATAATAAGTTTAAAAATATTATAAATTTAATTATTAACTTTTATTAATAATATCTTAAGAAGTTTAGTAAACTTAATAAATTATAAACTATTTATTTTAAGTATTAAAATTAATATTTATTTAAAGAGAAAAGTAATATTATAATTTAATTATTTATTACTTACTTACTTATTTATTAACTTAATATAATATTATATTTATTTAACTTAATACTTATAATTATTATTACTATATATTAATATTAATTTCTTATATACTCTATAAATTTCTTTCTTAACTTTATTTTATTAATTATATTATATTCTTATTAATTTACTCTAAACTAACTTCTAATAATTATTATTTAATATTAATAAGAAGTTAAGTTAAATTTAATCTAGAATTATATAAATAAATATTATTATATTTACTTACTTAATTCCTATAATTTTAAGCGCTTAATATATTTTTATTTCTTTTATTTTTTTTAACTTTTTTAATTTTTTAATCTTTTAATTATAATTACTTATTTCTTATCTTTAATTTATTTCTTTTAATTTTAATTATTTATTATTATTAATTATATATAATTTAATCCTTCAGAGTTATTATTTATAAGTAATTATTACTATTATTATTATTATTAAATTCTAGAATATTTTATATATATTAATATTTATTTTATATAATAATAACTTATAGTTAATTAATTAAATAAAAGAAGTTATTACTAGTACTAGTAAGATATATATAATAGATACTTTATTAAGTAATAATATACGCGATAGATAGCGTATAGATAATAAGAGCATCGCTTTTTTATTTTCTTTATAAGTATATTGTCACGGAATCGCTGTAGCGTTGCAGCGATTATTACCTAGCCAGCGCCCGGACTGATATCAGGCTATTATCGGGCCGAGCGCTCAGATCTTCTGCGTACGGTATCTTCTTTCTTTTCTTCTTCATCAACTAATTTATATATCAAAACCAATCTATCCTTATTTCATCCACCGCTATATGCGAGGCATGTTTTATTTCATGACATATATTTATTATTATACGTGTATAGCGATATCGTATCTTACTATATCGTAATATATTGCGTATCGCATTACGCATCACATAGCATTGCATTGTGGCCATACTCGCGAGTATTTTAAATGATCTTTGATAATTTTTCAAAGATTTTGTTGCTCGGGAGCGGGGACATAAGATTTTCCTGCAAAACCTGCCAAATCAAGCTCGCGAGCGCTAATAGCGACAGATTCCGGCCCCAGAAAATTGCTGATGGAGTTATTAATTATTCTAGAAATAACGCACAATCTAAATTTTCTATGTAGGGATTCGAGAAGGGTTCAAGTTCTATCTTAGGCAGGAGTTCTATTTCACAACGCCGATAGTTATGCGCACCAATTTAGTTGGTGGTTAGTGCCCAATGGCGCTGCCGACGGCGCACGGGATGCAGGGATCTGCGGAACGATTATATAGGGGCCTCACCGCAGATTTTGTTCCTCGCCTTTTGCATCTCCTCTTGCATCTGCTCATCTTGTCAGATTTGCAGCAAATCCTGAGTAATCAGCTTCACCCA
Organism: Cladonia rangiferina; assembly: GCA_023065455.1. Classification (NCBI taxonomy): domain Eukaryota; kingdom Fungi; phylum Ascomycota; class Lecanoromycetes; order Lecanorales; family Cladoniaceae; genus Cladonia; species Cladonia rangiferina. The sequence continues at coordinate 442,829 of JAJREH010000037.1, read as the reverse complement.
CCCACCCTCGCCTGTATATAGACTGCCGTAGCATCTGCCCGATGTTCCCTGTCGCTCTATATGGAAGGGGTCTCGGCAATGAGCTCATGCCTCCTGTTCTGCGGCGGCCTGCTGGCAGCGTCGGAGGCGGCGACAGCGAGGTAGAAGCCTACTGCTTCCCACCTGACAGCATTGGGGGTGGCGACAGCAAGGCGGAGCTCCGAGGCTGAGGATTCGGCCAACCAACCAATGGAAGACGTTGAAATCTAGACGATCCAGCCATCAGAGCACCAAGTAAGGAGATTGCAAACTTCTAGATAACGATAGCTATTGAAAATATAGCAATAGAAGAAGAGTCTAGCAATTTCACCAGTGTCCCTCAAGGACAGTCTATGCGACTAAAGAAAGGAAAGACGTTAACCTTCGTCCAACGCGAGTCTGACCTAATAATCGTACATCCTCGGAGATCTGTTCGTGCGCCTGCCCTCTCGTCACTTCACACCATCCTAGTCCCCCTTTACAATGTCATCCGCAATTTTCTCTGCAAGTGCATCTAGCTCAGTGAGTCAGCCAATCCAGTCTTTCCCAACTTCCCACTCAAAAGGTCCACTTACAGACAGTCGCCAACAAGTGCCCTGGCGGCAAAAGTGCAAACGAGCTCGCATCCACAACTCTGAGATTGTTTGCACCAAAGACCTTGGCTTTGGAATCAATCACCGCGTTCGGATTGTCAGCTTTCCCCATTGCACCTTGAAAGGCGGAGAGTCAGTTCGTGTTTGGAGCCTCATGCTAAAAAGATAGTTCAAGATAGAAAGACACTTACAAGTGCAAGCAGCATGATAGCCGGGTCCAACGTTGGCGAGCAACCATTGAAGTATTTGTGCATCGCTCTGTACAGACATTCCCGGGGATATCTCGGGGCCCATGATGGCCGCCATGGCCTTTGTGGACACGAGAGCCCGCATGCGCTTGAAGAGGGCGACGGCTACAGCTTGGTCGGTGGCGCTGCCTAAGGTGTTTGTATTGATAACCGGAGCGTCGCTTGTATCAGTTGAAGATATGGTGATGTTTCCTAAAAGCACCATAATCAGCTCGCGGTTCCAGTCTCGGGGTAACAACGGAAAAATGTGATGTCCGCTCACCTCGCTCCATTGGGGCCTCGAGCATGCCGATTATCTCCGCGTAATTTCCCCCGCCTTGAAGGGAAGGTCACCGATGACGATTTCGTAATGAGGCCAGTCCTCGGGGAAGGTGGCAAGGTCAGCCTTGGTAGAGGCAGACATACTCGACTCGAGTGCTGCAGGAACCTTTTCCCAACCGAAATAGTCAGCGCCTGTGCTGGCTAGTATCCCGGTCGCATTGGTGTTATATTCGTCTACAGCCACGGTATCGAAGGTGGAGTTAAGTGTACTGGCCTCCGTTAAAACTGAGACTTGCCTGACCATGGAAAAGAAGAGGTGGTCCTTGATCGATATTAGCTTGACTTCAAACCTAGAAGGCATCTGTAAGCTCCGTACCTGCATATTTTGCCCAACTCCGGCACTGTTGACGACTACTGGAATATTGAGACTCTTCAATGTTGCTGCTGGTCCAATCCCAGAGATCATAAGTAACTGTGGGGATTGAAACTGAAACATGCATAAGCGTTGCCCGAAAATAGAGATTCTCCAGGAGGAGATGAGAGACTCACTGCACCAGCTGATAGAATGACTTCCTTTGTTGCCGTGAGCGTAAATGTATCTCTACCTGTCTGGACCGAGACACCTGTTGCTGTTTTTGATCCATCAAATAGGATTTTCTTCGCCATAGAATTCGTATACAATATCAAATTGTTCCTTCCGCTTTTAACGGAAGCTTGCCAAAAGCTACTCTCGCTGGAACTTCGGGTCTGATCGCTGGGTCGAACTGTGGCTGGTGAATACTGATTACCGATCAAAGCACCGCTACTCAAGTCCTGAAGAACATCCACGCCAATCTCTTTGAACGCAGATGACCCATAGGACGACACTACGTCCGCCCAGTTTGTATGTGTAACATCCAAGGGTCCGCCTGAAGAGCTATAAGCATCAGCATGAGGACTCGGCACACTAGCGTTGGCTGCGCGAATGGACATGTTCGGTGGCGTGTATTTGACACTCTTTTGGAAATATGGTAGTAAGCTGGCGAAGGTATAACTTTGATCATCTGCAGCCTTGGCCCATAAGTCGTAGGAGTCAATGGTACCTCTGTGGTAAGCCATGAGGTTCGTTGCGGAGCTTCCACCAACTGTTTTACCCCTGTTGTAAGCCAATGAACGGCCTCCTAGGGCAGCCTGTGGGGTGGTTTTGAAACCCCAATCGACGGCTGGGGTTGAGACTGAGCCACCATAGGCAGGCACAATGCTGAGGTTGCCATTAACTTTCTCGTAGAAATCACCAGCTTCAACAACAGCAATACTGAGCTGTGAATTTTCGGCGAGGCGTGAGGCAACAGTCAAGCCGGCGGTGCCGCCTCCGACAATAACCTATTCAATCGTTAGACAAGAGCTATTTTCCCAGGGCACGGCAACGTACATAATCAAATTTTGCGTCTCCTGATTGCCCAAAAACATTACTAGGGCCTGCATTCCACCCAGTAGGGAGTGCTACAATTTCAGTCAACAAAAATGCAAAAGGGGCAAAGATTAGCAGCATTTTCACTCGGTATGATATTCCTTGTACGTGGGGCTGTCTCTTGTGGAGAAAAGCTCCTTGAGAAAGACATAAGGACGGTGGATTTATACGATTCCCCCCGGCCTCTAGTGGCGCCGGAATGCATTGGGAATCGCTGTGCCGTAATGATGTGGCATTCTTTCGGCCATGTGTTGGATCGGACAATATTGATCTTTGAGACTGCGGCTGGGGATTATTGAAACACGGAACTTCAGGGTTCAAGCTCGCCCCTGAGGGTGCCGCGTGAGCCAATGGTTCAGGCCTAGAAACAGTCACCTCTTCGTAAGAAGTGTGGTGAGATGTAAGGCACATGGTATCCTTGTTTTATTGTTAGCACATGACGTGGCTGTAATGTGCCTGAGGCATGAGGTTACAAATTCGTGAATTGCACCAACCTATCTATCCTATTTGCGAGAAAGCCACTCTTTTTACAGAACATCCAATTCTAAAAACCCGAGGTCGGAGGCTAGGATTCGAGGGTCACTGGCTAAAAGTCCAAACGAGCTGAAAACGAAATGAGATGTTGCTGGAGAAAGCGAGAAACGGTAAATAACGCAGTAATCATAGGCAGCCGCTTTATACGATGATTATGTCAGGTTTGCTCGATAACGGGGCAAAGAGATTAGGTGAGATCTTTATAGCCTCCTAGAGTAGTCGCAAAGATTCGGCCTGCAGAACTGGAATGAGCCATCTGACGCAGGTCAGTATACGTAAAGGTGACCCAAGGCGCCCGATGGCTTGAACTGGTCCAAACAAGGCTGAGAATCAACATGGTCGGTAAAGCGTGCACTGGTCCGGCAGTTTCTTGGGAGTTAATACCAAGGAACTTAGCGAATGTTTATCATAATATCTAGCTAAGAAGCTGACTAATGTCCCGAAACAATAGCCCAGACGCGTCCTGTCCTGACCCGGCCCGAAATTTGCTGAGTGGTGAACAGCTATGCAGGGCAAGTGAGTGGGTTTACGTGTGATGTGACTCGAATCAAGCATGCTTGAAGGCTGCTACATCGGCTGTTGCACTAATCTTAGCGATGAACAAGGCAACGCAAGGACTGAGGTGCTTATGGTCTTACTCTTCGGTATCATGGGGGAGTCCGAATGTGACATCGGTAATTAGCTGGGCACACCAGATGCATTGTATGATGAAGATCTCATCCTACGGGAAAGCTCTCAGATGAAAGACGAAAGATGACAGATGACTGTTGTCATTATTAGCACTGTCGTCTTCGTGATGATCAGCCTCCGAAGGCAGTCACCATCAATGTCGTGTCCCGGCGGACAAATGTCCGAACCGTTCGCAGCTATACCCTACTTACAAATCTTCCTATTTGCGCACCCACAAGGCTCATCCGTCTTCCCTTCCCTGTACTTCTATGAATATGCGCTCTCAGTGTCTGATGAGGCCGTTTTTGGCGGCCTGCTTACTCTACGCTGTGGCGCTGGGCATCGAAACCCGAGACAATATCTACCTTGGTGGCAAAGATGGCACAGCCGATCCCAAGCTCGGTCCTAGAGAGAGAATCAACTGGCGTAGGAGTGGGGCTGTGAATGCTAGTTGCACAAATCAGCCATCTTCGCGGCAATGCTGGGATGCTGGCTTCGATATCGGGACAGACGTCGATAAAACCTGGCCAGTTACGGGTAGGACCGCTTATGTAAGATAAACGATCCCTGCAGCCTCGGCTTTTATTGCGCTTAACAATTGGAATTTGAACTTGGGCTTGCTAACGTTTTTGAGTACACCTTAACGATACGAAACACAACATGCAACCCAGATGGGCGCGGTAGCCGACCGTGCCTCCTTATAAACGATCAATATCCTGGGCCCACACTTCAAGCAGGTCAGTCAAAGTGTGTCATAGTTTTCGCAAGAAATCCTCCCTCCAGTACTCGGCTGAAGTATCATAGAATGGGGCGACACCTTTCAGATCCAAGTTGTGAATCGGATGCAAGACAACGGCACAAGCATCCACTGGCATGGTCTTCGTCAGTGGCACACAAATTCCATGGACGGCACGAATGGCGTCACTGAATGTCCGCTCGCTCCTGGTCAATCCAAATTGTACATGTTCCAGGCTACGCAGCACGGGACGTTCTGGTATCATAGTCATCACTCGGCTCAATATGGAGATGGAATCTTTGGCGCAATCGTCATCAATGGGCCCGCGACTGCCAACTATGATGTCGATCTGGGCAGCGTAACACTCAATGAGTGGTATTATGATACAGATTGGCAAATAAGTAGCCTGGTCAATAGTCGATTGCAGTTGCTACCCACTGGAAATCTCCCAGCGAGCGGCCCTCCGTCTGCAGATAACATTTTGATCAATGGCACGAACAAAAGCCCTCAGGGAGATGGCGATTACCTTGTCACTCGCATTGAATTAGGGAAATCATACCGTCTACGGCTTGTCAACTCAGGCGCAGATAATGCTCTGCGGGTGTCGTTAGATGGCCACCCTTTTCAAGTGATAACTGCCGATTTTGTGCCTGTCCGTCCCTTTATGGCCGACTCCCTTCTCCTCAACGTTGGTGCGAGTCGTGTCCTTTCTAGAATTGTCTGAGAGTAGCATTCCTAACAATATCTAGGTCAGAGATACGACGTCATCATTACTGCTAATCAGACTGTGGGCAATTACTGGTTTCGAGCAAACGCAGAGACCGCTTGCAAAAGTTTCAACAATGGTGCCGGTCTTTCGATCTTCAGGTACATCAGTGCCGATGCAGCTGATCCAGTAACCTCATCATCGCAACTCAGCAGCTGTGACGACGCAGGGCCCCTTGTTCCATGGTGGCCAACCACCGTTCCGCAGGATGAATTCTACAGCCAGGTTCAAGCTCTCGATGTTAACGTGGAGCTCCCAGGACTAGGCACTGACAATCAGAACCTCGTTGTGTGGGGTATTAACTTGACGGCAATTGACGTCGACTGGGAAATGCCTGTTCTCTCCTATGTGTACAGCGGAAATAAGAGCTATCCATTCGTCGAGAACGTGATTTCAATTCCCAAGACAGAAACAGTAGGTGTGCCCACATAATCCAGCTTCTGATTCGAACTGAGCATACCTTAGTGGGTCTACTGGATCGTTCAAGAAACAGCCGCTTCTGCAGTCCCAATACCCCACCCTATCCACCTCCATGGTCATAATTTCTTCATCCTAGGCACTGGAAGCGGGGTCTGGTCTGCGAGCAGTTCCTTGAACTTTGAGAACCCTCCTCGCAGGGAGTCTGCTACTTTGCCCAGCGGCGGATGGCTCTTCATCGCTTTCCGCGCAAACAATCCAGGTGCCTGGTTGATGCATTGCCACATCGTGAGTACTGCCCGAGAAGCATCTGAAGCGAAAAGATTCGTGGACATGGAGCTTATAAATTGTCACAGGCGTGGCACATTAGTGAGGGTCTAGGCGTCGTGTTCCTGGAAGCCACAGATAAGATAGCACCCGCGACGGCGCAGTATGACCAGACTTGCCAGCAGTGGAAGAGTTACCAACAGCACGCGGCGTATGCGAAGACCGATTCTGGGCTATGATTTTACACGTGTTATGCATTGTAGCCAGGAAAGGGGGCAAGGTTTCCGATACCTTTTAGCCTTGCTTGCTCGCTCTGTGGGCTGAAAGGGAGAGAGTACGGACAATTTCGATGTTGAAACTGGAGTAGGAAAGTAATATTGGTTCGCAATCACTAAATAGTTCTGTACCCGCACTTCCGTCGTCGCTTTTGAAAGATTTTTATGATCATGTTCATCGACTCTAGATTTCGAAACAGGATTCTACACGCTCTTTTGACCATAATGACAGCTCAGAATCGCTGTAGCTCGCGAGTACTGAGGCTGAGAAGTCACCTGGATGAGACCCATGATGGAGTACGGTCATGAGGAAGTGGAGAAGCGCATCTTTGTCTGAGTCATCAATAATCATGAACAGACGAGGCTCACGATAGTGTTGTGACAGTATCTATGCAACTATAGCCAGTGACCAGAGTCTAACATTCAGTCCTCAATGGAGTCCACACTTTCACCTTGCCATTACCTCCTCGAGCCAGGGATAGACGGTAGCGTTGGAGAAGGGATAGCCCATGTGCAGCTGCTGCGGGAAGAACCTAGGATTCGCGACAATCACGGTCAGTCATGATTCTTGCAGAAAAGAAGCCAATGATTTGTGCGATAAGGAGCAAGGAGTCACCCACCTGGCTTCTTTCGGGCTACCATGATCGAGGAGTAGCATTGAGTCTTCGATAGGCATTAAGCCATCGTCTGTTCCCTGCAGAAGTTCGAAGCATTAGTCGCATGTGTCAATTCTTTCCAGTATGACCTTACATTGATGAGTAGGAGCCTGGTAGAAGGCTTCTGTACGACTCCCTGTTCAACCAAGGAAAACTTTCTCTGCGCTTCCTCTTTGAACGCTTCTATGCTACTGAAGCCGAATTTCTGGGCCAGAGCAGGATTGAGGCTGTTGAGTAAGTGCGAACACACGTTAGCCTTCCAGGGCTTGGCAGTACCTAGGAGAGACATGGCGAGATCGGGACAACAGAACTTACTCAAAAGGATACTCATGATCATCTACTCTATCCAACCATTGCCGACTGAAGAAATGGTGCAGGCCCGCCCCTTGAGCTACGGACCCTCTCAATTTATCCTTGTGCGAGTGGGCAATCCTCACAGCGTAGTACGCACCGCAACTCAGGCCCCATGCCACTAAGTTGCTCATGTCGAAAACTCCCTTGCCACTCATCCACCGGAGAATGCTGTCCCACAAGCGATCTGGACTCCCCGGGTCCTGCGGATCGGCAGGGCAATCCGCTGTTCCTGGGATTTCAACAATGACGCAGGCCCATCCTCGCTTTATGAACTCGTTGGTCCGTTGGGTGTTGTCCGTGCGATATCCATCGAGGCCTGTGATGAGAAGAATGGTAGGGACGCGGTGGTGGGGACTGGCTGTTGACGGAAAACGAGTATAAACTGGTATTGTTGGCTTATCAGCACCAGAGGCAGCGGAGTGCGGGATGAGTTCTTCGACGATGGGATCGATCCAGCCCTGAACAGCCTTTAAGTATGCATCTTTTTGCGCTTCCCAGGCCTTCCATTTCACGTCCGAGTTCATGATGGGGAAACGCGAGATGCGATATAGAGCGGCGATACGGAAATAGAGGCTCGAGGCTTTGGAGAGGTCGCTCGAGGCGATGGCGGCTTCGGCCTCTCTCGAGAGCGACTCACATGTTGGGAAAAAAGCTTTTGTGTAGGCGTCGCTGTAAGCGTCGGCGACATTGTTCTTTCAAAATCTTCAGCCCCATTGATGAGAGAGCAGCCTGGATGAGCTAATGTGAGACTGTACCTTGATGAGGAAATCAAAGACTTCTTCAAAATCTTTAATGTTGCCGTCGTGGAACGGATAGACACCTTTCCGGCACTTTTGAAAATCAATTAGCATGGCCTGTTTCATTCGAGGCGTTGTCAAAACTTACCGGAAACTTCCATTTCGATTCCCACAAAGCTTTGATAGATTCGTGATGTCCGCCGCGAACAGCGAATTTATCGCCTAGTATCCAGCGCTGGGGTTTGGTGGTGGAAATGATAGTCATGTCGAAGAGAATGCCACGTGACAAACAGAACCTCCAAAAATCTTCTCAGATCACGATGGTGGAATATCGATTTGAAAGTGTTGCGAGTTGTTTCCCAAAGTGTTCAACTGTGTTGACAGCTTCAACTCGGAGATCTCCATGAGATTGGGCGAAAATCCGACGGACCCCCACCCCCTCCATTCGGCGCCCCACTACTTCTATGCATGAGAGAGGAAAATTGTACTCCGTATTTCGTATTTCGTGAGAGGAGCACTGGGTTGTACCGAAACCGGAGCCTTGCTTGAACACAAGGAGTTTTGGAGGGAGGGATCCGACCAAGGTCGGAACTGGAGGTTTACTGCGCCCGGAAATTTCAGTCAAAGCAAATGTTGAGATTGAATCGGACACTACACTCCGATGCTTGAATAGGGAAATAGTCAGACCGACAATGTCTTGGATGGCCAACTCATTAGCCTCTACAAATCACTTTAGGCTGTGGAGATTTCGATAACAACACGAATACCAAAGCACCCGACAACTGAGGCTTGCATCAATTCCAAACTGCTCCCACTGTTTACTAAGTGGACTCGACATCATGTCTTGGTTGGCAAAGGAGAAGACTGTGTCTTTCGAAGGTACGACTTCTTTGCACAGAAATGGCTAAAGCCCTCTGATCGTCTATTTATAGACTACCTGGCTCTGACGGCGTTGATGTTCAATTGGGGAGACAGCTATGACACGAAGGTTTGTCGTCTAACACAGAGAACAACATCATTCAGCTTATCTGTGATCCATTGGAGCTAATGATGATGATTCGATGCTAGGACTGGGATAGGCTTCGTTCCATCATAGCGCCAACTCTGCTCGTGAGTGCTCCAAGACCTTTGGTATAGCAGACCACATACAAATGACGGAAGCTTATACGAAACAGGTCGACTACAGGCTTGTGATGGATGAGCGTTGGAAATGGGACTCAATGTCGGCGGAGAGCTTCGTCAAGATGGTCAGTAGCGACGGCTTCCTCGGTGACCCTCTTGTGAAGACGCAACACCTGTTAGGGGCCACCGAGTGGAAGCGTGTGTCCGAGACAGAAGTCGTCGGACATCACCAGCTGCGCGCTGCTCATCTTCGCTTCACTGGCCCTGATATGCAGCGCGTTGACCGTCGAGGCCACTCGCACGCTACAAACGAGCATTTCTACAAAAAGGTTGACGGCGTCTGGAAATTTGCTGGATTGAGGCCCACAGTACGCTTCAACGAGTATGACTTCGAGAAAATATTCAAGGGAATCAGATTCGAAGATTTTGCGGCAGCTGATCCCGGCAAAATTGGGGATGCAATCGCGAATGGTACTGGTGTTGGCTTGGATGCAGAGGCAATGAAAGCGACAGTGAAGGTATAGAACAATCATTAGCTTGAAGTCTTATCGTAAGGCTTATAGTAGTAAAGACATGTCCTGATATTCAAAGACAATGCTATTACCAGATTCGTAACAATTGCGCACCTTTTTCGAAGAAGACAGCGACCTTACTGGGCACGGGGGTAACAGGGCCTCTAAACACATATTCCGTGACGCCATGAAAGGATAAGAGGACGGAAAAGTTATTCCAGCATCAAGCCAGTCGTGGAAACCGTCAGAGAATGTGGTTGCAAATCAAGCGTCCCCATATGCAATCTTGAAAAGCGTCATTCGATCAGGGCGTAGCAACGGTGACGACAAGGCTCAAGCCACCTATGAAAAAATTCGGAGGTCGCTATGGAGTGTATCAACAGGGGCAACAAGCTCCTGGAGGCTTCTGATGAGTAATTGTTGACCCCTGATCTCCGCGCAGGTTTGCGGTGCATTCGAAATACTTACAGCACTTATACCTCAATCTCGGAATAGCTCTTTCCCAAGTAATCACGCGAAGGCCATTGGTGATCGTATGTGACTCTCCATGCTCTTTCTTGTGTTCATGCTTTCATTCCCGAAACGTTTCGGAAGCTCACGCATCGTGATCGGGGGCTATTGTGTGGGGGGCGGAGGCTGGATGCGGCACGGAGGTACTTAAGTGGTGTGTACCTCATGTAGAAGCCTGGGATGATGAGATAGGGTCTTGATGGCTCGTAGCGAGTGACGGGAGGTGAAAGTCGTCGAAACGCCGACGAAGGTGAGGGCGTGGGTGTTGTTGGTGGTTATGAAGGGGAAGCTGGCGGAGCGGACGTCAGTGGTTGAGCACAGATAGGTGATGCATCTGGTTTAGGGGGTGGCGGGGGTGATGTGGCTGGCAGAGCCGAATCTACTGTCGTCGGTCAATGAAAGCAGATTGTTTGATGATAGGATCAGCATCTCGTAGCATCTTCTTCTTCTACCTGAAGTCATAAGCCTGAACACGTCGCTGGCGTTTCTGCTATTTCTGTTGTTCTTTCACATGCTGGTATTGACGTTCCAGTTGCTCCTCTTCTCGCCGGTATTGTCCGTATCGTCCCAGCTCAAGGCGTTTGGTTTCTTGTACGCCTTGACGATAAGCCTTGAAATGAGGCATAGGAAAGAGGTAGGAAAAAGGAACGATATAATTTTCATAGTGGACTTCGCAGCTCAAAGCCTTAACACCGCGACCTGAACACGGGGCTCTTTCGTACACAAGCATGCTCAAAGCCGTTAGCGCGGGGCATGGCGGTGGAGGGAGGTAGTGTGTTGGAAGGCGACTTGGAACAGTCTTCGGAGCGGAGAGGTCAGGAATTTGGTCGGCAAGCTGAGTCTGGCTGGGACAGTGTTCGTAGAGGTGAGATTGATGTGGATGAAGCTGTTGATGATGCAGGTAAGGTCCAGGGAGATAGGAAGGGGTTTCTGGTAGCTGGCGCTACCCAATTGCTGGTGCTGGTACGTTCAAGCTATCATCACTGCTCCGGAGCCGGACAGTGACGTGCTGATGTATGAAGACATTAACAGGATCAGAAGCGCTGCCTTTGCTAGCATGTGTCAGGTATCAGTGTGTGGTGTTTCATCGGTGGGCCCCCAACCAGCCCCATGCTACCGGCGGCCAACATAGAAGGGTTTACCCCTCAACCGTATAAACCCATCAACCGTATAAGCCCTATAGGGCTGGACCTAGAGCTACTGAGCCTGCCCCCTAAGGCAACCCCGAAGGTCCCCGTAGTGTGGTCCCCGGAGCGCCCGAGCTTTAGGGTGTCTTTCGGGGCGGTTCAGCAGCTCTAGGTCCAGCCCTATAGGGCTTATACGGTTGATGGGTTTATACGGTTGAGGGGTAGACCCTTCTAAGGTAGGTACCTAGCCTTGCCAAAAACAGCTAGATTGCCCCCGCCAAGAATCTGGCCAGTTTCTACGTGTAGGGCTTGTTCTTACTTCAAGTCCCAACAACCTCTCCAGCGTGTGTCTTATCAGAAGACTTCCGGCTTAAGAGATGATGTTTGGTCGATTTGGCATGATCTTATAAACCAAAAAGAAAAAAGAAACAAAGATTTGCCGGAGAATGGATGAAAAGAGTCATGTGGATTGGAAGAAACCAACGAAACCGCTACACCATTGTACCAGCGCCATTAGGAATCGAATCTAAAACGATTAAGTAGGAAACTAAGCAAACAACTGGAACGTGGGTACTCGCAGTCCAGCTTTTTTTGGCCACGACGAGCCCTGAGCACCCTTGACGAGAATCCAGATGCGTGACGAACTCCACCCCTCGCCATGATACAATATACTCATACTCTATAATTAAGGGTCACCGCATTCCTAGCCAGCGATGAAAGAGCAAGCAAGTCTGATTAAAGAAGGGTCTGCAAGAAGAGCGAGAGCATTTGTGCCCACCACTAGTCCTGCGCCAAAACAGAACCGATTCTTTGCCAGACTCATACATCGCATCGCCAAGAAGGGAGCTCCATGACTACAGCTACTAAGGAGAAGTGATCACCCAACAAACTTCCAGAAACTGAGCTCACTCCCGCGCGGCGTGATGTAAAGGCAATACGCCTGCCAGCTACAGTCGACATAGCTCCATGATTCAGCAAGGCACCAATTTTACACATCCACGCGTATCAACAAGCACATGCAATCACTCCGCTCACCACGTTGCATCGTTGCAATTTGTTGCTATTCAGGAAAAGAAGCGCGGCAATCCGGGATTCGATTACTCATCTGAGATGGTTAAATCTCGTCCGATATTGCAAGCTAGGTTTCCATGGGAAATATGTCCATCAGACCGCTTTTTCAAGGCTGGTCGGTACGGTCTTTCCGCAACTCCAAGGCCCCGGCCTTTACTCCGTAGGAGTCAAATTTCACGCATGTTCTGGTCACTCTCCGTTCTGAGTCTCTTCTACTACGGTGTGCGGGATATTTCGGACTCAATCGAGTGATAGGCTGGAGGCTGTATCGGACTAGATCGACCAGACATTGCATCAAGGTCGGTGCGAACATGATGCCAAAGCGTATCGGGCTGCGTTTAATGTTGAAAGCCGTATGGAAAGATGGTACAGTTATCTCTTCAATATAATTGGTGGTTGGGCTCAGAGTCCAACGCTTGAGATGCGCCTGCTGCTCGAACATTCAATAAATCTCTACTGCCCTTTTCGACTGGTCCTCCTTACAAATGCACAACACTTCGAGTTCAGGGAACACAATGCAGATATACGTTTTTGGCGATCAGACTGTGGACTATCGGCTATTTCTTCGGCAAGTGTTTCAACGAAAGGGACTTCTTCTTACGACTTTTCTGGAACGTGCTGGAAATGCACTTCACGAGGAGATTTCTAGTCTCCCCAGTATACGAGAGGGGGGCCGAATCCCAGACTTCGGCAACATACTCGAGTTTGTAGAGCGTTCCTCCGCCGTTGGCTTACAACACCCAGCTGTTGAAAGTGCCTTCGTCTGCCTCGCTCAACTAGCACATTTCATCGGGTAAGAAGGATACAATAGAACTTACGTCATTTGGCTACTAATTCTTCTACCAGTCATCATGAGGACACTTCAAGGAGTTATCCTCGCTCGACATCCCCTTCATCTCCAAGCGTGCGTCTTCTAGGTCTATGTACTGGACTGCTGGCGGCTTCGGCCGTTGCGTCTGTAGACTCGTTGATTGCTCTCCTACCTGTGGCCGTCGAAACGGTCCGAATAGCCTTTCGCACAGGGGCACACGTTGCCGATGTTGCAGAGCGACTAGAGATCCTTTCTGATGTATACGAAAGCTGGTCAACTGTCTTCGCCGTGGCTGATGTTCCTTCGGCAGAGGAGGCCTTGAACAAGTTTCATGAAGGACATGTACGTATAACCCTCCATCTCGAGCTTCCGCAATGCTGAGTTGAACATAGAAAATATCCCCCTCAAATCGCCTCTGCACCAGTGTGGTGGCTTCCAATTCCATTACAATCACAGGTCCTCCATCTACGCATACGCGAATGCTTCAATCTTGCGAGTTCTTCCAAAGAGTCCATAGAATGAAGGTCCCAATTCATGGACCCTATCATACGCCCCATTTGCATTCGCGCCAGGACATTGAAGATATCCTTACCCCAAGCACGTGTAAAGTCTTTGGCTGCCTCGATGCTCACATGGCGGTCACTTCAAGCATGACTGGAAAACCTATAGTCGCCACCTCTCCTCTCGATCTATTCCGAAAGTCTTTGGAAGAAATGTTGCTTGGACGATCTCATTGGAATTTCGTCGTCGACCAGCTTGTGCTAGAAGTTTCTGCGTCTGCCGATGAGCGATGTTGTGTCACCTCCGTTGGCCCAACAAACCTTACAAGCAGCATCGTGGCAGCCTTGAAAAGTGCAAACGTATCTCTTTCATCTACCGAGGGCCACACCGACTGGCTTTCTCGGCAATCTTCTATATCTCCTGTCACGGCGAAGAAAGCCGTATCAAACATTGCCATTGTGGGCATGGCAGGACGATTCCCTGATGCAGCTGATCCCGAGCTTCTCTGGACGTTACTCGAAGAAGGCCTTGACGTGCATCGGGAAGTAAGTCAATAATCAAACTTGCTTTGGGAACGCAGCTAAGAATTCAAGATACCAAAAGATCGCTTCAATGTGAAAACTCATTACGATCGTACTTCGAAACTCAAGAACACAAGTCATACTCCGTATGGATGCTTCATTGAAGATCCTGGCCTCTTCGACGCTCGATTTTTCAACATGTCACCTCGGGAGGCCGCGCAGACAGACCCCATGCAAAGATTAATGCTTAGCACTGCGTATGAAGCTATGGAAATGGCCGGAATCGTTCCTGGTAGGACCCCATCGACGAAGACAGATCGTATAGGGACGTTTTATGGACAAACCAGCGATGACTGGCGCGAAATTAATGCTGCTCAGGATATCGACACATATTTTATTTCGGGGGGTGTACGTGCTTTTGGTCCAGGCAGAATCAACTACCACTTTAAATTTAGTGGACCGAGCTTTATTATTGATACTGCTTGTTCTTCTAGCCTTGCTGCCATTCACTTAGCCTGCACCTCTTTACAAGCTGGACAGTGCGACACGGCATTTGCAGGAGGCGCGAATGTTTTGACTAACCCTGATATCTTCTCAGGGCTTAGCCGCGGGCATTTCTTGAGTAAGACGGGGTCGTGTAAGACGTTTGACAACGATGCTGATGGATACTGCCGCGGCGATGGAGTCGCTACGGTGATTCTGAAACGCGTCGATGATGCACTTACCGATAGAGACCCTATTCTCGGAGTTATACGTGGTACGGCTACCAATCATTCTGCCGAAGCGATCTCCATTACGCACCCCCACGTTGGTGCTCAAGAATCTTTATTCTCGAAGGTCCTGCAAGACTCCGGTGTAGATGCTCACGAGATTTCCTATGTCGAAATGCATGGAACGGGCACCCAAGCTGGTGACGGAGTCGAGATAGAATCTGTTTCCAATGTCTTTGCCCCTCGGAGTCGACAGCGTGGTACAGACGAGCCACTTTATCTAGGGGCCATTAAGGCAAACATCGGACATGGAGAGTCGGTAGCGGGCGTGAGCTCTTTGATCAAATTGCTCCTTATGTTGCAAAAGAACATCATTCCCCCTCATTGCGGCATCAAAGGGGTCATGAACAAGACTTTTCCGACGGACCTTGGAAAGCGAAACATAAACATCGCTCTTAAAACAATAGCCTTTCCTCGCCCAGAACACGGGACCCGGCGTCTCTTCCTAAACAATTTCAGTGCTGCTGGAGGCAACACTGCTCTGCTTTTAGAGGATGGCCCTGAGTGTAAACTTACAGGGACTCTGGACCCGCGGTCGATGAGCATTATCACTGTATCAGCAAAATCTTTAGCATCCTTCAAGAGAAATGTTCAACGCCTTGAATCATACATTGATAATAATCCAAATGTGGACTTATCAAGCCTCTCCTACACAACCACATCACGACGAATACACTATACTTATCGTGCAGCAATCACCACTGCTGACGTCACGCATGTCAGTGCCGCTCTTAAGGCTTTAAAAAGTGCACCTCCTAGCCCGATATCGATGACTTCGCCTCAAATTACCTTCGCATTCACCGGTCAAGGCTCTCAGTATCTTGGAATAGGCATGCACCTCTTTAACACGTCTAAGCACTTTCGTTCGGATCTAGAGGTATTCAACAATCTCGCGCAGTCTCAGGGCTTTGTGCCATTCTTAAGTCTTGTTGACAGCGGTCTGAAGAATATCAAGCAATTGTCGCCAGTTGCAGTTCAGTTGGGACTTGTTTGTATTCAGATGGCCTTAGTCCGTCTATGGTCATCATGGGGCATCAAACCAACATGCGTAGTTGGTCATTCTCTAGGCGAATACGCTGCCCTGAACGCTGCTGGTGTACTCTCTATTGCAGATACCATATATCTCGTTGGGGAGAGAGCCCGCCAAATGGAGAGAAAATGCGTTTCAGGAACGGTATGTTTGTTCGATTCGAGTCTTCGCTGCCAATTAACACTACTGACATCATACATTAGCATGCGATGTTGGCAGTCCGCGGGATGGTGTCTTCAATCCAAAATGCTATCCGTGGAAGGACTTTTGAGATTGCCTGCATCAATGGACCAATGGATATAATTCTATCTGGGTCTGTAGCCGACATCGACTCACTAGCCCAAATCCTTCGCGAACAGGATTTTCGGTGTACGGGATTGAATGTCCCTTATGCATTTCATTCATCGCAAGTGGACTGCATTCTGGAGTCCTTCGAAAAGGCGGCTAGCGCAGCTACATACCACACACCGAAGCTGCCAGTCATATCACCACTTCGAGGCGAAGTTGTCAGCAAGGGTGGGGTCTTCGGTCCACAATACTTGAAGCAACACTGTAGACAACCAGTCGACTTCCTTGGTGGCTTGAATGCCGCTAGCCTGAGTGGCGCTGTTGATAATAAAACCCTCTGGTTGGAGATTGGACCTCACCCTGTTTGTTCTGAGATGGTCAAATCGTCCTTTGGCTCCTCTATATTCACAGTGCCGTCTCTCCGTCGGGGTGAAGATCCATGGAAGACCATTCCAGAATCATTGTGCGCACTTTATTCTGCAGGTGTCACGCTAGACTGGCCTGCCTATCATCGGGAATACGAGTCTTCAGCTATGGCTCTGATTCTTCCGTCCTATAGCTTCGACGACAAAGTTTACTGGCTCGACTATACCAATGACTGGTGCTTGACCAAAGGCGACACCATGCCCTCAATGCCGATAGTTGAGAAGCCTCGCCTCTCCACCACTTCTATCCAACGTGTCGTTCAGGAAAGCGTGCAGGTTGACGAAGCCATTGTGGTTGCTGAATCCAACTTTTCCGATCCTCTCCTGCACCAAGTAGTTTCTGGCCATCTGGTCAATGGCGCCGGGCTTTGTCCATCCTCAATGTATGCTGATATGGCCCTTACGCTTGCTGAGTACGGCTACAAGCTCCTTCAGCCGGAAAATGACGGGGTTGGGATGAACGTTACTAGCATGGCCGTTCCAGTCCCATGCATCGTCAGAAACATCTTGAAACCGGAAAGCCAGATAATACAAATAGAGGCTATAGTCAACATGGTCCGTCAACAAGCTACAATAACGATTAGCAGTCCTGCGAAGAACGGTGCAGGCGATACAGTCCATGCAACATGCCTCGTCAAGTATGAAAGCAAATCAATATGGGTCTCTGAATTTCAGCGAACTGCATTCCTCATACAAAGTCGCATGGAAATGCTATGGAAGAAAATGGAAAGTGGCCAGGCTCACCGGATCCTTCGCGGCATGGCCTACCAGCTTTTTTCGGCCACAGTCCAATATAGCGATAAATTCCGAGGCATGAAGGAGGTCATCCTTGACAGCGCTCACTCCGAAGCTACATCTGTTATCAACTTCCAAGCCGGCCCAAGCGATGGTAGCTTTTACATTTCGCCGTATTTTATTGATAGCGTTGCGCACTTGTCTGGATTCATTATGAACGCCAGCGATGGCGCTGATACCCAGAATAATGCCTACATTTCACATGGCTGGGAAAGCATGTGCTTCACCAAGCGATTGGAAAGCGACAAGGAATATCATGCGCACGTCAAAATGCAACCCTGTGGAAAGAATTTGATGGCGGGTGACGTTTACGTCTTGGAAGAAGGGAACATCGTCGGCGTGGTTGGAGGCTTGAAATTCCAACGGATACCTCGGAAGCTCCTCAATACTTTCCTGCCGCCCGCCAATGCCGTTGCTCCTCAAGAGCCCCGCGAGAACCCTCATGTCCAGGCCACCAAAAAGTCCGTGACTCCGGTGAAGGCTCCGCAACACCCAAAGCAGCAGGTGAAGCTTCCTGTGAAAGCGATAACCAAAGTCAAAACACTCGCATCCGAGCTCATCATCAAAGCTCTCAGCATCATGGCAGCGGAAATAGGCGTGGAGCCTTCTGAACTAGCCGACACCATCCCGTTTGCAGATCTAGGTGTCGACTCCCTAATGTCTCTGAGTATTTCCGGCCGTTTTCGGGAAGAGCTTGACTTAGATATTCAAGCCTCTCTCTTCACTGATTATCCAACAATCGGTGATATCAAGACGTTCTTGACTCAACAAAAGGATGGGACTACTCCTGAGCTCTCGGACGATGGCTCTACCAGCTCAGACACCGACTCGGACATAATCCCATCCCCAGCTTCACCTCAACATCACCATACTTCCTCCGAGGGCGATGAGGCCAGAGTGCTTGCTGATCTTCGCTCAATCATCGCCGAGGAGATGGGCATGGCTATTGAAGAAATAGCAGACACTACAGATCTTTCGACTATAGGAATGGACTCTCTCATGAGTCTAACGATCATAGGTGCTCTACGTGAGAAAACCAGCCTTTCAGTCTCACCCTCTCTATTCGTCGACAATCATTCTATTGAAGACATCCGCGCAAACCTCGGTCTTGGTTCTCAACCAGCAGCGCATTCCGGACAAGTCGCTCTCAACGTGGAGGAGGCATTTCTCAAAGAGGCTTCGCGCCAACCTTCTGCTACTTCGGTTCTTTTGCAGGGAAATCCAAGGACCGCGACCCGGAAATTGTTCTTCTTCCCTGATGGATCCGGTTCAGCAACCTCTTATGTCTCTATTCCGCCCCTCCAGCCCGAAGACCTTTGCGTTTACGGCCTGAACTGCCCCTTTATGAAAGACCCGGCATCATATACCATCGGCCTCCCTGCGGTGTCAAGAATCTATATTCAGGAACTTCTCCGGCGTCAGCCCGAAGGCCCATATCTTCTCGGTGGTTGGTCAGCGGGTGGTGTTGTAGCTCTGGAAGTCATGCGGCAACTGCAGGCGATGAATAAGACCACCACCAGAAAGAACTACAGAGTAGAGCGGCTAATCCTTCTTGACGCGCCTTGTCCCATCAGCCTAGAACCCCTCCCGTCACGCCTCCATATATTCTTCAACGAGGTAGGACTTTTAGGTACGGGGAACCCGACCGAAACTCCAGCTTGGCTCCTTCCGCACTTTCAATCCTCCATCAACAATCTCACAGCCTATCAGCCTGACATCTTACCCATCGATCCCGATGCGCCCAAGGTCTTACTTGTCTGGGCCCGCCATGGCGTGTGCAAGAACCCAGAGGATCCGAGACCGGAGCCGCAAGAGGATGATCCGAACAGCATGAAATGGCTACTAGACAATCGCACAGACTTTGGGTGTAATGGGTGGGAGCGGCTTTTGGGGGAGGGAAACTGTACATGCACTTCAGTTGGAGGAAATCATTTCACGATGATGAGGGAGCCGATTGTAAGTGTTATGCATTCCGATCAGTCGATCCTTGGCTAATTAATTGATGCAGGTAGGTGAGATGGCAGAGATGATTCGGAGAGAGATATTTGGGTAAAGGCTGGTTGATGAAGGTGGTTCAGAGCCAAACTGGTATTTCGTCTTAGAGAATTGAGGATAAATTGGCTTCTAGATTGAGAGCACCACGCAGAAATGGCAGGCTCCTAGATTCTTGCACCATTGATTCCACAATTCGAATGCAGATTTACAGCTGCGCCTTGCGTGAAACCTTTGATTACTCAAACATTTGCTAGGAATAGCTTTTCTTCCTGATGCTTTGACCGTAAAGAATCTTCGGGAGAACTTCAGTCCGGACCACCAAAGGTTGGGCAATATTTTGAGATTGGAAGAGCCATGCGTACAATTCAGACTATCCGAGAAGACTCAGATGTGTTACTGAACTCCATCTTCGTCAAGGTGAACACTAAAACCTCTCAACGCGAGTTATTAGAGAAGCTTAAGCGTGTGATGGATTTACAGATTGATCTGGGTGGGGAAATGCCAATTGAAGCGAATGATAATATCTAGTCTGATAAGGAAAAGAAGGAAAAGAAGCAAAATCGAATACTAAAGCTGTCCAAGACAATCTTGGTTTGAAAGCTAACCTCTTCTCCGCCTCTGACCAAAGCAATGAACCCATCATGTGACCGCGCATGGTCGCTGCTTGCCACCCCTGGTTTGCAACTTGGTCAGCTGACGTTGCGCAACATTGTCTAAGTGATAGAACCGCCGGTGAGGAGCAAAACCTGGCCTAGAACAATGAACAGTCAGCAGTTGTTTCCGAAGATACTTCCACTGGGTACGGGATTAGATTCGAGCTTACCATTGACCCATTCGCTTTCCGGTCCGGCCAGGAAGGCCACGACGCGCGCAACATCTTGAGGTAGACCAACTCGCTTCAGTGGTGAGAGGTTAGCCAAACCCTTATCGATGGTCTCGATATCCAGGCCCGGATGACCGCCGGGAACGTAGTGCCAGGAGTTCTCGGTGTACATGTCAGTCTTGACGCCCCCAGGGGCGATGGCGTTGACGGTGATGTGCTTGTGGCCAGCATCGGCGGAAAAGCTACGGGTGAAGGCTTCAACGGCAGCTTTAGAGCCCGCGTAGAGAGCATGGTCTCGGATTCCAGACATAGTCGCTGCGACAGAGGAGGTCAGAATGATGCGACCATAGTCTGAAAGATGGCGTAGAGCATGCTGAGCGACAAAAAATTGGCCGCGCGTGTTCAGGCTGAAGACTTGATCGTAGATCTCCTCAGTGACGTCCTCTTCCTTGCAGAAGGTTTCCATGCCGGAGTTGGAGACAACGATATCGAGACGGCCGAAATGGCAGATGGCTTCATTGAAGAGTTGGGAGACTTCGGGTATTTTGGAGATGTCGGCTTGGATGGCGATAGCTTTACTGCCAAAAGACTCAATCTCAGCTACAACCTTCTTGGCTGCTGATGCGCTTTTGGCGTAATTAACCACGACCGATGCACCGCGGCTGCCGAGATCCATTGCTATTCCGGCTCCAAGACCACGGCCAGAACCGGTGACGAGGGCAACTTTTCCATCGAGACGTGATGTGTGTGTCATCTCTGAATGGCCGTTGTGAGCATTGGATCCGTTGTGCCCGTTCGAAGTCATGATTTGACGAGTGGTATGGCTAGGCCTGTGGGAGAGGCTGGCAAATCGTATGTAATATTCTTGCAGAGACTGTAAATGTTATATTTAAGATCTGTCAAGCTAGGCTCTTGTGATTGTAAAAGCACAACCCTCAAGGGTCATTAACACTTGATTTCATATCGCCTTTACGACCTTGGCAGAAGTGGCATTTTCCCATCCCATCGAATGTCACCCTCAATCAACGGTGGTTGATGGCCAGTCCGCCGCCGATGCGGAAAATATACGGCATCCTTTGATTTTGCCGCGCCCGACACCAAATATGATTTTTAATGACACTTCACTTGCACCTTGGTCAACGCACTCGGCATGGATTCGGTTTCTCTACGGGGCGTCCCTTCCGGCTTCCGCTATACGCTATCCGGGGTGCGAAGGGGTTGCGAAGGATTTGAATGTCGGTGAAGTCAGCTTCGTCCTTTCTAATTGATGAGAACAAACTGCTTACTGCTGACGCCTGGCTCCACTGGCCGTAAGGTCAGAAGCGGTGAAAGTGTTGTGCAGTAATGTTGCCCCGGAGTCCGTGTATGTGTTCAGGCAGACTTGCGGCACGCGCAGTGAGTGGCCACAGCCATAAACGATCTAAACTGGCGTTGCATCAGGTGGAACAGAAAGCATAAAAACTTGCCGCTTATTTGCATATAGTTTATTGCTTACGCTTTCTTGTTCATTGCGCGTACGGCTGCATGTCAGACCGGCTCGGCATCTTCAGTCTGACCCATTTCGGTCTCCAAGTATATTGGTTGGACGCGGAAAGAGTGGGACACCTCGTCTGTACTATAGATATATGAATCACAATAACACCACGTCGGAATCATTGTGCTTATCCCAATCGCATCTTACACCTTGCAACCTTCATGTACATATGCCTTGTTATTGGCCTGAATGTCTTGCTTCTCTTTTTTGTTTTCGTGCTTTTTGGGCGTCAGCTTGAAGCATACGCCGTGGCGTTGTGGGTAGCCCGAAAAGTTATCTATGAGTGGTCTTGATAGTAGTAGCCTGAGAAGGACTGGAAGGTTCAAGCTTAAGGTAGAGCTATCTGCGAGTTACATTTCTTTTTGATAAAGATCTGCGTGAGTAGTGTCCCTTGAATCCTACGATGTAAAGACGGCTAGCCTGAATATCGCAGCAAAAAAGCAAATTTAATTCGGACACTCACAGAAATCCGCTCAGCTTGCCCGCTTCGTAACCTCGTAACCATAACCTTTTCAGACAATATTTGCACTAAAGTACTAAAATATTTCTACTTGAATTAGTTTTACAGAATCCTAGGTATGCTGGTATCTTCCCATTGCGCTGTTAGCTACGAAGTTGTGACTTTTAAATCGTTTTAACTGTTCTGGTGGTGACCCGCTCCGTCTCCATACTCTCCGGGATCAAGATTAGCTGATTCGTTGGGTTGATCTTTCAGAACACCTTCAAATTCCCCCGATCTTCCTCGTTAGGATCATGTTCAGGGTCTTCAGAAAACTGATCATGGTCATTCGCTTCTTCGCGTCCGGAGAATTTTGTCCAGGGAAGCTGGTTACCCACTAGGACTAGTGCTTATGTGCGGTAGGCGGTAAGGTAGTTCAAAGGGTACAACCTTTTAAGGGCCAGTCCTTCTTCGCCCTCCAAAGCAACAAGACGGCACAGAGCCATTTTTGGACTTCTGCTACACTCTGCATCAAATGATATCACAAGCTAGAGCAGAACGTCATGTTTTGTACGTACTGTGGGCAAGAGTTCTCGCGTGCAGAGCATCTAGGACGTCACGTCCTCACGCGTAAGTTGTGACGCCCTGAGCTCTATAGCGGCAGCGGCTAGAATATGGCTCCAAGACATAGTGTCGCCTACGCTGACTACTCTTTAGATACCAACGTGAAACCCTACAAATGCGCAACGTGCCATTCGTCCTTCAGGCGGCAGTAAGTTGACTTATATTGGATTCTCGCCTACGCTTTGCGCAAACTTACCTAAGTACTAACTACCTAGGGATCTATTACAACGTCACGTACAGATTCACAAAGAATCAAGCGATCTAACCGATTTGGAAATAGCTCCTTTCCCAAGACCCATCGCCTGTTCCTCCTGTGCTAAAGCTAAAATCAAGTGTGATAAAGGCGTTAGTCTCTTGAACCACAGTCCAAAATTCACTGAACTCAACATTGACAGGTCCCAGCTTGCGGTCGGTGCGTCAGCAAAGGCCTGCAATGCCAGCCAAGAACGAGCCAACATTCCTCCGAGGCCGCCCATCAGAGCAAAAGACAAATTGAAGCTCACAGCAAGTCATTACATGGTACATCCTCTGGTAGCGGGGACAATTCTTCTGGAAATGCAGGGACACCAAATAGATTGCAAGATGAGGAGGATACGATGGAACAGGATCATTTACATTCCCAACCCAATTCTCACGGTTCCCCGAGGCGTCGTCGTACACGAGATGACCTGTCGGCACCAAGCGACGATGTCCTGGCCCGTGACCTCACTCTCGGACGGGCTGAGGTTGCGCAAGATCAGCAGAATGGGACGCGAAACGCTCTCTCCCAGGGCATGGCATTGACTCAAGAGCTCTCCATGGATCGCTATCCAGGCTCGACATTAGAAGCCTACAATCCTGATGACGATCATCAATTTTTGATGGGTGACGGTTCTTTTGACATGAATTTTGCGGAGATGTCGAGTTACATGTCCTTCGACCCTACCGACTCCAATGAGTTCCAATCTCCTCTGCTTCTCGCCGATCTGCTCCCATCGGACGTTGCTCTTGTTCCCCCTGCAAAGGCAAATGGATCTTTTGCGCATGGTCAAGAGGCTCTCAGCGTAGATTTTGAGGGATGGCCCTGTTTTCTTTGCAACCCCTCGTCAGGAAAAAAGGTCCATCCCAAGACTGGACGCATGTTTCTTGAAGGCTTAGAGAATACCCTGAGGAATCATGACATAGCGCAACCATCAACGTTTCTGTTAGCAGGGGATGGAGAGCATCCTGCATTCAACAGTGAAATAAGTGTTGAACCATTCAGCGGCAGGGCAAGGGATAAGCTGATGGTCATCACGCAATCTATTCTCCATAAGGCGCGAAAAATTCATGGCTCTAGCGCGAGAGAGAGACTTGAGACCCATCAGCCCCATCTCTCGGATACCACTGCAAGCTTTGAGATTTTCAGTATCCTCCCCTCCACAGATGATCTGGAACACCTGCTCCAAGCCTACGCTAATCGATTCGAGCCCTACTATGCCTCTGTTCCATCTCGGTTGCTGAGTCCAATGGACATTTTGGACTCAACTGAAGAAAGGTGTTCCAGCATTTTGCTGCTTCTCATGTTTGCACAGGGTGCGGCGGCCACTCCGACGAATGAAGCTCGCTATTTGACGAGCGGTCTGACCGAGGTTTGCCGCCTTTCATGGTTCAGCATGGTCGAAAAGGACGTATCATTCTCCAGAAATCCGACCATGCTTCGGTCGGCTCTCATGTTCATGAATCTGGCGGCATGGAGCGGGGAGAAATGGCACATGGATGTGAGTATCATTTCCCGAAGCGTATCGTTCTCCATGCTGAGGAAAGCAGCTTGCTGCCGCCCAACTGGACATGTACATATCGGTTAGTAACGTCCACTGATTTCTCATGACTCATGGCAACTGACCGTGCGACTTTAGATGCTTCGTCACTCTGGACTATTGGCTTATCGCGAAGGGGGTCGTCTACCAGAGACGAACGAGAGCGCAGCGGATTGGAAAAGCTGGAAAGATTATGAATGTGGGAACAGGTAAATCTTGATAATGCAGCTTTTGTCTTGATAGGATGCAGCTGATTTTTCAGATTGGCGTATTCCTGGGTAGTGGTCGACCAAGAATTGAGCTTGTTCCACGATATGCCACCAAAGCTACCCATCGCCGAGCTTAATGCTGCAATGCCGGATCAGGATGTATTATGGCGCTCAAGATCTGCCGAAGAGTGGTCACGTGCATACAACGTCGTCTATAGCAGCCCAAAAGCCAGCGTGCCCAAAAACCCACCATCACTCAAGCATGTCTTCCGCCGTTTTATGGGTAGAGATCCTCAGATCCAAGCTCTTGACTTCTCACCCACTCAACTCCGCCTCTTCCTCCACCCCTTGCAGGCTATGGTCTGCCACCTACACGAATGCCTTGACTTTTTCCTCGACGGCGGTAATGATCGTCGATCACAGCGCTTGATTACACAACTTGAGGAGGTGCAATCCATCTTGCAAGACTGGTATACAATTTGTAGCCGATCAATGGGAAAGACAAGCGCATTTGACTCTGCAACTTGCGCGAATTTGGTCATATACCATCTGATTAGTCTCAATACCATGACCTCTTTTCGCGAGATGGAATCATTCGCTCGCGGCGAGCTTCAGCCAGAGGAATTCTGGCATAGTCATTGGGCGCGAGTACGCTGTATTGAAGAAGCAGCGCGGATATGGTTTCACTGTGGGCAGGTCATTCGTCTTGTCCGCGTCATGCCTGAGGCCCAAAAGCCACTATGGTGGCCCGCGGCGATCTATCGTGTCGCAATTATCATGTGGGCGACTAGCAACGCCAACATGAAGGCGCAGCAACCGCCGCCTGCTTCGGGCAGGGGGTCGTCGGACGATACTTTCGTAATTGATGGCCTGACGCCCGAGCATCCATCCATCTTGCGATATTTACGGTACCGTGAGGGAGTTCCAGTGTTGTCGAAGCGAGGCGGGGGATTCTTATCGTTGGAGGTGCCAGAAGATTCTCTCAAGCACTGCCTGGAAGTGTTGAGCGAGAAGCCAGCGACTACAAGGCTTACAGAGGGGATCAAAGGCACGTTGACGAGTTTTATTGCAAGACGGAGCAAGATGAAATGATATCAGAGAAAGGCATGAATCCGCTAGACATGCGTGCTGACTGCACAAAATCGATGAGCGGATCATGGATGGATAAGCCGCATGTCACGTGCTCCTTTCACCCCTTACTGTAGAGACACGGAAGGTTGGGGTTTTCCGACGCGAAAGGCTCGAATGACCAAGCATATTATTATTCACCTAGAAAAAATTCATACCATGCGCATACGGGCACCCCTGGATTGCTAAGCCATGCTGAGGCTACTCCTTTGTTCCAGCTGCAAGACTACAACTAGAAGAAAAAAACTCCTTTCGGCACAACTTTCACTCCTGTACAAATCATAACACCGACCCAGCCAGCTAACCATACATACACAAATTACCCTCATCACCCAAATGGCTGTCGACCACGACAGCACGGTGAAAGCAACACCTAATAGCACGTCCACCGACGAAGCGCCTCACCATTATTCGGAAGAAAAGGATCCTATCAATAACATGCCACAACATACTACACATCCAAGTACCAACGACGAAGACGAGTACCCAACTTCACTCAAACTTGTCAGCGTCGTCATCGCCCTCGTCCTAGCGGTGTTCTTAGCCTCACTCGACATGAACATCATCGCCACAGCCATCCCCCAGATCACTGATGAGTTCCACAGTATCGATCAAGTAAAGCCTATCCTCGGACAAATCAACAATTTTACGCTCACATCAAGCAGGTCGGCTGGTACGGCTCCGCCATGTTCCTGACAGTTGGCTCCTCGCAAGCCATGTGGGGCAAATCATACAAATACTTCGACCTCAAACTCGTCTTCCTCGTCGCGATTGGCGTGTTCGAAATCGGGAGCTTGATCTGCGCCCTGGCGCCGAACAGCATCACGCTGATCGTTGGGAGGGCGATTATCGGGTTTGGCGCCGCGGGCGTGCTGGCGGGCTGCTACACCATCATCGCATTCATTGTGCCGCCACAAAAGCGACCTGCATACACTGGGATCATTGGGGGTACTTATGGTGTTGCGAGTGTTATTGGACCACTTCTCGGGGGAGCCTTTACTGATGGTCCTTCCTGGCGATGGTGGTATGGATGCCTTTTTCTACTTTGGCTTATACGTCCCTGACCACTCATTTTAGCTTCTATATCAATCTCCCCATCGGTGGCTTTGCCGCCGCGATTATCTTCATGATTTTCACGACCCCCAAAGCTTCTTATTCGGAGGAGGCACGGATTGCCACGCGTTTGGAGAAGTTCTTGCAAATGGACCTTATTGGGACAGGTCTGATCCTGGCTGCCGTCATATGTTTGCTGCTCGCATTGGAATGGGGTGGTGTTGTGAAACCGTGGAATTCGTCAGATGTCATCGGTACACTCATTGGTTTCGGTTCCATCACTGTTCTCTTCGGACTGGTTGAGTGGTGGCAGGGGCCTCGCGCGCTTCTTCTCGCACGAATCTTAAAGAGAAGAGAGGTCTGGAGCGGTTGCGTTTTCAGCTTCTTGTGAGTCTGGCTGGACTTCTGTGAGGGTTTAAGGTGTCACTGGACTGACTCCTTACCCATCAAGCTTGGCTGGTGGCTTTTTCATCCTGCTTTACTACATCCCCATCTACTTCCAAGCCGTCCGGGGTACCAATGCAACAAACAGCGGTATCCGCAATCTTGCCCTCATCATCGCAGATAGTATGCTCCCGTCTTCCGTTCCGCCCCATTTGAGTTCTGCACTCATTCATCCTTTTTTCTTAGCATTAACAGTCCTCGCCTCTGGCATTGGTATCACACGATTCGGCTACTTTGCCCCCTTTGTAGTCATCGGATCCGTCATCACAACAATCGGCTGTGGCATAATCTATACCTTCACCACGACATCCTCCAGCGCCGTCTGGATCGGCTACCAGGCCCTCGCCGGCTTCGGTATCGGGTTCTGCTTCCAGGTTCCAATCATGGCAGGGCAAGCGCTTTCTCCACCAGAAGATGTCTCACCCACTACAGCAATTTTACTATGTCAGTATCCTCTGTCACCACAGACACACTTGGTGTCCTCTGACTGCTTTCATAGTCGCCCAAACCATAGGCGGTGCCATTTTTGTCTCGGCAGGTCAATCGGCCTTCAGCAACCAATTCATCAAATCGCTCAGTCGGAATGTACCGGAGTTAGACCCAGCCCAGGCCATCACCGTGGGTGCAACCGCTTTGCGGAGCGTGTACCATGGTGCCCAGCTCGAAGGTGTCATCGCGTCGTATATGGATGGCATTCAGGTTGCGTTTGCGCTGAGCATTGGCCTGGCTGGAGTGGCAACTGTGGTGAGTTTGACGGTGCCTTGGGTGAGTGTGAAGGGCAAGGCGGAATTGACTGTGGGGTGAGTGTCAAGAGGGAGGGACGGGGGATTCCAGTGCGGAATACTCTTTGTAAGGTAAGGATGGGCGCAAGCTACGCCAAGTGTTTCGAGCTGGATGAGAGCACGGGGAAAGACGGCACGGTAAGATGGAAAAGGAGAGAGTGGGCTGCTTGCTTGTACGTAAGCCAAGGAAGGTCTTTTAGCTGTACGATAGGTAATTGTGTCCGTCTCGAGCCTTGCTTTGGCAGTCAAATCCCGTGGTCCTCGTTCAACGGTCTGATGGATCTCTGCAGCAAGTCTTCGGTTTTCCATCCACCTTCAGTGTGGCTATCGCCTGTCTATTGGTGGAGCTACCTTGCTACCAAGTCTACTGAACGACTGAACACACAAAGCCATAGCAGAAAGCTTCTAACGAATGCCCGGACCCCAACGCCCAACCCGGTTCAAACACTCCTATTCATGTTGTTCTCTACCTCCCGCACGCAACGCCCCCTCTACACGACCGGCAAGTGCATCTTCTCCAAGCCCCCCTCATCCCCTTGCAACCCCACCTTCTCTCCACCCTCTCCCCCATCCGCGCCTCCCCCATCTTCCCCCTCCTCTCCCTCTCTTCCCTAATCCTCCTCCAGTTCTCTGTCACAAACTTCTCCTTCTCCTCGCTCCTCGCGCCCAACTCAAACTCAAAAGCCCTGGGCCTACTAATCAACAAACTCGTATAATCATGTTCTGGCACATCCACCTCCCTCCCCAACTCATCCCTCTTTTTCGCAATATGAAAAGCCCAAGCCATTCCGCCGATACCAACGAGCAACTCCGCTTCAACAAGATCGACGCCCTGGCAGACGCGCCGGCCGTAGCCGAAGGTGGTGAAGCCTTTTATGGTGGGGTAGGTGGAGAGGGGGGATTGGAAGCACGGGGAGGTTGGGGTGAGCCAGCGTGAGGGAGAGAAAGTGTCAGGGGAGGGGTAGAGGTTTGGGTCGCGGGTAATGGCCCTGGGGGAGTCAGTTGGAGGGGTCGAGAGGGTGGGGAAGGGAGGGGGTTTGTGAGAGGGGGACGCGCCATTGGCTGGGGTGGATGTGGCTGCCTTTGGGGAGGAAGTAGCCTTCGTAGATATCATCCTGTTCGAGCTCGTGGGGGATACCTTTGCGGC
Source organism: Cladonia rangiferina (assembly GCA_023065455.1). Lineage (NCBI taxonomy): Eukaryota > Fungi > Ascomycota > Lecanoromycetes > Lecanorales > Cladoniaceae > Cladonia > Cladonia rangiferina. The sequence continues at coordinate 413,409 of JAJREH010000037.1, read as the reverse complement.
GTTCGGTTAGTGTTGAGGTTCTTTGCGTTGTGCAAGATGTGGGGGGGGCCTTACTGCTCGGGGTGACAGGACGCCAGCGCATGATTTCCTTGATCACAGCGCGCAGGACCGGCAGCTGCGGGGAGTCAGTGGTTTCAGGCATACGGTCGCCGCACACGCGGTCGAGTTCTTCTTGCAGCTTAGCTTGCCATTCCGGGTGCAGGCACATGGCTAGGATATAGGTCATCATGGCCGAGGCGGTGGTGAGCAAGCCTGCGAGTCCGAGCATGCCGACGACGTAGGCGCCTTCTATGTCTTCCATGCGCTCTTGTTTGTGGGATTCGAGGAATGTGCGCATGAAGGATGTTGGTGTGGGACCGGTGTTGGCTTCATTTTTGACCGTGTCGAAGGTGCGGAGGAAGAAATCGCGCTCGCGGTCGTGGCGAGCGCGCTCGGTACGTTTCCAGGGGGAGAGCCATTCGGGCAGGCGAGTCAGTTGGGGCATGATGTTTGTGAAGTGGGCGGCGGGGGAAATGGCTTGGAGGAGGGCGTGAGAGTTGGTAGCGATGGGGGCGGTGTGGTTGACGCTACCGAAGGCGAGGCGGGATATGACTCTACCTGTGTAGCTTTCCATGATGAATTCGAAGTTGGGGGGGTCGTCGAGGAGCTCGGCGAGGAATTGGTGGCATTCTTGCAGTGGGAGGAACTGGTGGGATACGGATGCGGACTGGGACATGAGTTTATGGACGAATTTTCTTTGGCGGCGCCATGTGTCTGCCGAAAAGGAAAGGGAGGTTAGTGGGATGAAGAAGGTGGCCAAGGGTTGGACTGGAGAAAAGGGAAATTCTCATTGTTCACTCACCATTGTGTCCCAAAAGAGGAATGTATTCCCCCGCGGTCTTGCTGTTCTTGAGATTGTTGATGGGAGGACGGTCCGAGTAGATGGAGCCTCTCTTCACCAACAGGTCTTGAGCAATCTTGTCCGATGCTAACCAGATATGGTTGACTCCAAATACGTTGATCTGATAGATGGGACCATAGATATCTGACCACTGCTTGAAACGGAGATAGCTATGAGTGCGTGGAATGTCCCAAACGCGTCCGATGAGCGGCAAGCCTGCGAGAAGATATTCTACTCAGCCCAATTGCTCTTTCCTTTTCAAAAATAAACATACGGATACGAATTACAAAATACAAAATACAGAATCCACAATTCAAAATCCAAAATACAAGAGAAAGGCAAGGCATACCAGGGGGCCCGGGAAGCCACTTGGCGCCTTTTGGCAATTTTGAACGAAGGTAAGCAGCCCGCACAGGCCATAGCAATAGTACCGCGAAAGCTAGATAAAACCACATTGCGCAATAGGTTGAGGAAAGTCAGTGAAGAAGATTCTTGAAGAATAATCCCTAAATAGATGGGGTTAGAAGATATCAAGGTCTCACTCATAACATCCAGGTCCTATGATCAAGACTCCACACTTCCGCGACAGCACTGCTCCACGGAAGCCTGGGATCCATGGACGCAGTACCTACTGAAAGCCATGTATACGGACTCCGTGACCGTGAAGTCCGAGGCCGGAAAGTTCTTACCCTGGTCAAGGCGTAAATTCCGACCATTTGTGAATTGTAGACCTACCCAGTCCATTTGCAAACGGGCCATCAATATGCAAATGCCTGGTCTATTTATCAATGGTCTAAAACCCCAGGCACTGAACTGTATATTGGCTCCGCACAAGATATCAACCAATTAGAAAAGCCAAGTTTTGAGCCATGCAGAAAGAGGTTCAAAGTTGCTATATGAACTGGTCCACAAAGAAACTCAGTCCATCTGGAAGTTGATCCAATCACATCAACTAATAACTGGATCAAATCAGCGTTGGAGAACAGAAGTTCTACCATAGAGCTCTTTGTTATATCAATTACCTTTTATTATACAGTCAGCGCTCCTTGGCCCCTATTCAAAAAGTTAGATGGCGGTACTCCAAGACTAATCAACTACTACTCAATCTTCCAGCACCCTATGCAGTCTTGCAAGCAGTAGATTCTATAGACTAGAGCAGTGCTTGGCTGACAGATATTGTCCTAGTTTGAAATCTCCTCGTAAGATAGTAAGATCTGTAAGAGTGGCCAGCATCACCGAGTGAACTTCAAGCTAGTGGATTTTTCTTATTGTCCTCGGATAGTTGTGTAGTCAAGACGTTCAGATCGCACTTGCTATTAAGAAGAAAAGCCTCGTAGAACGCGTTCAGTATTGAAAAAATAGTTATTAAAATATATAAGTTTTAGAATATCCAATTCAATTAGACCCTTCTAGAGATAAATAAAAAACAGGGTTTAATACCCTTGTACTATTGGCGCGCTAAGTTTTATTACGTGAAGGATAAGTATGTTGAAGCTTTATTGTTGGATATAGAGGACGAAAAGATACATAAGTCTGATGTCTCGGCTATGAGATAAGCGCTCACTATATACATGAGGCCTCAGGCCGAAGAAGTGCTAGCAACGAGCAAGGTGGAAGGTGCTAGAAATGCGCAAGGGGGAAAAGGGGCTAACTAGTCAAATAGGGATAACGCCAAATCCAACATTTATGTATCCTGTTTAATTGATGTTTATCGTTTAGTCCATCGAGATGAAAGTACACTCCTTGCTAAGCATGAAATGATGTAATCTCTTCCATGTTTCACCACGTACTATCCTCCATCCTCGCCTCCATACTCGCCTTTGATGTTCCGGAAAAGAAGCTCAGCGACCGGATTCGGCACAATGCGAATATCTCTCCCAATATCCTTAGGCCGTTGCATGCCGGGTGGAAGCTTGAAACTGTAGTTGAGCAGAATATGCGCCAGCAGCATCTTGATTTCGTAGCTGGCGAAGAAGCGGCCGGGGCAGGCGTGCGTACCGACTCCCCAATGCAGTTGGTCGGCGTTGTTGGTTGTAACGAACTGGTTGAGCGCTATTAGAACGAAGGTGTCTTTCAGATACAAACACATAATTGTTCGAGCTCTCCTACCTGATACTTGTTGTCGTTACCAGGCAAGACCCTTAGTTTCTCGAACCGGAAACCGTCGAATTCGTCTGGCTTGTCAAAGTATTGAGAGTCCAAGGCATTGGCGCCGGCTGCCACACCGATGTGAGTTCCTTTGGGAAGGATGATGCCATTGGAAAGCTTGATATCGACGCGGCACTTGCGAGTCATAGTCACTGTATCACGAGTCAGTTGATCGCATCGAGTGTCTAAAGATGTCAAGCAATGGAGAACATTGGCACAGCGATCGTACCTAGCCCTGGAGGACGGAATCGCTGCGATTCTTTCATAAAGCTGTCCATCTTCACAAGCTTTGCTATACTCGCTTTCGTCCACGCGTTGCCGTGAAATGCTTTCACTTGTTTCACTTCGTCTCTCAGCGGGCTAATGTACTCAGGATGAGCTACCAAATCGAATACAGCTTGAGCCATCTGTATGGCGAGGAGTCAGCGGGATTGATAGACGATAGTGAAAGTCAGCCTACAGTCATTGTGGTGGTATGGATAGCGACAACGGAGATAAGCATTTGAGTTTTCGTCACAAAAGCTGTATCCTTGCCGTTTTTTTCGTCTGAATTATCGATGATCCACTGGATCATATCTGAACATCCCAAGTCTCTCGAGCTTTTCTGCACGGTAGCTCTTCGCTCTGTCATTATGGGGTCTATGAGTCTGAAGGGATCCAAAAATTGGTAAGCATCAGAGTCATATAATCATTCTCAGCTCTCAATGGTTGAGTTGGTGAAGTAGAATCACCTTGCACCATCAGCGAGGTATCGTTGCACATTTCTTATCTATTTTGAGTAGTGAAGATTTCAGCCATCTGAAGTGTAGCGAATCGTTAAGGTGAGAGTAATCACCTCTGGGATGAAATTCTTCACCAAAGGATGCAGAAGTCGAGGATAAGCCCACAATTTGTCAGCTCCTGCAGCCATCAGCTCAATTCGGACCAAATTATGCCTCAGGGGCTATTGCTATCACGGCTGAAGGAGCATCACATAGAGGACGTGATAAAGCTTTAAGCGGACCCACCTGTAAAGCCATCCAGAGTATAGCCAAGTGTGGCCCGGAGCTTGAGGGATTCCTCAGTTAATGAATAGTTGGAAAGGGCAGCCAACAATACGCACCCAAGTCTCGTTGCGATTGAGAGGATACCCCACAAATACACGGCTCGAAAGTAAAGCAACCAGATTGCTCAACATGTGATACAGCGGAAGCGGAGTCCAATCTGTTCCAGTAACTTAGATTTGCCCGTTGAATCCACGGATCTGGGACCCAATTCATACCCTGCAAGTCTCCGATATTCTTGCCCACCGCATAACCCACTTCATCCTGGAGATCATTCAAGATGTGAGGAATGTTTTTTGTCAAGTCCACCTTCGATTTGCGTAAGATCAGCGATCATAACATCACTCGCACCCACTGAATCCCACCTTGACTGAATGCACCAAGGTATCCGAGATCCCAAGACCCGTGTATTTTCCCAAGAAGCGGTCAGAAACTTGTTCTTTGAAAGTCAGGATGTCTTCCGGCAGTGCTTTGATCTCATCAAGAAACTTTGGAGGTATAATGACCATGGAATGATGAGCGGTTGGAATGGTGAAGGTAGAGTCTTTGAACTGTAGGATTGATCAGCTGCAATGATTCAAAACAAGCGATATCTTTATGACTTGACCTGTTCGTAACCTTTGCTCAAGGCGGCCTGGAAATCCGGGTCTCCAGGTTGGCCAAGCATTGGAGAATCGTCAACCTCTTTACCACGTTTAGCGAAAAAAAGACGTAAAGCGTAGGCACTGAGTAGCAACGCAAGGCTCGTGAGAATCTTTGGAGACTCCAGCACTGATAGAGAAGAGGCTAGAAACATAGTTGCAGAGAACACAATGATATAATGGCCAAGTAGAGTCGGTGAGGGGGAGAGAAAATTGATCAAGATCGACTCGTGAGCAGAGCCCTTAAGGAGAAACGTTTGGAACATGCTGTAGGATACGTGATGTGCCGGCAATGGGTACGTGAATCCGATGTCTTGTTGGGTTCTGAGTGACATTGTGGCCGTTGTCATTTGCAAGACCCGTGCCACGGAGTCCGGTGCAGCGGACTCTCGCAGAATCTTGGTTAAGAGACTGGTCTCCCCACTGCACATAGCCAGAATGGCACGGACGCATGTTGTGGGAATTTTGGGATTATCTTCTTTTGGCAAAATACTTTTACATGCTGCACACAGTGAGGCTGGAACGTCAAGAAAGAGACGGGACGACCCAACTTCTGAAGACTTAAAGCTCGCAAGGCATCCTCGACCCCACCGAGTTTGATGGCACTATTTCTGAATGCTCGATTCCGGTTTAACTTCTATCACAGCATCAATTGACTTCTACGCTTCCCAGTACAGAGCGAGTTGAGAATCCGAAGCCTTCATAGCTAGGTTGTTGACAAGTTACTTAGGGGCCACTGGTGGAAAAGCAAGATATAGGAGTAAAAATTATCACGCTATTCTGAAAGTGATGAAGAAAGTCTTACAGTTCCGCGCCCCAATGACTACCTCAGGTAGATGCGCTATGACGCGAGCAGCCAGGAGTACATGGCAAGGATCAGTGGTCGACCTGATCGCAGAGTGCTCCACGCATGGAAAATTCATGTTGACTACCCCTCAAATGTTTGTGACCCCAGGCGAGATTTGCTCCAAGATGGCAAAGAGCTCCTGGGTGGTTTTCTCCTGCATCTTTCTACCCATTACGCTGTCCACGTTGTCCCCATTACTACAAGGTGTCAGGTCAGTTTATGGACAGATCACTTGAGTTGAGCGTGGTGTGTTTGTTGCACTTACGGCGCGACTTTGCAATCCATCAGAAAGGCACCATGCGTTTGCTCTCCCACATCTGGCTTCACAGCATGAACAATTGTGCGACTTCCGACTTCGGTGGTGCGAGCAATCATGGAAATCGCGATCTTCTGGATGAAGGCTTGGAGCCAGCCAATATCGTCTCGGAAAATGTCACTCTTGCAAGCACCAGGTGTGAGATAGTTGATGACAACGTTGGATCTCTTGGAGACGGGACATTGTGCAGCAATGCTACGAGCCGAGTAGAGTAGGAGCAGTTTCGAGACCTTGTATCTGTAGCGGACATCAGCATGTATTGAGATGTTGGAGATCAAGTGGAGAAGTGTGTTGAAGCGCTTGTTAGGAATGGCGTTTTGGACTGACCTATCATCCATGTCGACCCCCTCTTTTGCTTTCAAGGCTTCAAAGAGCTTTCCTGAAGCGTCTTTCTCATTGAATTTGGCGATGTACTGCAAGTCCGAGCCTACGAAAGTCATACGACCCTGTACGTTGTATTTGGCCGCGCTCTCTTGCAGCTTTGGTAGTACACTGAGGCTCAACAGCACAGCACCGATGAGATTGATGGCAATAGTGCTCTCGTGGCCATTAACAACCTCAAATTTGGTGGTCAAAATCCCCGCATTCTGAACAAAAGCATCCAAGCGCTCTAGCGACTTGACCCGCCCCGCGAAAGCCTTGATGGAGTCATAGTTTGAGATATCGACTTGCCAAACATCGATGCGTGACTTGGCGGTACTGAGCGAGGTGGAAATTTCGACGGCAGCAGCCTCGCCTTTGGAGATGGTGCGAACAGCTAGGATGACTTTAGAGGCACCCAGGCGGACAAAATGACGAGCAGCTTCAAGACCTTAAATCGGCATTAGGCTAAGCCTTTTAAATTGGGAGTTTCCTGACAGTATTACCTAGACCAGTGTTGGCGCCAGTGATGATGATGGTTTGGCCAGATAGGTCACAGGTTGGGTATGGGAGTTTGACGAAGAGTTGCGAGTGCAAAAAGGTAGTGATGTAGCCCATCTTGCTCTTCTTCTTCTTCTTCTTCTTCTTCGCACAGCGTCAGTGCTGGCTAAGTGGGGAGAGTTTATGGTGAATGTGATCAAAGCAATAACATAGGCTGTCGTCTGAGGACAGATGTACCTAGTTGAATGGTGGTGCAATCTTTTGAAGAGTCCAAACAAAGCGTGTTAATGTTAAAAGACGAGTTTTCCTTAGATGTGGTTGAAGGGGCAATCAACAACCAAGGATGAACAAGGCGCCTCCCCTCGGCCCTTGCTCATTGCCCGGTAGTCCCCTGGATTGGAAATCATTGTAGGCAACATGACCATCCCATCAAACAATTGCCAAACGTTAGAACTAGGTGGCTTAGGCAAGCAGTCCAACCTTCAGCCCTACCTCACGGAGTCCGGGGGTGGGGTTCCGACCGATTACCGAAGCATGGCTGGCTCCCGACCTGGTAATATCGTAGCAATATTGACGGGAGGGTATAAGCGAGATTAAGCTTTAACAAGCACAGAAAATGTAGAGCAAGGCTAGCAACAGAGGAGGCATTATAATCTCTCTTCTGTGCCACAAGACAGCTTGCTTGCACCCCAACCCAATACGCCGCTGAGCCGTGAAATGGCAATGGCAGAACTCCCCAATCTCTGGACCATCACTGCGAGTCTGTGGGCCTCTTACATTGTTTACGGAATTATATGGCGCCTATATTTCAGTCCCATCGCCAACTTCCCAGGCTCCAAGTGGGCGGCATTGACGCTATGGTATGAATTCTACTTTGACATTATCAAGGCAAGTCAACTCAAGCCTAGGAGGTGCTCCTTTACCCCTTTCATGCATGCCCATGCCATGCATCCATGTTTAGCTTACTCGAATACAACAAATCCAGCACGGCAAATACTTTAAAGAAATCGAGCGAATGCACTCTGTCTATGGTACATCCACACTTGCTCATTTCATCTCTTCAAAATCCTTTATGCTCTTGCTTTCTGACATCTCCTCGAGGCCCCATCATTCGTATCAATCCGTTCGAGCTGCATGTAAAGGATCCAGATTGGTACGATGAGCTTTATACCAACAATCGTCGACGAGATAAATCGGCATGGTTTGTCGGTCGGTCTGGCGGAAAATCTATCTTTGGGACAATTCCACATGACCATCATCGACTGCGCAGGTCTGCCTTGAATCCTTTCTTCTCAAAACGCTCCATCGTAGCCATTGAACCGCTCATCCAAGACAAAGTAAACAAGCTATGCGACGCAGTAGGACGATACATCAAATCTGGCAAACCGCTCGAGCTTCAAACTGCGTACATGGCGCTAACATTGGACGTAATCTCGCATTATGCATTTGGAGAGACTCTTGGGTTGGTAGAAAAAGAGGGATTCTCCCCAGACTGGAAGAAAGCGTTGTTAGATATGATCGAAGCTGGGACCCTAAACAGGCATCTTCCATGGCTGGCGGACTGTTTGATGATGTTACCCGATAGTGTTGCTACTGCCGTTAGCACGCCAATCGCTTTTTTCTTGCAGGTGCAAAAAGTGAGTGACCGGAGCGTTCTCGACAATACCGCTCCCAGCTAAGACCAGATAGGACGTTCGTAAGCAGGTCGAGAAGGTCTTAGCACGGAAACGCGACCCGCAGAAGATGCATAAAACAATCTTTGAGGAGCTGCGCGATAGTGATCTTCCGCCACAGGAGAAGACCATCGAAAGGCTCATGGACGAAGGCTTCATCTTAGTAGGCGCGGGTGGCGAAAGTACAGCGCAGACTTTGACCGTGTTGACATTTCACTTGCTCAATAACCCTGAAATTGTCCTCGAGTTGAGAGCGGAGCTCGATAAGATCATGCCTGATCCTGAGAGTTCGGTGCCCTGGCAGACCTTAGAGCAGCTACCATTCATGGTGAGACAACTTATGATTTAGCAACCTTGGAGCATCATGAGAGAAGACTGGCTAACCTAAGTCAGAGAGCCGTGATAACAGAAGCTCACCGCATTGCCGCAGTGATTACATCCCGCCTGATCCGCATTGCACCGACAGAAATTCTGCATTTTCGAGATCTCGAAATCCCGGCCGGTGTGGGTCCTTGGTTTCGCTGCCATTCCCTCCTTTGTCTCCCTCATCACCGCGAACGTAATGGCATCGTTTCTCATTGACAGTGCAACCAGACTTCAGTAAGCATGACAACGCACTTCATGCACCTCGATCCCAACATCTTCACAAACCCGCACAAGTTCGATCCGCACCGTTGGATTGTTGAAGGGGAGCGCCAGCGCCTGGAGAAATACGTGGTTCCTTTCTCGAAGGGAAGTAGAGCGTGTATTGGCTTACAGTGAGTTTGTCCAATGGCATCCATTCCTTCTTTTCTCTTTCTTCCCGCGCTTGGCTTTTTCGGTAGTCCGTTCGACATGTTAACCAAGCTGCTTCTCGCCCCAATAGCCTTGCAAACGCCGAGCTCTACCTCACCCTTGCGTGTATGATCCGGCGATTCGATCTCAAGCTGCACGAAACGACCGAGAAAGACATCGAGATCACGTGGGATGGCTTCGCGGGGGGGTTCAGGCCGGAGAGTAAGGGTGTTCGAGTCGAGGTTGTTGGGAAGAGGGCCGCAGGGTGAGGATGTACATCTCTTTATGGACGATATCGTCTAACACAATATTCGTGTGTACACGCATCCAATATCTTCATGGAAATGGTGATCGAGGACCTATCAGCATGCTTTCTCATCACCATAAGGGTTACTTGGCTAGGAAGTCAGTCACGACTCTGAATGGTGATCACGCTCCTCTACTTGACTACCCTGCGTACTGAGCGACGTATGAGGACAATCATCATTATATTGAAGGATCAAGCAAACGCCCCCATCCCAGTTGCCAATTAAACACCGTGTACTAGCCAATCTTGTAAAACACTGTAGCTTGTTTAAGAACCCACAGCGTGGGCGAAGACTTTAGCAGCAAGCTCGCTAAGCAGCTTTGCTTTATCACCCTGCGGTAACTCCTGTATACTTGTCAGAGCCAACTAGTCCCATTCCATAACCAATTTATGTAGGATTCGATTACACTGACCTGGAAAACACTATACACACTCTTCCCCTTCGCATCTCTCACAGCGCCCAATCGATTCCCTGCTACTGCACCCGCCACAGCTCCCGGGAAATTAGCAACAATAAATCCCATAGCGCCTCCACTTAGCCCGCCAACAACGCTCCAGAATTTTCCCGTTGGTCTTGCGTCCTGACCCTCCGCCATTCCTTCCTCCCTTAACATTTCTTCAAAGACACCTCCAAATTGCTCATTACTGAAGTGCTCCTCATCAGCATCAGTCTTTGCGCCGAAGCCAAACGATGACCATGGGAAGCCACCGGATGGCTTTGGGCCTTGGCGAGGGATTTCTTCGGTGTCTGGGTCGCTGTCTTCATAGTCACCGGAGGAAAAATTGTGGTATGTGCGGGCAGAGTCATAGTCGCGTCGGCGTGTAGGATCAGAAAGGGTATAGTAGGCGTCGTTAATTTGTTGGAATTTCTTTGTACGGGCCGGGCGTTCTGGTGAGTCAGAAGGAACGCGATCGGGATGGGATTTCAGGGCTTGTCTATACTAGAGTGTCAGAAACGCGAATGAATGACGAAAGGTGGCGGCTGACTTTTTGTAGGCATCTCGAATCTGCTGCTGGGAGGCTTGTGGGGACACGTCGAGGACGGCATCTACTTCTGTTAAGAGGGGATGGACGACAGAGAGCGCCAGACGAACAATAGTCGGGTGGGGCAGCTTCAGCCAAGGTCAGCAAAAATGGGGGGAAGCCCGTCCTATAGGGTTCTAAGCTCACTAGACATGTCTGATGTATAGCTTTCCTGGAGTCGTGGATAGGTGGGCTTCGCCTTGCGCACCTAAGGCGAGCAAGTTTACCTTCAGCTTTAGAGAAGTGAAAGAAGCAATTCTCCTGGAAGATGACTCGGTATATGTTTGAGAATGTGCTCACTTGCGCATTAGGAGATACTGAGTGGTAATACTAGGTTATTGAGGCAAGGCTCTGAAGGAATTTTAGGGATACTACTTAGGTGTCTCGAGTCGCAATCTCGGCAATATGACGTACTTCACGGCCGTTCTTCTGCCAAGGAATGGTCCTTGACGAAAGTATTGCTTGCAGCCTTGCTTGCCTGGCTGTCTTGCTCGTCGTCTTTCTAAAATGCAATAAGGCATAGATTGGAAAGCTTGTTAACCCTACAATAGTCTGTTTGCATGAGCGCCACTTGCGGTCTCTAAGTTACGGAATGGTTAACCAAATGCTTTCGATCCTGGTAAATCCTTGAAAAGCTAGGTTTCTACCTGGTCATCTTCTTTAATCCACGCTCAATGAATAAAATGAACCTCTAACCTACTTCACCTGCAGCAATTTGCTGTTCGAAATTCTCTCTTGCGCTAACACTGACACAAAGGGTAGGATCGATACTTTTCAAATCCGTCTCTCGCATTACGGCCAACGTAATAAGACCGTGATGAGAGTGTAATATGTCTGTTTGGCCATCATATGCTTAGACGATATGAATATAAGTACTCCAATCATGCACAACTCACCTGGAAGATCACCTGGCATTTTGCCAAAGCCGCCAATAATATGCTGGGTCTTCTCCAATAGATATCGGCGAATACCGTTGAAGTCTTGAAGATAGACTTTGTTGAGTATCTGATAACATGAGTCAGTCCATGACCACTAAGGCAGTCTTTAACAACGTAGCATGGCAACCACCTACCCCCAGAGTTCCTCCAACCCAAAACGAATAACAAGTATCTGCAACTTTATTACAGCGTCCGTTGACACCGACCCACTGTCGCTCGTACAGTGAGACTTCTGGTAAGGGCTGGCTTATATGAGTCAATGAGACAGGAAAGGCTCCTATGACATGAAAAGTAGGTCGAAAAAAGTCAGGTGCAGCTACTGGCGCTGGTAAGGGATCGACGGAATCGTCGTCGTCCATGGTCAAGTCTTCCTCGTCTTCCTGCAGCATCAACGTCTGCCGCGCCACAAGCCATCGAGTCATATTGTCCACGAACTCTGGGCTCATTGCCTTCCCTTTTGCGGGACTTTGCCACTTTCGAGGCAACCTGCCAAGTAGCGACAGTGCACCCACGCCAGAATACGTTTCTCCAGCTGCAGACGCTGGTGAGCATGGGCTCCTCATCCTGCAGCATAGGCTGTGTATTGCGTACCATGTGCCTCATGGAACGGCGCTTGGGCAATTCCCCCCTCGTATGTCTGTAGTTGTGAACGCTTAGAATCTGAACATCTTTATAGAGCCAAAGGTCCACCTACTACAGAACCCTCAATATACCTCACCAGACCTTCCACGTCAATGTCACCTTGTCCCTCCATCTCTCCCCTCCTTAACATCCACCTTACCCCGGCCGCAAGATAACAAAATCTCATGTCTTCCCCACCTTCCACCCTCCCGCCTCTCCCGATCCCCTCTCCGAAGCTCCCATTCAGCCTCTGCAACCCTCTCAACCATTGCAAACACTCCCTCCTCCTTACCCTCTCGATTCCATTCCCCAGCACGACCAGCGCTGCACATGCAAAATACGTCGCCGCCAAATGGGCCGTATCCCAAACCCCATTTACTTGGCCCTCTCTTGTCATCGTTCCAGTAAAGCCCCTGAATCCCCCGTGCGGGTGTTGGCATCGTAATATCCACTCGACATATTCTGCACGTTCAGCCGGTGTAGTATGAGTGTGTAGAATACCGAGGATGTCTAGGGCAGAGAGGATGAAGAAGGCAAGAGTCATACGTTGGGAGTCATTGGATTGGTAGGCAGTAGGGAGATGGGTTTTGAGGCAGCGGAGCCAGTACTTGATGTGTCTCTCTTTATTAAAGAAGGAACGGTCTGGAGTCGGGGCAGGCTGTGGAAGCTGAGGAGTATCAGTGGACATTGCGAATTCAAGGCCCCCCAGGGGGGTTGGGTTGTCAACTGAGTAGGATGAGGCTGTTCTGAGATGGAGAAATATGATGTGACGGACATCGGCCGCGAAACCAAAGAACTCCGCTTGCAACCACCCATACTCATACTTCCCCTAAAATTACGTGTTTTCCCCACAGAGGGATCCATAGGCTTTCCAAATATTTGCTACAGAGTCCCCAAAATGGCATTCCTTACCGCCACCTTTCTGCTCCGTATACTGTCCCTCTTTCACCTAACCTGCGCCTACTACCTTCTCCTTTCTCCACCCACTCTCTCTGACCACAACCTCGTCTACATACTTGGTGCATCCATGGACCTCGCTCTCTCGCCCCCCTCCTTATCACTCCCGTCGCCAGCCCTCGCTCTTGCTGCTTTGTTTCTGGCGCTGCTAGGCATCGCAGATCTCTCGGCTACAGGGTTGGACGAGGAGGTCGCAAATCATTACTGGAGTAGCCAGGCGCCAATACGGTTAGGGTTCTTCTTTGGGGTCACAGGGTATAGTTATTTGTGGAAAGAGGGAGGAGTGATTGGCGAAACGAGGAACGGAAAGGGAGCATTGAGAGGGTTACTTTGTAATAGTTTTGTATTTACGTGGGGGTTTTTGGAGATGATGGGATGGTTTTGGGTGAGTTACAATCTGATTGCTCCTCGCTCTGGGTAGATTAGAGCTTTCTAATGGGGGGTGCAGATTTATGTTAAGTTGAGGGAAGAGAGGAGGGTAATTATGGCGAGAAAGGAAAGCAGGAGGAAAGTGGAAGAATATAGCTTGTAGGGACTGTATTAGGAGGAGGGTGTGGTTGCGAAGTAGAGATGCTCAAAAGTAACAATGCTCACACATAATCATTATAAGTCAATTTGCGTAGAGTTTTAGTTACTGATGGCCCCAACGAGATCAATAATAATATCCCAGCTGATCATGATCTAAATGATAATAATACTTCGCGCCGCTGCAACCGGGTATTTTTGCGCTGAAAAGCAACGTCTAAACGGTAAGCATACACAGTCCTGAATCCCATGCAATCGATCATAGACTCCTTACAATCCTCTTACCCCTCTCGATCACATCACTGTCATACGAACCGTGTTTTGACCACTCCGTCCAACCCCTCTGACCAGCTTTCTTGTAATGTTTTGCACACAATTTTGACGTTTGCTTCGATACCTAGGGCCCATAATTGCTTTCCGACTAGGTCTCGAGATTCTTCGTTGCCGGTACCGGCTAGCACTCGCTGACTGATTTCCTGAGTGGCAGTCGAGTGTTGTATACTTTCTTGTAAATCTCTTGCTGCATTATTTACTTCGTCAGAAATAATTTTACACAGGTCCAGAAGGCCTTGCGCTTTATTTCTTAGCCATGCTTGATCTAATAATGATTTCTTCCTATTCTCAGCGAGCATGTGGTTCACGGAAAGGACTGTGATCTGGCATATCTCTAAGACTGTATATTGAGCGTGGAAAGTATTCCATGTCGGGAGGGAAAGGTCTGGGCTTAGAGCGAACGAAGCGACGGATCGACCTCGCATGCGGGAGATGTCTCTGGCCAGGACGACTCTGAGAAAATTTTCAACACAATTGAGTAGACGCCCCATGTATTCCGTAATATTTTTCGTGGTCGTGCCATGATAGCATCGATACAGCCTCTCGAGCGCGTAGACAGCAAGGGAGGGCTCGGGTTCCGAGTTATCGGCCTGCAGAAAACCGCTTTCTTCTGCCATAGCTTCCAACTGACTGCCGTCGATTAGGCTACTCCCATTGTGTAAGAGGTCCCACAATAGCGATAATTTAAACTCTCGTACAAGCCATTTGTCCTGTACCACTTCAGCTTAGATGGTCGTCAAAACTCTAGGAAGACCTACGTCTAGTATCGCGGGACTCGGAGCTGGTATTGTATTGTAGAATGGCGGCTGAGACTCAGCTTCGAACGAGGGGAAAGCTGCCTTGTCCATGGTGTCGATCGTGCGAGCAGGGATATTCACTGTGAACGTAAGTACTGGCGGAAATATCGATTACTGGAACCAGTTCTTAGTCACCCACCTTTCGCCTGACTCTGCACGTCCTGAGGCGATGCATTGAGACGTTGGATACGTTTGCCTTCAACAAAAAGCTGATGTCTGATGAAATTTTGAGATATGGACAGCTTGGTCGAGAAAGCATCTAGACATATATTCCACAAGCCGTTTTCCTGCATTGTATTGAGCGATTTAGTGCTTAAAGCGTCAGCTGTCTGATACCACTGTAGTATTTGTGCAATTTCTTCCAATGGATTGATGATAGTCTGACTTTTGCCGTCGGCAGACGGAAACTTCGTGGGCTGTGGATGGATCGTTGACATGTGCGCAAATAGTGCCCATGAGATCGTTGCATGTTGGATGTTCTTAACTGATAATCGAGAATAGCGCTCGATAGCCAAAGATCCTGCGCCGAAGTACATATAGAGTCGCACTAAAAGGAGTAGGGCGTCATAGTTATGCTTCGAGTGGGAGAGAATGTTTTCCAGGATCACAGTACTTCGAAATAATGCTATATTGTTCGCATAGGATTTTTCTTTCTCTCTGTTATACAAGCGGATAAGACCCATAGCAGCCAACAGAGCGGCATCATCTCCGGGTCGTCGATCGCTCACTGGAAGGTCAAAACCGATATGCAGAGACAAGTGGTAAAGTCGGAGACAATTGTTGATGAAAATGGGTAACAAATTTGTTGGGGGAGAATCGTCATTTTGGGAAACGACGAGATTATAGTCGAGTTTCAAAGCATTTATCTCCCGAGTGAGCCATTTCACCGTTTTCGCCTTTGTCGGTATGTTAGTAAGAGATCGTTCAAAACGCGTAGGAATACTTACCTCCGAACTACACGACCTGGGTCGCTCGTCCCAAGAAACCTGAGCCGCGAATCTCAACAGTCCAATGTGCCTCTGTGTAGTCAGATACGGAAGGTAGTGGTGGATGTCCTGGAAGCAGATGACTTTGCAGGAGAAGTTTAGGAGATACCCCCGAAAAGCAGTCACTAAATGACCTTCATCTCCCCGTCCTGCACTAATTTCAAGGATGTAAAATTTGATCAACGCCAGATAAGCGTTCCGTGAATTGGTATTCCTAGCTTGAAAGTCGTTCATGAACGATTCGGTGACCCGGAGAATCCTGACTTGGTTAGCTCTCGACGCAGCAGACCACAATGTTTGTTGACCAAATATCCGCTTACTCTGAGCTGCCGATCTCTGAGCTTGCTTTCACTAAACCATCCCAGGCCTTCCAGTCATCTCCTAGTTTACCCCAATGCGTTGAGGTATTTGAAGGCTCCATTAGTGCTCGATGCGCATCTTGCAATACGTCCAGACAAAATTCCCACAAGGCTTTCCAATGCTGCGTCAACGAGGCCAACTCGATGAATTGCCTTGAATGTTCCCAATTTTCCTTACCCGGTCTGAATGCGGAGCTCATCATGTTATCAAGAAATTGAAACGCCTCTTCGTACCTTCCTTGCTCTCGATGGATCCTAACGAGCAATGAAAGATCCTCTGATGTGGCTATTGCCCAGGCAGATTTGCCCGGTCCCTTCACAACCGTTAGTGGCCATGAACTAAGGTACCATTCTGGCTAAGGCTACGATTGAGGCAGTACATACCTTACCTTGGGTAGCATCAATTGACTTTTTCAGATTTTGATAAGCCAAACTTCGCTGTACCTGCTTTTGTGTGTCATTCTCCGGCTGCTGCTGCGACACCAAGTGAGTGACAAGGATGTAGAGGAAGTGAGGAGGCCGTTGCTCCGGAAAATTCTTTCTCCACTGAAAGGCTGCCTAGTTAGATCCTTGAGTCAGCGAATTCCTGCAGTTTGATGAGGGATCTCGATACCTGCTGCGCGTCTCCGAAATAACTTATGGTGATTTTTGCCCAGAACCACGTCTTATGAAGTTTTTCGTCATTGGGACGACTGGCTGCTGCTCGCAGCCATAATTGCTGTACCTTGGATGAGATTTCCAGATCTTTGACCACGCTTTCGAGCTCTCCCAACGCGTCAATGTTCGAAAGAGGAGGCCTTCTACCAAGCAGGGCATCAAGTTCCTTAGTTCCTTGTAGGCGGCGGGCTTCGTCGGGCCAAAGGACCAATATGGTGATCCTCTTTGCCTAGAAAGACCACACATAAGCGCATTAGTATAGATTTCACAACTTCTTATGTGAAGGCACTTGCCTGCAGGTACTCATCGTTTTTCGTTTTCTTCAATTTTTTCTCGCAGAGATTGAGAGCTTGCTTAAATTGCTTTGCAGCGACTAATCCCGCAAAGGCGTCATCTTGCCCATTGAGGCTAAGCATAGCAGAATTCTTTTCCAGAAGAATATATCTAAGGTTGCATCTGGCGAAGTGATGAAGGATGTTTTGTGTCAGGATGTGTGCTTGGAAAGTTGTAATTCACTCGGACTTAAACGCTAGCGTCGTGGTTATGCCCGGATTTCTGGGAAACTAAGGTAAAGCTACAGTTTTTGGCGGACCATTGGAGCATATCATTGATATTCTTTTGAATCCTATCCATTTCATCCCGAGAGTGGGTATCTAGGCCTCAGAATGCTCCATGAAGCAAAGCTCTATGACAGTTGTCGCCATTATCCAGCCGAATCGTCCATTCCTTTCCTCTTACATTGAGTGAGCAGCATAGAGCTGCTCACACACTATTGCTTCTATTCCCAAGCTATGTCTCCTAGATCGCATGGCCTAAAGCCTCAGGATGATGCTTGACGTGAAAGGTGTGATGCCAGTGTGAACAAGAGGCTTAGATGTTCGAACTAGTCCGCCTCTCTTTTGAGGGTAGGTAGTGATGCAACCTCTCCTCATTGATCATGTGAATCAACCTTGGTCCTCGGATTGCTGAGCTACTGTGTTGTATGCCCGATTCAAGTCAACAGAAGCGAGCACTCATCGCTAGCCTTTAAAAGTTCTCTCCTCGTACAACCATCCCATTGGAACCTTCATGCTCCGCCGCCGTCTACAAGTAGGTCGAGAGGTTTCATCTCGATAAAAACCCGTTCGATGATTTCCTTTTGGCTTCATTACGCTCCGTGGTCTATGCCATCATCAGCATTGATGCCTGACCACCCCGATTGAGAGCAGAATGCATACCCACTGCTTCTTGCAATCTCTATAGGCCCTGCAGTGGGATCGTCGTCATCAGCCAGTGATCTTGAGCGTTAGCAATGGCAAGGATTCCGATATCGCCTCTCACGGATGGGAATTTGGAAGAAATGAACAAGCGCACTCACTGGAAATAATCCATACAAAGTTGCCTATCTCCCCCGTTGCGGTGCAGACACTTAATACTACGCTCGGCTGCTTCCTGGCATGGGTCAAAGAACTTGCTGTGCGGTTTGCTCCAAGTCCTTAGTATTATGGACGAATCAAGTAGTACAAACTCAGGCCCTCTGATGTGCAAGATACCTTATACAAGGCGGGTTGAGGCTCAAAGATGCATACCTGGTAAATGCAGCTTCACCTTTTGTCCACGGCGATTCCCCCGTTCCTCCCGCTTCCGCCATGATCACAAGAGACGGATAGAGTTGACGATATGATAATGACAACGATGGGTAGAAGCCGGTAGTTTTACGCCGCAGTCGAGCAGGAAATCAGTGGGAGCGATGTTGGCGGTAGTCGGCGGTGGTTGGCCGGTGGTTGGTGGTGGTTGGCGGGGAGGTCTATTCTTAGCGGCCCAGATGCTACACCTAGATCCTCCCCGGACCAGGTGCGTTAGAGATGCGTTAGAGGCCCATTAGCGGTATCGGAAATGCCGGTAGTCGATAAGAACCTTCAAATTAAACGTCATCCACCACCACCTTAGGGGTACCCAACCTGCCCAACGGAGGCGAGAAGAATTCCCGGGAGGAGGGTTCTCCTTCTGATTCATTCTGACATCGTGTAACTGATACTCTAACAGACACCAGTAGCTCCTTGCCCCTCCCACCATCCCATCGCATGATAGGTATCGCGGAAAATATGAGCCAGCCATCGACCATGGACTCGCGAACAAGTTTTGGACTATTGGGTACCGGAAGATCTGCCCATCCGTGTTGATGCATACGTAACTCTGTTGTTCCTGATCCTTTATGGTTTGCCATGGGTGTGGAGGGGCAGGCATAGAATTGCGAGCAATCTCCATCGGAGAACTGCAGGAATATCGACAAAACTTCTTATACATATCAATATACTCTACACGTCGTGAATGAGCTGACTCGACCGGCTCTTCCTGCAGTTCTAACGCCTCACTCTTCTAACCCTCATAACGCCCATGGACAGGCAGTGAAGCAAGCCACAGCTGCATCGCGATTTCAGTTCGCCCCAGGGTCTCACAACAGGCCCGCTTCAGCGCTTCGACAATTAGATCGGAGCTTGTTTCT
The DNA here is from genome assembly GCA_023065455.1 of Cladonia rangiferina. Taxonomy (NCBI): domain Eukaryota; kingdom Fungi; phylum Ascomycota; class Lecanoromycetes; order Lecanorales; family Cladoniaceae; genus Cladonia; species Cladonia rangiferina. The sequence continues at coordinate 394,238 of JAJREH010000037.1, read as the reverse complement.
TCCCAAGCTGTCGATTCGCAATCTTTGAGCCTTTCACCTGTCCATAATAAGTAAGTCGGTCCAGACCTTGGTTCCATGGGCAGTCGTGGACACGAAAATGAAGAGATTATGGAGCCACGCCCAACTAGCCCTCCACACCTGTTCCCATGTTGCTCCGGATCCTGTGCGCAAAACGTGTACGAGTGAGCGTCATATCAATGCTAATCACATATGGTGGCTTTTTGTGCATATTCCTTAGTCATGGGGTGGTTGATCAGTGGCTCTGTTCGTGATCTGGGGATTGAGTTGAACAAGGTTCTATGCGTGGCATTAGCTTGGAAATGTGAACCTATGGGGTGAGAGCATCTCATTGTCAACGATCCTAGCGCCCGTTGCGAAACAGGTGTAATGGCCTTGCTCTAGTCTCGGCACGAGCTGTATCAGCATCAACAGTAGATGCAGGCCAAACCGAAGGAAGTAACGGAATCCATCAAAACCAACAGCTCTCAGCAGCTTCTCCACATTCTGGAAGCAGCTTGTGGCAATTTCGATAGACGTCACATTTGGCCATTCCATGCGATGGAGCTCTGATATGCCTCTCTTACGAACACGAGTGGCCAAAATGCTGCCGCCGCTGTTACGAAAAGTAATTTTCTCTTTTGGAACTTCACATGAGCCTAGACAACACACGGAGTCCAAGGTGTGGAGGGGCTCATAACGGAGAGGTCGCTATAGGCGAGCGCCCATACTTTGGGGAGCCCCTCGGAAAGCCAGGCTCACTCTTTTTGCAAGTGGCTGAGAATAACTTTGTTCATCAAGATCTCTATAGGTCACATTGGGTTTTCTAAAATATTGGGATTTATATTAATACAGGGCCGGAAGCAAATAAAGGAATGAAAATGTCCTACACGTCAAATTACGAGCGGATATCGGACATGCTAGTTAACATCAGTGAGTACTGGTAAGGATAGATAGCACTACCACCATCTTATCATCTCTTATCCTCTGGTCTTGATAGCCGCAAAAGTCCTTTTATACTTCGCTCTCCAGAAGCCTTGTGGATTCACTGTTTCGATCCAATTCCAGCACCTGCAGGAATCAACTTCATATATTTCACAAACTTGACCCCTGCCAGTAACCCCCGCACCGACGAGCCTTTGGACACATCTGTATTCACTAGACTAAATCCTCTATCACAATCTACCATTGACCAGCATCTCTTCAGAAGAAACCATGGCAACAATGAAAAAGAATCTACCCTTCGAGCTGGTGATTGATAGAATGCCAGACAAGCCGTTGAGTACCGACGACTTCGATCCACAAAAGCACATAGACTTCGTGCCACCTAGCAAAACTTATAGCATGAGCGATCTGAAGCTTCCCGAGGGCACTGGAGTCTCTCCATTTGCTGTGTCTGAGCCTTTCCAACTTTTTACTGAAGAGGCTGTGGCACGCATGAGAGCAGAAATATTCAGCAAAGAGGTGATGGAAAATTGTAGATATTCTAGCAATTTGGCTCACTGTCAGCTGAGAGGTTTCGCTGCCAAGTAAGTCAACGTTCGACTATGAGAGTCCATTCTGTATTTCATGTCCTACTAATGCTCCGAGCAAGGTATGCACCCTTTGTATACGACGTCTGGAAGCACCCTGAAATACTGGCAATCGTCTCCAAAATTGCAGGTGTCGAGCTTGTGACGGAAATGGACTTTGAAATTGCACATATCAACATCTCCGTCAAATCGGAGAAGCAGAAAGCCGAGGAGCTCGAGGCTTCTGTGGACAAAAAGATGACAGAAGACGATGAAGGAATTGCGGGGTGCCCCTGGGAAGACGACAAGCCAATTGTCGACTGGCACACGGACAGCTATCCTTTCGTTTGCGTGACTATGCTGAGTGATTGTCAAGGTATGATTGGCGGAGAGACAGCACTTCGCACGGGTGACGGCGGTATCCTTAAAGTTCGCGGACCCGAAAAGGTATGTGAAACCTGTGCATGGTATAAGATTAGTTTGACAGAAAATCTAGGGACATGCTGTGGTATTGCAAGGCCGCTATATCGAACATCAGGCTCTCCGTGCGCTTGGGACGACAGAGCGTATCACCATGGTAACATCTTTCCGGCCCAGGTCCCACACGGTCAAGGACGACACCGTCCTTACAACAGTTCGCCCCATTTCCAACCTCTCCGAACTCTACTATCAATTCAGCGAGTACCGCCTTGAGATCCTCGAGGAACGTATCCGAGAAAAACTCAGGACTCTACGAGAGACACAGAAGACTGGTAGGAAGATGAAAACTAAGGATCTGAAAGCGTTTCTACACGAGCAGGAAGTCTTCCTTGCGCACATGAACAAGGAGATGGTTGATGATGAGCTTGTCACCAAAGGGAGTATCGATAATGGCCATCTCGTTAGCGATTGTGGAAAAATGAAGCGTAAGAGGGTTCAGTGAGCCATTTCAAACGCCCATGTCCGGCAGGAGACCACGATGACCAAGATAATGATGTTTCACGACTTTCTTTGCTCCTAGACGATCTTTTGTTTATGCTGTAACTTAGCGAAGTCCTGAGTCTGTCGTAGGAATGGTCAACTGCTTCCGCATGCTTACACCCAGATACCCTACTAGAGGTAGACTAGACAGATTGATGCGTAAAGATTGAATGGAATTTCAACCTATGCCTTCCCAAAGCCCTACCGTCGCCCTCTTGTTGTTCAACCTCAAAGAAGCTCCTAAGGAAGCAAAGTCTTGCATAGTATACTAACAACTTCAAGCCACGCATTGAAGCAGCAATATGCAGCCTCAGAGTTTCTGAGTGAAGTGTCCGTCTTGTATTAGAAGAGTCATTCACAATCTGGTCCTCCGCAATAGTTGCGAGTGCAGCCTTCTAAAGGTGAAAGGTGAAATCTGTTCTCCAGCGGGAGCAACGGCGGAATATCTCCGGGCGCTAAAGGATCCGCTCTTCAACCGCCTTCCTTTGACGCCGGAACTTCATCTTCATCACATAAGTCTTCCACAACACACATTTGTGCTCGTTGCAAATCATGCTTCCACCAGTGATGTGATGATGCTAGCACTATCTGTTGCCAGCCCACTTCGACCCTAACCAACCGATCTATGACATTCATTAACACAGAGTTTCAAGGTTTCAATATCTATAACCACCGGGTAGCCTCACTCAACCCGACCAACATGTTACACGATTGACGGACTCTCTCGCCCTGATAAAGCAAAGCCAATATTTTGCCATCAGGCGCGATGGATGGCCCGAACGCCAAACCATCTACAAGAAGCTCAGCAGACAGATCCAAGCATGAACAAACAGGGAGCGATGGCCCGGTGGGCTTGCTAAGATCTCTGGAGACTAGTCTGGACGATATTAGGACCCTCATCACATGCCGCGTCTGTGTCCGCCCTCTTTTTGAACCCTATACACTCGAGTGCGGGCACACTTTCTGCTATGGCTGCCTCGTCCGCTGGTTCGAGAGAGACAGAGCGAAGAAGACATGTCCTGACTGTCGAGCTGATGTTATACGTTCACCCGCTCCTGCATACCTAGTGGGTCTATGAAGGAAACTTGACTCGGATCAATGACTGAATTCAATATAGGTTCGAGACATGATACAGATCTTTGCAAATCGGGCAGAGCTGATGCCTGTAGGAGAAACTACGGAGGAGCACAAGCAATGGCAGGGTGAGGAAGCAGCTCTTGTCGAGAGAGACCGCTCAAGCAGGGGTGGGTTATTCCGGGGCTGCTTCAGAATGTTGGCGCGTCGTCCGATGACACTGGCGGCACCTATCAGGGATGACGAAGATAACGTTGATCGTTGTCCGCGGTGTACTTGGGAGCTGGAAGATGGGCAATGTGGATCATGTGGTTACCCTGTTGAAGATGGTGGATCCAGCGGCTCAGAGGGTGCTGAATACTATCACCCGGATGAGATTTATGATATGGAACATGGGATCGAGATGGATGACGCTTTATTTGAGACCCTCGCCGAGGAGGCCAATGCAGATGAGCTTTATGGGGAGCAGCACGACTCTGATGCCGAGGATGATGATTATTCTCCCCCATCGTACATGCGCCATCGTGTATCAAATGTTCTGCATCCGCGTCTCCAATCAAATGACTACGATAGCTTGCCTGACACGGAAGAAGGTAGTGGAGATGATGATGACGAAGTCGATTCTCTCGATAGCTTTGTTGTCGCTGATGAAGAACAACCTCCTTCTACCGCAAGCTCGAATAGGAGTGGCTCTCCTTCTTACACAAGCTCACCAAGAAGTTTGAACTGGGAGATTGAAAATCGGACGGCTATTGGAGGTATTCAGGAATCAGACGATGACCATGAGAGCCAACAGAATAGCGAGGCGTCCGAGCATGAGGTTTCCTCGCCGATTTCTCATTATGACCATGAAGATGAATCGGACGAAGGCCCAGTGCCGCCCTCAAGACGGCAGGTGTTTCGATTTTCATCGGATTCTGATGAATCGGCCAGCACGGAATTCTCGCAAGCAGTGGCTACAATCATCCAGGATAGAGCGCATCGAAGAAGGACCCCTGGAACCGCGAGTGGCATCCCAAGACATCGAGGTAACATTGCCCACCGCACGAGAGAAAGGGGACATAGCAACGGAGCACCTGGGATAATTGAAATTGAGAGTGATTCTGAACCGCCAGTACCCACTCAACGACAGAGGAGGAGACGGGCGATCCAGACCCGTCTATCCTCTGATGACGAGACTAATGCTGAGACTAGCAGCGGAACTGCAACTGTGGGTCGCCAATCACCAAGACTAGGATCACGTGTTCAACCAATTGAGAGGTCCCAGGGCTCTCAGGCTCGCAATACAAGTTCGCCTACTGTCATTGCATCAAGCTCTACAAGGCCAGCGAACATGGAAGACGAGGAGCCTGATCACCCTCTTGTTCCAACCGCCTTTCCACCTTTGGGGCCATTTTCCGACCGGCCCCAGTCCGCCTTGCTGGCAATATCGCCTCATTCCCCACGCGAATCTTATGAGAGAACTAGACGGCCGCCCACTGATGTCAGTCATAGCACGTACAGTTCGCCACGAAATCATCCTACGCTTGATCACTCAGCTTATCCTGGACAACCTAGGATGAACCAGCAGCGGCGTAGAAATCGTCTCTATGGCCTACCACGGTCCCGTCATGGTCGCAATAGTCCAGCAGCCAGGCTGTCTCATTCGCCAATGAGGTCCGAAGGCAGAACTGGACAAAGTGCCCGCGATCGTCGAGCACAAAAATTAGAGAAACGAGCGGAGCGTAGACGCCTCAAGGCTGAGCGAGAGCAGCAAAGCAGCGCTTGAACTAGGTATTTCCAAAGTGTTCTACAATGAGGAAAAGAGAGCATGAGGTGTGACAAAGACAACAAGCTTACAGCCATACGTCGAGGTGTTCTCCTAGACCATTCTTGAAAACAACCCTTTCCGAGGCTAGTCTGCGAAAAGATACCGTGGAATTGACTGATGTGGGGCCAGCTTGAGGGTTCTGACAAGGCTTCACTGCTCAATTCTGCTGAGAGAACTGTGTGTGTGTCATGCTAACATCCTGGCTGCTAGAACTGCTCTACCTCAGCAGCGCTTCAGTGGTATTACACTGAAATCTTATTAGCCCAAAGTGTTATACTTAAATCGATCAAGAGGAGCTTAAGCAAATGTACTGCATAAACGGTGTCCTGTATTAAGGCATAGTTCTGGCAGCTATTCCATGTTCTATACTGCCTTCTGCAACATCTCTCTTTTCTCCACATCAACTTCTGGTACACTGTGTAATTTTCGCACCTCAAACACCACAGCATCATTCCTGCCCTTCACCTTCTTCCACCTCCCCAAGCGAGGCTCGGTCCCAAGTGCTACCACTATGCATAGACCATCTTTGCCCCTATCGCCCCGTTCAAAGACGGAGATATCATTAATGATACCTTGAACAGACGTCTGCTGACCCCCCCCTCCGCTCCAATTACCATACCCGTCCTTCCACCCTCCTTTCCAACCTTGCCCACTACCCCAACTGCATCAAGCCTTCTCTTATCCTCGCTGACCTTCCAAGCCCTTATTTCTCCATCCCAAGAACCACTGAAAACTAAATCACTGTACGGGACGGTCGCCAGCGCCGTAATCCACCTCGGTAGTCTCTCGGGCACCTTCGCATCCGGCACCGCCTCTGCAGACACTTCCTCTGGCTTCATAGGGTGGTCAAGGCCATGCGCCAACGCCACCGAGAATACTGGCTTCTTGTTATGCAACGCCCACAGCGAAAGAGTTCCGTTATCGCTACCAGTGACGAACATCGCCTCGTCGACCATTGCAACGCGGTCGATGGAGCCCTCGCTGTAATTCTTACTGACCTCACCGTTTCCCTTCTCTTGTCCATAAGATCTCCTTTTTTCGGAAACGCCCCCACCACGAAAGACTAACTGTGTTTCCTCCACTACCTTCCACAACCGCGCAGTTCGATCCCGAGCCCCTACACTCACGCATCTCTCTAGCGCTAAACTTGCTACATCAACCACTTCGTCTTGGTGTCCAAACAATGTTTCAATGTATGCTAGTTCATCGAGACTCCAGCATTTGATCGTGCGGTCTCTGCTCACCGAGTATAACTGATTTGTTCCTCTTCGAAAAGATAGAGACGTGACGGCGTCCCGGTGTTGTGTGAATACGCGGAGAGGAGTGAGGGTATCTGCCGACCAAATTATCAGGCGTTTATCAGCACCGCCTGTGACAACGTATTTTCCGGTTGTTGAGGCAGCGACGCAAAGTATTGGGGCGACATGTTGTTGGTAGTTTGGGTCATGGCATTTCCTCTTATCACCTCTTTTTGTGATGAGTCTAAGTGGTCGCCGTCTTACAGGTTTTGAACTCTTCTTCGAAGTCCTAGCAGGAGGCAGGGGCAGAGAAGGTATTTCCCATTTCGTAAGCTGGAGATCCTTAGATACGGTATATGCGTAGGGGGCACACGTTGCTATGGAAGTTATGCTGAGAGATTTAGAGCGGAACAGTGTCTGAACTGCTGTGGAATATGAGAGCGTAGAGCTTATATGTCTGTAGACTCGGCCTTTAGTCTCGGCCACGTCTTCTTGTAGTCTCTCAGCAATCAAGTTTCTGTCGATTTCTTCGGCGTCAAACCCGGCTTCGTCAACTTCAGTCTTGAGGCTTTGGAGATATCGCTCTGCTAGTCGCAGACGGCGTTCGGCGCCCGTTTCATCCTCGTCTTCAGACTCGCTGGACGACACGATATCTTCTTCGGTGACCCTTGAATGACGAGCCACATTATCAGAGCCACTACTCGAGATCGACTCATCACGCCGCGCTCTGGCAGGTTTTCCTTTTGTAGATTTTGCGCTTCCTCTATCGCCCGTATTTCTTCTCTTTGAAGATACAAAGTCAGTATCATCTCTCTTGCGCTTTTGCTGAGATGCAGGGGTCGTGAAGAAGGACGACATGATGCGGTTGGCTCCCAATCAAGTCCCATAAGAGAAAGATGATTCAAGCAATAGTCTCCGTGAGCGGTTGAGCTGTAAATCAAATGCTGGAACTTTTCGATCGGGCTCGGTGCGGCGAATCTTGGCGGGCTCGGCATACCTGCTTGTCCTGCGTATATCACCTTATGTAGTTCAAGGCTTCTGAAAGCTCACGCGTAGCTTCAACCTACCACCTAACCCTCCTGCGCAGAAGATACAAAATCAAGACACAAATCAACATGTAAGTGGCTGCATAATATCCGATATTGAATATTCTAACATGTCAGCAGGGAGGTCCTTCTTGGCTTTACCGGCAAAGATTATACGATCATTGCGGCCTCCAAAGCTGCAATGAGAGGTGCAACGATCCTTAAAGCTTCAGATGACAAAACGAAGCAGCTCAATAATCACACATTGATGGCGTTTTCGGGGGAAGCTGGAGATACTGGTACTCTATGCATTGTACATCTTTCAATAATAGCTCCCTAATATACATTTGCAGTTCAATTCGCGGAACTAATTCAAGCTTACATTCAACTGTACTCTATGCGCAACGACACAGACCTGGGACCTTCAGCTGTTGCGAACTTCGTCCGAGGCGAGCTTGCGAGGAGCTTGAGGTCGAGGCATCCTTACACTGTTAATCTGCTTTTGGGAGGAGTCGACCCGATCACAAAGCAACCACATCTTTACTGGCTTGATTACCTAGCATCGCTGGCACCTCTTCCATATGCTGCTCACGGTTATGCCCAGTAGGTCATATTGCTCTCTTCAAGCTGCGATCTAGATGCACTGTGCCTGAATTTCGCTGACTTGCCATGCAGATACTACTGTCTTTCGATACTCGACAAGCACCATCACCCGGATATTGACCTCGAGAAAGGCAAAAAGATTCTGCGAATGTGTACTGATGAGCTGCAGCGGAGACTGCCCATAGACTTTAAAGGCGTTAGTAGTTAAGAAATGCTCACCCTTAGCCACCCAAGCTAATGATATGCAGATGCTTGTAAAAATCATAGATAAAGATGGTATTAGGGAGATGGAGTTTGATTGTAGCAAACAAGTCCTGAGCGCGTAGCAATGGCTGTTACTTTAGGTCTTGTAGCGATGTAATTCCCATGAGCAAGTCATTATGGAATTTTCCAATCGGGTGCACTTCGAAATAGAATCAACTCCACAAATATGAATAACGAATCAATCAGTGACGTCTTTGTGTATAAAGCTATCGGAGTGGTATACATAAATACTTGCCAGTCTTGATGCCAAGCATTGTCTTTCGGATGCTCGACCTGCCGTTCCCTCTCCCAAAATCATTCAAAACCTGACGCGTTCGCTAGCTACTTTCAAAATGGTCAAGAGATCCGCTGATGAGTCTCTAGAGGACGTCATAGCTCATGACTCGCCGGCCTCAAAGAAAGCGCGAGTTGAAGGCGTCGATGAGTTGCGCGCGAAGACGAATGGTTTCTCAGCGTTGCCAGGAGCGCGTACACAAATCCCTGGAGAACAGCGGGGTACCGGTGAGCGGAAAGCGAACGATATCCTTACAACAGCAGTCCAAGAAGGGGAGGAGCTGAAGGAAGCAGCATCATCTGGCGATGAAGCAGATAATTTGGACGAACAGTCTGCATACTCAGCAACGGCGCGACAGCAGGCTCCAACGGAGGGCTACTCGGATCTCTATCTGGATACCATAAATCGATCGGTGCTGGATTTCGATTTTGAGAAGCTCTGCTCGGTTACGCTATCCAACATCAATGTGTATGCGTGCTTAGTCTGTGGAAAATACTATCAGGGGCGGGGACCGAAATCGCATGCCTACTTTCATGCCTTGGAGGTGGGTCACCACGTCTACATCAATATGCAAACGAAGAGAGTTTATGTTCTGCCAGAAGGTTATGAGGTGAAGAGCAAGAGCTTGGACGATATCAAATTTGTTGTGGATCCCCGGCTATCAAAGGAGGAGGTCGCGCAATTGGACAAAGAGGCGAAGGACGCTTGGGACCTAAGTGGCAAGAAATATAGACCTGGTATGGTAATACTTTGAAGCTTAGATTCGGGTGGCTGGCTGACCTTCGGCTTAGGATTTGTTGGTATGAACAATATAAAAGAGAACGACTACTTCAACGTTATAATACAGACCTTGTCCCACATACCACCACTGAGGAATTATTTTATGCTGGAAGACCTCTCCTTCAAATCCGAGCTAGTTCAGCGCTTCTCTGTCCTCATTCGGAAGATATGGAATATCCGTGCCTTCAAGACACACGTCTCCCCTCATGAACTCCTCCAACAAATTTCTCGTCAATCCAATAAACGTTTCGACCTCCTCCAGCAATCAGATCCTGTAGAGTTTCTCAGCTGGTTTTTAAATAACATGCATCTAGTCCTGGGCGGTAGTAAGACTAAGCCTGGCACGAGTATAATACAACGCGTATTTCAAGGAAAGCTGAAGATCGAATCTCAGAAAATTACAGCGAAAGCCGATGCTGGTGATCGTCTTCGCTTTGAAGAAGCCGCAGAAGTGCTAGTGGACACGACTCGCTATCTGATGCTGACACTCGACCTCCCTGCTGCACCACTTTTTCAAGACGAGCTGGAGAAGAATATCATCCCACAAGTGCCACTGACAGCGATCCTTTCCAAATACGATGGCTTGAAGGCCCAAGAACAAATGAACACACGGAAGCGATATCGGCTATTACACCCTTTGCCACCCTATCTACTGTTCCACATAAAGCGTTTCTCGAAGAACAAATTCGTCACAGAGCACAATCCAACCATTGTAATATTTCCCACTCGATCCCTTGATATGTCACCCTATGTCGAGCCGAACCCTTCGATACATCCGCCAGGCGAGCCAATATGGTATGATCTTGTAGCTAATGTTACTCATGAAGCTGTTAGAACACGAGATGATAGCGTTGAAGGAGAGGCAGAGCGCAAGGTATGGAGAGTGCAGGTGCGAGATCGTGCGAGAGATGAATGGCTGGAAATCCAGGATCTGTACGTTGAAAAGGTAGTTACAGAGACGCTCTTCACAAAGGAGAGTTATCTCATGGTTTGGGAGAAGCGCAAAGAGGGTAAAGGGAGGGGGAGGTCTTGAATTTGATGTGCACGCCAGCCTCTTCTGAGGCAAAGGAGGGTATGCCAAATGCTTATATTGTAAGATCGAAGCCAGGGTTTCCAGCTCATTGCCTTCATCTCTAAGGATTAGCCTTGGTGCAGCCGTAGATGCTTACTCTTTCTATCAATGATGAGGGCATCACTCTGCCGTTGCGTGCCTTGCCGTCACGACGTATTTCAGAGGAGCAAATTCCGGACCTCTCTCTTCATGTTAATGTTGTATCCAAGAAAAAGCTAAGAGGTTTGGGGATTGTACTGGCGGTGCAAGCAGCATCGGCCGTCTCCAAGCCACGACACGATTACTGTGTGCTTTCGCCATTTCACTATTGCGGTTTGAGCCAATTTTTATTATATATTATGAAATATGTGTCAAAGTCATCGTGTCAAGCGCAACATCTACATCCCATGCTCAGAGGCGGGCAAATTTCTCGATGCCTGATTGCTAGGTTCGGAGCATCAACCGTTTGGACGGCTGATACTTGTCTGCGAGTCTTCCTATGTTCTTGCTCTACACCATAATTACATCTTTCTCTCTATCGAGAATCCATCGCTCGTTGATACCCAATTGATCCATCTCATTCAACAGAAACTCCACAATCCAACTGTCTCCGCACAGCTCTTCAACCCTTCGATAATGTTTTTCGGTATATACTCTTAAAGCCTCCACTACCTCCCTTCCCCCCTTCCTCTTACCCAACCCAGCCAATCTGTCCGCGCTATAAGATTTTACAACAACATTCAATGCTCTCTGTGCAACGGCCGACGTACGAGCATTGGTATTCCAGTCCCGCACCCGAGAGAGGAGGAATAGCAGTTGCTCATCCGACAGGGAGGAAAGCACTTCGTCTACGGCTTTGAGGCCGGTTATAGAACCTTCCTCTGGCGGATTCGTATCCACAACTCCCCGTAGTAACGAAAGCAACCTGGCTGGGTGATTCAAAGCAAGCGCAAGTGTAATAGCTTCGCGGTAGTTGCCTTGGTGGATGAAGTTCTGCAATTCCTGATCTTGCTCTACGCGCTGTGTCGCTGCAGCCCAAGTCTTTCCGGCGGTCTCGCTCGTGGTGTCTTTCCAGAATGTAACAACACTGTCACCACCACCAGATACTAGCATCCTCGTATCTGGATCGACGGCTAGAGCCCAGATTCGATCAGTATGATTATCTAATGTCGCTGCCACTTCGCCAGTCGTGGCGTCCCAGATTTTGACTAGGCCGTCGCCGCCTGCGGATGCGATTTGAGGGGGTGTTGCCTTCGGATTTGTTGACGTAAGAGGTGAAGAAGTCGAGAGGGGTAGCCAGAGGACTTTCAGCACGCTATTTGTGTGGCCTTCTAAAGTGCGTAAGCAGCTATAGTCGTTCAGACTCCATATCTTGATCGTCTTGTCCCCACTGCCTGTGAGTACGAGTCCACGGTTGCTGCTTGTAGGCCCATTGTCCCCAGAGATAGAAGGGTAGTCTTTAGGTGTAAATGCGACGGACCAAACACCTCGGCGGTGGCCACGTAAGATACCCTGGACTTCGCCTCCTTCGGTCGACCAGATTTTGACATTGCGGTCTTGAGACGCGGATGCGAAGAGAGTGGATTGCGGAGAGAGAGATATAGCATTTATGTCTTTATCATGAGCCTTGCGGGTGTATAGCGCGCGAGCTTGCAAGCTGTTGCCAAGAGACAAGTTCGAAGACGAACATGAAGATGGTTCAGGAATGCTCCAGCATTTGATGGTGCGGTCTTGAGAGCCTGTGATGAGAAAAGCAGGAGGATGCTCCAGCGAGTTTTTGTATTCAGGTGAGCCAGTAGGCGGAGGATTTGATGGGAGGGATACAGCTCCTATAGATTCAGCATGGCCTGTGAATGTAGCATAACACTTGTATGATTTTGCAGCATGATCTATCCGCCACAAACGTGCCGTGTTATCCTTGGCACCTGTAGCAAGCCAGTGGCCTGACCAGTCAACAGACAAGCAAATGATGATATCTTCGTGACCATGTAGCAAAGCGACATCTGCACCAAAGTAGGTTGCTGAGGCTGGTGAAGAAGTTTCATTTTCCGAAGCAATTAGAGAAACAATCCGAACATCTTCTGTATTTGTGGCCAAAGCCAGCAGAGAGCGATGCGGCGTCAAAAAAGCCAGATCAATAATCTCGTCATGTGTACCTGACACTCGACGAACTATCGGAAGAGGCTCGACGGAACCAGCAGATGAGGTAGAGACTGAAAGAGGTGTGGTCGAATGAAATCTGAATGATTGATCTGCATGCACAGAGACTAAGAAGCCTTGATTGCCATTCTTTAATATATGCACAATAGCATCTCCTTCCTCTTGGACTTCTTGTCCCTGTGTAACTTCTTGTCCACTTTCGACATCCCATATCCTGAGCCGTCCGGTGCTCCCACCAGTGTAGAAGAATCTTCCTTCTTCGAGAAAGCCTACAGCCTCCACGCTCTCCAATATGGGAACAACTCTTCGTGACCTCCATGTTTGAGCATCCCACACTGTTGCTGTCTTGTCTCGACTCCCAGAAACCAGAGCATTCATACCTCGAACATAATCAAAATCACGAATGACTGAGACGTGAGAATCTAAAGTGGCGATTGATTTCCGATTGGCTAGATCCCAGATCCGGATTTTGCCATCTTCACTGCCAGAAGCAAGGCGGAAAGCTACTGCGCTGTCGTGACCGTCAATCATGACCACATCTTCTTCCAAGTCACTCCGCGACCGCTTCTTCTTGTTAGCTCTTTGCTTTGAGTGATTTTGCTCAAGGGTTATTTGGAAGAAATGCAAGGCAGAGACGATCCCAGCATGACCACGAAATGTATGTGTAATATAACCACCTCTGATGTCCCATACTTTGACAATCCCATCAGCACTCCCAATTGCAAGGAGCGTACCCGTATCATCAATTGCTATAGTTATTACGGGTGTTGTGTGCGGTTTCACCGTTCTCAATAGTACTGGACTGATAGAAGCGGTTTCTTTATCAGAATTGTGGAGTGTATATATTCTCATCGAGAGGGAACGCGAACACGTTATGAGATGCGACGCGGAGGGTGTGACTTTTGAAAACCGGTCAGTTCAGCCTGACTCTGGCGCTTAGGCTCTGACTGAAGAAATTCATACTGGAGAGTGTGGTGAGAACTTCGCCATCCTATTTTCTTCCTTGAGCATAGGCAATCCTAACGAATCCTGCTTCACTTACGCCTTCTATGCGTGCCAGCAAGCTGCCGGTGGTGAGGTCCGTCAATAAAGCTTCCTCGCCTAAGCATGTCGCTAATAGTAGACCCTCTCTGTCCAGCGCAACGTCACCCCCAGTATATATTGGTTGTATGACGTGCTGAGCTTCAAAAGTCGTTATGACTTTTGTCCGCTGTGTCATCTTGGCGGGCGTCTGCTATTGTATTGATTCCGATGCCTCCATGGTGCGATGCTGGGCATATAGGAGAGCTTTGATCAACATCGGCCTCGCATTTGATGCCTTACAGAAAAATTAAGGTTTGTCTGCAGCGGAAGTTCCCGGGCTGATCGTGCATTACCTTAGCGACCAGCGCCACGCGCGCTAGCCTGTTCGTGTGTCTGGCTGAGCAATCAAGTGTGAACAATTGCAATGCTGCAATCTGAAAGAGAGGTTGGTCACTTATAAGTTCGTCATCATATCCCAAAACAAAACATGACAGTGATGAAGAATTCCGAATGAGGCAAAGGTGGTGGCTATCAGCCTTATCATGGGTCGTCAGGTGTATATGACCAGGCTTGCCTTGGTAAGCTACGAACATGCCTTGACTTGCTATCAATTTCCTTCCATAAAAGTAGTCCATGCATACAAGTGTTTCCATAGCATATCATATGCTACAAGGAATATTTTCCTAAGCATTTGCGTCTTTCCGCACTAGGACGTTTTCCTTCTTCGCTCTGGTAAATAACATATTCAGTTGTTATTGGCGTTCATATTATGGTTTGTATAGTCAGACATTGATGATATTCTATAGGGTCGTTCTCCATATGAGCCTATGCCACAGAGCGACTTGCATGATAGTGATGATGAGCTACAAGGACAGAATGCAGCAATCCCAAAGAATTCTGGGGAGACATCAACAGCCCCTAATACTGAGACTTCCTCAGGCTACCAACAACAGTACGATAGCAGTGGATACCCGGAAAATCTCGAATCAAAAGCATTGAGCCGCCAATATCGAAGAGCCCATAACGATGTTTTGGAGATGGTTGGAATATCTGTTGGTGTCCAGGCAGAAGGTCAACCCATCAAGTCCCAGCTGGATAGCCAGAGAAAGCCCATACTTGATAAATCTGCAGTTGATGCTGTCGTAAGGGAAAATGAGGTCGGACTGTTAGTTGGGTCGGCAGACATAAGTTTATTGTATCTGTGCAACATGTGTACTATCGGTCTTAAACACCGACTTCAGGCTAGTAAGCCTTCTCCAAAGCTTGTAGCTGTCCGCTCATATTACTTTTAGGCATACCGTTTCTACTCCGGTATCCCACTTACACAAATCTTGAAAGCAGAATGGAAGCACTTCGGTGCAGCAAAGTTCTTGTTTGCCGGCGCACCAGCAGGCTTGACCTACATATTCCTCGACATGTTCTCACTTTGGGCCATTGAAGAATTCATTCAGATCATTGCCCGTCGCCTCTTACGATGGTCTGATCCAAGGATTCATAAGACCTTGAAGCGACTGCTGTACAATTCCTGTTACCTGTGAGTCGTTATATTTAGCACGCTCGGGTAATTCTACTGAAAATGGTACTAGGCTACAGTTTCTATCATTCACCTTCCTTGCTCCGCTGGAGATGTTCTCTACTCTGCAGCGATTGGATCTTGTCTCTGCATGGCCCATATTCCCTTGTTTTAGGTCTTTTATTCCACTATCCGTCTCATCACCAATTCATATGCCTGCTTTGCGAGATTCCTTCAGCTTTAGATCTTATGCTGACATACTTGCGTCCCTGGCTGTCTCACCTTTGTTTCTTTGGGGCTTAATATACTGGGCGAGACCTTCAGTGAGCCAGAAATTGTATGCATACATGCGAGCAGCTCTACCGAAACCTACGGAGCCGGATAAATACTCACTCCAGGCTGCCAAAGAGACAGACCTTGATGAAGACAGTGTCCCAGGCTTGTATCCAGAGTCGTCTGGCCAATTTCCTAGTAATGGCGTCCTCGAGGAGCTCGCGCGAGACTTGCAGTACATTGGAAAGACTTTCATCCAGGTCTACGATCGCTGGATGTGGAAAGAGCGCCAAAAACCCGATCGAATCCAGCAAAGCGACACAAGGTCAGCAACTCGCCCTGCCCTACCAGACCTAGACGTTTTCAACACCAGTCTTCTATCCAACGAAGGAGCGGCCAACGCTTCGCCATCTTCACCAAGCACCGGTTCACCAACATCTCCCTTCTCCTATCCACCCACCCGTCCCACCACGCCCGGCCCATCGGTAGAAATAGTGACCAGCTTCGCACCTACAAGCGATGACGGCCATACCATTAAAGTCCTCGCCCGCCAGCCTCAACACCGCATCACGGCGCTGACGGCCTATGCCGCCGACAGTATGGCGTCGCACCTTTCTTCCCACCTCACAGATCTCCTTTTTCTACCTCTGGAGGCACTTTTCGTGAGATCGATGGCTATTGCATTTTTGTCGTCACCGGCCGCGGGTCGTGAAGCGCAGGTTGCGGCCATGAGGTGGAAGAGGGAGATTTTTCCCATTAGAGGATGGTTTGGGACGGGGTTGAGGGGAGGTTGGAGGGGTGTAGCTGATTACGTGGGGAAGATGGTGTTGGTTTCGGGAATGGAAGTGGGGATCGGCATGGCTGTTTGGCAGGCTTGTACGGGGTTTAGCTGGTGGTGTGGGAGGACGTATTTCCGCTGGGGGAAGTTGTAGGAGGGAGGGTTGGGCTACTGCGCTGGACAGCATTTTGCAACGGACTGACATGCGTTACTTGCATATTTGGAATATAGATACCCATTCGTTACAGCGTTTCAATTTATGTTGTTCATACGATATAGAGTGTGGTCGACTCCCTCATCTCCAGGACCTGCGTATCAATGCCGCCTATGCCTTTGCTCAGCAGACCTACTCCTCTCTCGCCTCGAAGAGCTATGATAATAACTTCTCTCCCCATCCCTGTCCCTCGAATGCCTTCGTAACGAACTAT
This sequence comes from Cladonia rangiferina, assembly GCA_023065455.1. Taxonomy (NCBI): domain Eukaryota; kingdom Fungi; phylum Ascomycota; class Lecanoromycetes; order Lecanorales; family Cladoniaceae; genus Cladonia; species Cladonia rangiferina. Next base: position 377,476 of record JAJREH010000037.1, on the reverse strand, counting down.
GTCTACTTTTCCGATCCGATTTACTGCTCTCTCTCCACCTAGAATCAATCTCATCTTCTCGACTCTTATCCCGCCTACTTCCCTCCTTCGACCGGCTTCTTCCCCCCCGGCGATCCTCATTCCTACCATCTTCAATCAACTGCCTTTCCCTCTCTTTCTCCCTCCTCTCCCCCTTCCTCTCAACATCAATCCTCAAATTCCAATCTCTCCTCTCCCTCCAATCATCCTCCCCATTTCCTTTCTCCTTGTCCTTCTGCCCGGCCTCCTTTTTCTTCGCCTCTAACTCCTCTTCAGTCAATAACTCTCCCGTCACCGAATTCTTCAGAACCACAGGACTATACGCCAAATCCGTTTTCCGCTTTCCCTTTGCAACCTTGCCCCACGCTCCGAACTCGTCTCCCACGCCACCCGGGACTTCCTTTGCACCTATACCAAGTAAAGCTGGTCGCCGCTCAGGATTCCGACTTTTGCTTGGAGCAGCAGGCGCTCCAGCTCTTCGTTTACCAACCGCCTCTCCTTCTTTCCACCCCATGCCGCGAAGCATAGCGGCGCCAAATTCTTCAACGGGAACGGCTGCGTAGTCGTCTAGGCTTGCAACATCGGGGCGAGAGGCTACGTCGGCCTTGAAACGATCGTCTTCGTTTTGGTAGTCGTCGTAAGCAGGCTCTGAGGCGTCGTAATTATTTTGGCGGTCTGTTTCGATTGCAGGAATTTGTAGAGTAGATTTCTTCTCGCCACCTAGTAATGCTTCCATTGCCTCTTCATCCGCGGTTTTGATAGGTTGGTCCGCCTGTTCTGAAGGTCGTTGGTTTGCTTGTCCCTCTGACATTGCAATATCCCCCTCTACATCTTGCTTCACGAACTCCAATCCCGCTACTTTCGACACCTCATCCCGCTCCACGTGAGCGGCTTTTGAAGCATCTATTTGCCCTGCTCGCGCCGCTTGAACCTCAGCTGGTAATAGATTTTTGCGCCTCTTCTTTCTGCTTTCTTCCCTCCAATCCCGGTTTTTCTGCACTTGTATGACTAACGGTGCCCGTTCATTCCCCTTCCCATTAGTGATCGCACCACCAGCAGACTGGTCGAATGCTGTGACGAGCTGTGGCCCACTTCCCTCGTCTTCGCTACCTGAATTATCTGCTAATGCGGAATGAGGGCGCTTCTTGGGAGGCAATGTCGGGGCCGCTTTCGGTTTTGAGGAGCCAAAAGAAATCGAGAATGGTTTAGAGGGACCAGATGCCATAGGGCGAGGGTCGGCGGAAGGCATATTGGCTGGTAGAAATGGCTTTCGTGAAGATCAGAATTAGTTGGTACATGTAGTCATAGAAGGGTTCATCTATCAAATATATACACCTATCGACTGTACAGCCCTATAGGGCTGTACCTAAAGCTGGCGACAGCGGGGGCTATTCAGGGCCTACTTCATCCGCTTTAGGTCCAGCCCTACAGGGCTGCACGGTTGATAGGTGTGTACAGTTGATAGGTGAACCCTTCTAGGTCAGCTATCAGGCTAGCCGCGTTGGGAATTGGATACCGCGCTACGTACATGGAACAATCTTCACATACACCACCGGCAGGACTAAGCTTCATCTCACTGCCAGTTGGGCTATTGAAGCCCAAAATCATTTCTAACTCCACCATGTCCCGCAGCGGTAGGATGAATATTGCTCCGTAGTATAGATTTGTTCTGATACAACTACTAATCTTTATAAATACACTCGCCCACCCAAAAGATACAGTTTCTCCAATTTTGTCTCTCCTCAGAATCAGCCTATCTCACAAAATATATGGAGAATCAAATTATTGACCTCATCCGGGAAGATTGGCATGAATGTATAACCTTTGTCGATTATTCTGGCAATCTGAGCCTTTTTGTTGGACCCGCTGACAATTAAAGGACATTTGTAGTCTCATCTACGGCACGGTGCCTTGCTAATCCTGATTGGCGCGCGTGGTGGATCCCGAAGGCCACTTCCTCTAAGCACATTCTGAAGAACGTAAAGGCTCTCTTCGAGATGATGATCGTAAGTATCTCTTACTTTCCCTTCATATTGTTCATCTTCAACTTCATAAGGTCCTTCAAGTCCTTCCAACCGACAACCTGTTCGAATTGGTTGTCCTCTGCGACAAGTATGATACCGTCAGAGTTGTCCGTCCTGCAAGTCACCAGCTAAGCGCCCTGACACTGTACTGTTGCCTGACATGTGAGACTCGTTTATAAACGTTGAATTTCGATAAATTCTGTTGCAAAACGTTTGTACCACTCGTTGAGTGAATTCTAACTTCTGAATTCGACAGTGACTGCGCGACTGGGTTCACGGCGCTACACCAAGTGTGTATTCGACAAGGGCAGAAAAAATTGTTGTTGATTGCTTGGGTTCTTGGCAATCATGCTCTATTCTAACGCACTACCAAGAGATTGGCACCGTCGTTCAGCGTTCATGCCTCGGGCAGCTACTGGACTCCAGAGAAGAAGCATCTCTGGTGACACCAGACGTCACTGGCAAGCACTGGCAGCGAGCTAAAGACCTCAGATCAAGAATGATTTGCTCAGCTAGTGTCATTGAAACCCGCAACCTGATCCTTACCAATTCGATCACCATTTTGCAAAGATCTGTGGACACGCTTGCGACTGGGCGACAAAAGTTCTGTGACAAGGAAGATGCACGCTGCTATGCCCAGATGCTCGGCTCGTTGACGACAGGCTTATGACGCCTTGGACTTTGGCGCCTTCCAGCAACCGCTGCCAAGGTCGAGATGGGTGTCCGAGATTCATCCAAGAACCTACTTGGCCTTGAATTTCCTGCATATCCGAGCTCAAGCAAAAGAATCGTCTCCGCGACATGCATTTCTTTTTCCGGGAAATTCCACGCTCGAATCCAAGGCGCATTGAAACGCACTACTCCCGCAGTTGACTCGCAGCAGCGACATCTAGATGTTCCATTGAGTGAAACCATTCTTGGAATTTTCCATGCTTCAATATTTCATTCCGTCCTAGAGCCGCGCGATAAGGCCTATAGCATAAGTCCAAGCTCTACTCGCGCGTACGTAGCCTGTGCAGATATACTGGACAGCCCTTCAACGAGCGAGTCGAAACAATAACTTGTCCGCCTGGTCGAGGCGTGCCAGATCGGGCTAGGTCTAGGTGATGGGCCTGAAACGCGCCCCAACAATGGCAATGCTTTCTGGCACGCAGTTGCATTGAACCATGCTCCCACCGTAGTCTCGAAAGCAAGGTACCGGACGATGTGATAGCCATGACCATAGCTTCGCATTAGGCTGTGATCAATACAGAAAGTACACCAAGCAACGGCTGGAAAACAAGATAATAATTGTAGGGCCAGGGGTTTAGAGTGTCGGGAAGATACTTGCCTGCAGCAAAAGGTATCCGTTTTGGTCGCTCATACGGCTTTTGATTCGCCGGTCCGCTTTCAACGCAAGCCTCAACGGCCTTGGCGATCAAAAAAGGTACATTCAGTAGCGGAACTTCCCATGTTGAAGGATTCGATATGTATATAAGAGCAAGTATCAGCCGCACAAAATTGTTGAAAGTGCTCACTCCCCCTTGTTGTCTTGCTGAAGTTCGAGCTTTGACGCAGCAAGTGTTCGTATCTACGTCCCGGTAATAAGATGCTTCGTCATACTCTTTGGGTAACCATCCTTCACGCGTTTCTCAATCCATTGCTCACAGCTGCGGGAATTTGCCCTGAGTGTGGGGTAAACGGCTACTATTACAAAGAACCGGGCTGCTTCAACATAACGTACGAAGCACCTCTGTTCGGCGCCGACGCAGGCGCATGCTTCGAGATCGGAGGCCCGTACTCGCCGTTTGGAGAATCTGGACCGTGTAGGAGCGTGGAAATCATATTAGCAAATGAAGGATGTGAATGTATGTATCAATGAGAGCAAACATGCGAAAAAGGAAAGGGTGCGGTTCGATACTGATTGGTGTAGTCTTCCTCTACCCAGGCCTCGTGTGCGCGCAAGGGACCGAACGTCGCGTGAGACCTGACCAATGTGTGAGCGAGTTGCCGGAAGCAGGCTCATTTTGTGTTACCTGCCCCGCTGGCAGCCCAGTCCGGGGCTCGGGGAATACATGCCCACCTTCCTGAGGCATTTCGAATGCTATGCAATCTATCGTACGTTGGCGAAGTCATTTTGAGTACAAGTGAGAAGAACACCATTTATCTTCGCTGGCAAAAGCTTAAACGAGATGGAACCGGGTGTACAATTGGCCGTATTCGACAAAGAGCACAAGGAAATATAGGGAAGGAAGCATGACCAACACACAAGCAAAGAGTCGGGCCACCTTAGGTCGCCTCGTACATAGGAAGGTCCTACATTGTTGGATATAGGACTCTTCACACCTCACCGCATCCGGTATGGATGGCCGGATTCAGGAGTCAATACCGTTAGTATTGTCTCTTTGTACGTAGGAATGGACGTACACCTATATAGTGGTACTCCTGCACCTCTTAGATAGAACTGTATCTCATCCATTCAACATACATGGACCTTTGCGCACTGTCATTGGCTTTGCAAAGAACAGCCGGCAAGGACGGTCCTGGAGTATCAACAGGTGAATAGATGAAAGTATATAAAGCCTAGGGTTGTGACTTGTGGTCAATTGCAATGTCTTGAGTGCTCTTCTGATGAAACAAGATTACAATCTGATTGTTCGATGGTGGAATTGGCGTTCTGTTGGGCGATAACTTCGCCGAGCGAAGAACTCGAATGGCAAACCAGTAGTGCAAGTGGAAGCGACACATCTTCCAACCATCTTAGACGCCCCTCACAAGAAGTACTACGGTACGAGATAAGGCGACTATCTATAGGGGAGCGGAAAGGTGGGGAGAATGTGTACAGACGTGGTGTGGCAACCCTGATCAGGGCCCGTGAGTGCTCAAGTAGCAAGCAGTCCTATTGTGGAATCTGCTAGGGCCAAGTATTATTGGTGTATCGAAACTAATGGGTATGTGGAAAGGCCATAGTTTCATATTCAATGTCCTGAGTAGTAAAGAGACGTTTCATAGGTGTGCAGCAATGGCCTGAGCTTGGGTTGTCATTGAAGTAGCCAAGCTGATGCAAAGGTATGAATAATCGAGGCCAAGCTTGCGCAGAAGCTTTCGCGGGGGCCAAGATTACCCGGACACTTCCCTAGATTGTATTATTATTCGATCGATCTCCTAGTGGACTGGAGCTGTGAATTGAAGGTTTTCCGTCACCCTGGAGATGGCTACGTGCTTTGCCTAGAACTAGCCAACTTACCTATGCTCAACTGTCTTCAGGTAGGTGGCTGCTGACGCAGTAGTACGAGCGTTCAATGTAACCGAGCTCGGTGCCTTTCTATGCTTGAGTTCTGCTGGGGCCCGCCATGACACCGTCAGCACATTTTAGTATGATACAGGCTTGAACTTGAACATTGTGAAGTGCCGGACTCCGCGTGGCGGCACAGCAATAAGAATAAGAACTCTTCCAAAGCGCACTACTCTACACCATGGAACTAGAGAGCTCCACCAAACGCGACGGCGGGCGGCACACAGGCCTCTATCTTCCATTGGCTTTAGAATGATCAGTTGCAGATGCAATGGATCGACATGGAGGATTGAGTAGTTGATTGTCTAAGCGGTAAAGCTCTGCTATTCTAAATTTTATATAGGGGATCCGGAGAAAGCCTTACCGCATCCAGTTAGTAGCCCTAGCCTTAACCAACCTTGGCAGGTGCCTATATATAAGGAGTTCTATTTCCAACGCTCCTATTTAGAACGACAGCGATATTATCGATAATAATAGTAGATATTTATTATTTAACACTCCTTCTAGCCATTCTAAGTATAGATCTATATAAAAGGAATAGCTAAGAACTTAATAACTTTATAATACTATCAACTAGTATATCCTTAGTACTAATATAGTTTACTATTAAATTTTTAGTTTTAGCAATAAGCTCTCATATAAAATAGTATTTATTTTGGATATACTTTATTTATAAGTAATTGATAAGATTCCTAGTTATTTTAATAGCTAATTAATTATTCTCTAGTATCCTTACTAGCCTTATATCCTCTTTATTATACTCTAACTTTTTAAGTAGCTATGCTAGGAATATAGTTTTTTTTATAATATTAGTCTAAGCGATATACTCAGCTTCTATAATAAATAATATATAAAGTTCTTATACTTTACTTAATTAGCTAATTAAATCGTTTTATAGTTAATAAATATATTTAAATATAATTCTAAACGTATTCTTATAGTCTATCTAGGATAAATTTATTTAATTAATAAGCTTATCTTTAGAGTTTATATCTTTATTAATATCTTTAAGCTTATAGCGTAGCCTATAATTTATAGTACTAGTTAAATATCTTATAATCCTCTTAATTATATTAATATATTTAAGAGTAGAATTATTTAACTATTTCTTATATTTATTAATAATATAAGTAAGGTCTAGTCTAGTTATTATAACTAATTATTAAAAAGCTTTTATTAAGGAGCGATATTTAGTAACTTTATATTTATTTATAATATATTTTTTTAAGATGGTTATAAGATTACTTCTAGTTTCTATTAAAATTAAAGCAGAATTATAATTAGCTAAATTTAATTAATTAATAAATTACTTAATAAAGCTAGCCTAATTAATTTAAATAATTTTATACTTACGATCTTAAGTTATTAATATACTAAGGTAATATAAGACGTTATTTAAATACTTTATTTAAAATCTTATATCTAGATTTTATTTAAGCTTAAATATTAAATTTTTTAATAGCTTAAATATAAGAATATTATTAATATAAATACCTATAATTACTTTAGTTTTATATATAAAAATAGAGTAGTCCTTTATAAAACATTTAAAACTAATTTTTTTTAGAAATTTTTTTAGAGTCTTATATTATTCCCTAGATAATTACTTTAAACTATATAAAGCTTTAAGTAAATAATATTTATATTAAGAGTTTCTATTAATAAAGCTATAAAACTATTTTATATAAATAATTTCTTTTAATAGTACTTTAAGAAATATAGTAATAATATTATTATATTTAACTTTATAATTATATTTAGCCTTAAGAGTAAGAAGAATCTTTTAACTTATAAATTTAATAATACTTAAAAATATCTTGTTATAATTTATTTCTTTTTTTTAATAAAATCCCTTCACTACCTATCTAGCCTTATAATAGGTAATGTTTTTTTTAGTATTAATCTTATAAACTAAAACTTAGCGGCTAGGAAGTATCCTTTTACTCTTAAATATAAAACCTAGTTTTTTTTATATATTATTATCCTTTAAAGACTTAAGCTTATTTGTAAAAGCTTACTTTTATATTTCTTTATTAAATTTATTAAGGGCTTCCTTAATATTTATTAAGACAGTAAGTAATAAGGTGATAATAATAGAATAAACTTTTATTATAAAGTTTTAATTATATTTACTATAAGGCTTTATTAATACTATATAGTTAATCTATACTTATTATCTTATTCTTATATCTTTAAGACGAGGATCTAGTTCTTCTAATTTTAATATATTATCTTATATATCTTTAGTATTAAACTATATAATCTTATTAACTAATTCTTTATTAAAATTAATTTATATTATTGAAGAGTTAATTTAAAGTATAGAAAGATTATATTCAATTTATTAAATAATATCTTTAGATTTTAAGGCAGAATTTAGTAAGGCTTGATAATTACTAGTATTTTTATTTAAATCATCACTTTTATTAAAATTAGGAGTAAAGAATTCTTAAGAAGTCTTATCTTTTAAATTATTATTCTCTTCTTTTCTATTAATAGAAGAGTTTAACTTTTATTTAATTTATATTAATATAATAATATATTTATTAGTAATATTTTATAGATAATATTAATTTCTCTATTTATAGCTTAAGAGCTTATACTTAGTTAATCTTTTATTAAGTTTATTCTACTTAGGGTTATTATTATATGTATATATAATATAATTAAAGGAATAAATATATCTAAGTTTTATCTTTCTTTTTATTTAAGACTCCTTAGAAGTGATGCTTTTATTAAGTAATAATAATAATCTATTTTTTAGATAGATAATTATATTAATAGCCTTACCCTATATAAATTAAGAAAAACCGTCGTTTTTAAATATTACTCTTATATATTTAAATAAAGTACGAAAAGTACGCTTAAATACTATATTTTAATTAAGAGTATAGATAATGAATAGTATCTATTTTATTTCTTTCTTTTTAAATATTAATTTTATTAAAGTATAGATATACTTATTATCTAATTTAAAAAACTTAACTAGATATTCTTAATTTATTAATATAATAAAATAGCTTTTATAAATACTTAGAACCTTAGACTTTTTCTTTAATATATAGATCTAGATCTTATTAGTTGCGTTATAAATAAAAAAAAGTATATATTTATAGCCTTCTATTATTTACTTAATATTATCCTTATTAGTAAGATTAGAGTATATAAATACTCTTTTTTCTATTTTTTATTAAGTAAAGTCTTATTAATAAGGTATATAATAATATCGCTTAGTCTATTTACTATATAAATAATCTTTATATTATTTATATTTAAATTCAGATTTCTATAGTTTATTTATAGATTCAAAATTTATTCTAATCGCGATTTTAATAAGACGTTTTATATTTACTAAATTTAAGTAGCTTATACAGCGATGCTATTAATCCTATAAGATATAATTAACTTTAGAAATCTTCGAGGATCTTATTACTCTTAATAATTATTAATAATTTAGATTAAGAAGCTAGTTTATTCTAAAGTATTTTCCTCTTATAACTAGTTTATTATTAGATTTTAAAAATATATTAAAATTTTCACTCTTAATCTTAAACTAATAGCCTTTATCTTCTAGACAGGTAATAGATATTAGATTATAGTTTATATTTAGAATATATTATATATTAATAAATTATATTTAAGAGATCTCGCTATTAATAAATATTAAGAGATAAATTATTCTTTATTTATATATTTATAATATTTAACTCTTAATACCTAATATTATATTAGAGCTTAGTATATAGTTATTCTTAAACTTTAAGCGATTCTATAAGGTATATATATTAAATATAAAGTCTATATAAATTATATCTTCTTTATTATCGTTTAAATTAGGAGCTAAAATCCTTATATTTATAATTTTAAAAAATAAAGTATACTTATAACTAGTTCCTTTAAATATAATAGTCTTAAATATAAATATTTTCTTCTTATTAATATACTTAATTAAAAGTTTTTCCTTATTAAGCTTCTAGTTATAAGGTTATTTCTCCTTTATTAAATAGAAATACTTATCTTTTAAATATCCCTTTATATTATAATGGGAATATATTAGCTTTTTTATCTTTTTTATTTTTTTTAATTTCTTCTTCTTCTTATCTTAATTCGCCTTGTCTTACTTACTAAATTTAGCTACTAAAATTTTAATAATATCTTTAGAAAGTTTAAATTTATTATTATACTTAGATAGAGTACTGACTATATTATTAATTTTAAGTTCTTTACTAAATATCTTAGCTATTTATATAAGTTAAAAAGTATAGAGTTTTAATCCATCTTCTAATCTTAATTAGAAGAAAGTAGATAGAACTTAAGCTAATAAACTATATTCTATATTAATTAATATAGTATATTATTTCTTTATTATTTTTAAATACTTCTAAATTTCTTTATATAAAGCTAACTTTATATAAGTGATCTTTAATAGTACTAGACTCCTTATAATAAAGTTAAATATTTTATAAATCTTCTTTAATATCTTCTATTACTTAGAGTATATAATAAGGTTTTTAATATATTACCTTAGTCCTTCCTTAATATAGAATATAAGGCGAGTTATAATCTTCTTATTCTTTATATCCTATTTATTAATAGTATTTTCTTTATTTTCTTCTCTCTTTATCTATTTATTTATCTTAGTATTATAGATAGCGGTGGTAGTAGATTTAATAGTATTAATTAATTTTTCTAGCTTTATATAAATAGGTCTGGCTTTTCTTTTATAAATTATATTCTATACTTTATTTATTATCTATATTGTCTTTATCTTATATTTAAATCTTAACTAGTTAGTTATTTTTTTTAGTTTATTAATTTTATATAATATAAATCTGTTTATTATATTAGTTATATTAAAGTAAAAGAATTTATAGAAAGAAGAATATAAAAATATTTATAAAGATATTAATATATAATACTAAATAACGCGTCTAGAGTATTAATATTAATTGAAATAATTATAAGATATATAATAAGGCTGAACTCGGGCTTATAACCCTTTAGAATAATTAGTTATAGATGTAATAAATCGATATAGAGAATTAAATAGTTAATTATTTAAATAGTAGAGCTCTATTATTCTAAATTTTATATAGAGGATCCGGAGAAAGCCTTACCATATCTGGTTAGTAGCCCTAGCCCTAACCAGCCCTGGCAGGTGCCCACACACAAGGAGTTCTATTTCCAACGATTGGCGTACCTTGCTGGCCCCGTGGCCGACATTCCCGGCCAACTAAGCCTGAGGAAGCCTGGTCAGCAGTCTGAAACATCTTCAAATGACCAATGAAAACTACTCTAGTAGAAAACTCGGTCATACAAACAGTCATCCTTTACCACTTTCCTAATTCATGAAACGCAACCCAATACGGACGCAGTCGGCAAACGGTCAGCCACGCCTGCTGTCTGACATACCTTGCCTGTATACCTACGGCTACGGTGTACGGGTATGTTGTACACCAGCCAGATCGCCCCAGATCGCCCCGAGCGCATCCGTCACCTTGCAGCCTCTCCAATCGCTTCCCACCTTTACCCCGGATTGCCCATCTGATCTGGCAATCAGCTCCGTCTTCAAGAATAGATACCGTACGAACCATGCCCGATGCACCCATCTCTTTTAACTTGATTATGCACGTAGGTCGTTGATCATCGCAATCAAAGTCAATCCAGCGCAGTGGCTCGGACTACCCATTGTTCGTGTGCCATTCATAGTCTTGTCTCTTGCTGCATGATATCTCGCTTACACGCAAGGTTCCCGCACCTTGCGGCGTGGTGTGCATTGATGTACCTCAAAACTGGTCCACGCCAAATTACAATAGAACCTGTCACACGTCCGGTCATCAGGCACCCCAAAGCCCGGAGCTTGACCACTAATTAGGGTAACAATCTAGAATGAAGACAATAAGCAGCTTCCACGGCGTAGCACAACGCTAAATCCCCACCATTCACTTTCCAGACTCGACCAACATCACCATTCCTATAACCTCTGCAACTTTCCACTTACCTGCAAGATAATGATTGTGACCACAAGACAAACGTTGAATCGCAAACATAGGCGCTGCAGACCGGTCCGTTATTGACCTCCCTACTACCGCGCGACAAGCACGATGGCTGCAATAGCGCCACCCATCGGTCAGCCGGGCTTCGACCTTTATGCCAATCAGCAAGGGAGAATAAGATCGTCCAACATTGCTTTCATCATACTTCCTACTGTCTTCGTTATCCTACGTCTCGTCTCTAGGAAAGTCTCGAACGCGGGCTACTGGGTATGACACCACTAATGGTTAAATGCCGAACGTTTCTTGCTGATGTGTTAACGCCCTGAAACAGTGGGATGACTTGCTGATTGTCTTCGCACTGGTGAGCCCTCTTGTTGCTTGGATGAGCAGGTGAATAAAGATAGCTTAACATCTGATCAGCTTCTGTCCTATGGCTTACCGGTCCTCAACCTGATCTGTCAGTCTCTAGCTTCGTGCACCAAGTAGCGGTTTCTGACTCTGAGAACAGCCCTGAACGAAGGCTTTGGGAGGCACATTTATCTACTTGCCCCTGACGCTACCGAGCTCTTTCTCCACAGATTATGGATGTTCGAAATCTTTTTCGGTCTTACCACTTGCTGTAACAAGCTTTCGGTGTAAGCATCCTAATAGCATTCTTGACGCAACAAATGCCGATATTTAATACATTGCATAGACTCGCATTCTATCGGAGGATATTTCCAATCGCTCAATTACGCATCGTTCTACTCATGATGACTGCTATCGTGCTATGCTTTGCATTCACGTTCATCATGATTGTCGTATTTCAATGGTAGTCAAAACCAACAATCCTTGATTTCATGCGCTAATCAACAGTCTAGTGTTCCTATACATGCCTTCTGGGATCTGCAATATAGAACTACGGCGCACTGCGTAAATCCCAATCTGCTTCTGTTAGTACCGGGAGGCATCAACTGTGTCTTGGACGTCTTAATTGTTCTCACACCGCTGCCCTTGCTATGGCGTCTGCGGACTACGAAAAATCAGAAAATCACGCTAACGGCGATCTTTGTCGTTGGTGGATTCGTTTGTGTATGCAGTATAATTCGACTGGTTGTGCTCTCTCGACTGCAAGATGTCGACCTTACTTGGAACTATATCAACGCTGCGATATGGACGGCCACAGAACCTTCTATGGGTGTCATCAGCGCATGTCTACCGAGCATGCGGCCACTCTTCAATCGAATATTTAGTGGCACATACCGCGGCCCAACATTCAAAAGCACGCGGGGAAAGAGCGCTCAGGACTACGGCAGCGGTACCTCAGGGAGACACATGTGGAGTGATAGCAAAGGCTCTACCGTCGATTCGCGAAGCTTCAGCCGTCTCGAGGATGTCGCCAATGATAGTAGGGATAATAATTCGTGGGGTTTTAATGTACTTGTACATGGGGGTAAAAATACAAATGGCAATTCTTCGGACCAAGTCAGCTTGGAGGAGATGCAGACGCCAGCGAGGAGGATCAAAGTCAGGACGGAGGTGACACTGATTAGTACTCAACGATTTGAGTACAGAGATCAGTTGTTTTGACGTGGCTCCGGAACCGGAGGGCCGCTGGTCTTTATACATACCTGCAATAGCGTGCGTGCGGTTCTTGAATGATATGATGGATTTTTGGTACCTTAGGTAGTGGACATTATACCCAGGCGGACTATTGTTTATAGGATCATGAATGCATACTTCCGAACAATAACATGGCTTTCCACAACATAGGCAAATCCTATATCATCTAATCTAACGTGTTACTACCTGCCACTTGGTGCAGCGGTGACACTGTAGGTACCTTAGTGAGGAAGGTTAGGGTTAATTGAGCATCAACCCTGATCAGATGTGCCGAGGTTAAGGTACGGTACGGTCTCTCTTCACCACTTCATCTTCAGAGCAATTGTCAGAATGTTGCAATCTGCCTCGGACTCTAAATGCAACATCCGTGGGGCCCATCACCCAATTCCAGTCTTCGTCCTATATCCACCTCCAATTGACTTACCATGACCGCCACCTTCGCCGGAGCTACGACCGTAGAACCTGCCGATTCGCACACCTACACTGCCAACTTCCATCCAGACTGGTGCATTGGCAGCGGCGAGCTTTGATAATCCAACCCTCAATTGTAAAGGCTTCTGATCGAATGAAATAGTACCCCACGGCGGCTACGTAACCTCCTGCTTCCTCCGCGTCGCCTCCGTCCACTTCTCCACCACCCTCCGCTCCCAGAACCAACCACACACTCTATTCCTCCATCTCAACTTCCTCCGCCGTACATCCCTCGGCCCCGCCATCTTTACCGTGACCGAATCAAAACTCGGCCGTCGCACCTCATCTATCCACATCTCCCTCGCCCTCGCCTCCAATCCTCAATCCCCATGCGTAGTAGGCTACCTAACCCAGACAAACCTCCACCACGAGACCGGAATAGCGCTTCCAACATGCTACGCCCTTTCTCCCCCGCCTTTACCGCTGGCATCAACAGAAGGATTGAAGGAGGGTAAAGATCCCAATTGGAAATTCCATCAAAAACCCTTCTCCAAATTCCGCAAAGCAGGAAATCATGTAACGACATACCTTCCCCGCAAAAGTCTAATCGGCGGAGGAGCAGTGATAGACCAATGGCTCCGTCCCACCAACGCACAAGAGCGATTCACTCAAGAAACTCTAGGCTACATCAGCGACACCTTCCCCCAAATCATCGAAACAGTCTACAGCGCCTCCGAACTCAACAACGCATTGAACAATAAGTCCTCGTCAATAACAACCACCGATACAGAGTCCCAACAATCACAACACTCAACTCCCTCCAACAGCAAAGAAACAGATAAATCCCACTGGGCCCGCTTCTGGTACCCCACCGTAGTGCTAAACATAGAGTTCAAGAAAGCGCTGCCAGAGGAAGGTGTGGAGTGGCTGTTTTCGCGGGTAAGGGCAAAGAAGATTGAGAAAGGGAGAATGGATCTGGAGGTGGAGATTAGGGATGAGGGCGGGGAGGTGGTGGCGTTGAGTCAACATGTGGCGCTGATTTTGGGGGCGGAGAGGAACATGAGTGGGCGGGGTGCGAAGCTGTAGAGGAGGGGGTTGAGAGGTAAAGAGGAAGGTGAGGGTGGAGAGGGGGGGTGTATGTATATCCCTTTACTTGCCAGTAACTCAGCCATTTCGAGAGCTAAGCCCTGTAGGACGTGAAGGCCAATATAATTATTATAAAACAGATAGCCTTAAAGAATTATTAATAAGTAATAAAGTAATTTATATATATTTTATTGCTTATTAATAATAGAGTCTCGTGCCTGGTCTCGAGAGGCATTGACGCATGCACTTCGCTCTAGCACATCGACAGCCAAAGCCTCGTTGACGAGAGTATCATAAAAGACAAAACCATTTGACAATGCTAAAAATCTTATAGAATACGTTGTAATGTCAAGGATAGACTCAACTATGCTGGTGCTGATTCAGTAATTTAACGCTCTGTCCAGTGCAATGCTCGGTGTTGTCCATCACCATGACAAATACACTCATACACATTCACCACAGAATTTACAACGCGCTCTCTCTCTATCTGGCTCTGATCTCCAAAATCAGGCGCCCGGGGGGCAAGTAACCTGGCATCGCCACCACCAACCCTGAGTACCAGCTGACGGATGCCTTCCACCATTGGAACACGCAGGATTTGTAACCATGTTATACTCCTTGCCAGCATAACTATATCAATGAAAAACGCGGTAGTCAGCAACCACGACTTTTTAAATCAGAAGGAGATCAACTTACAACAAGACAGGATAGCAGTAGCCACCATTATTGTCCGAATTGCACGAATGGCCACTGACAGTGTTGACCTGGAAATTCATGGAGCCGAAAGTATCGTCCTAGGAGAAACGCCGAGGATTAGCATGTCAACTCCGCAAAGAAAGTAGGCATGGAGAATGGGGAAGGAGAGAATGTACAATAGCACCAAAATACCCGCCCGCTGGGGCACACAATCGCCGTTAATCGAAAGATCACCCGATTGGCCATGTCCTCCTGGCTGGTTGGATGTGTTGATGTTGCAGTTGGGACTTCCGTCTCCGATGAAGAGGGAGATACCACAACGGGAACTGTCGCCGGCGTCGTTCTGGGGGGCGGCAAGGCCAATGGTGGCGAGGGAGGCCAGAACGGCTATAGGGACGGCGTAATGCATTGTTGCTAGTGATATGATTCGGTTGGTCTGGTGCGGTACGTTAATATGATGAGTGAGTAAGGTATGAAAATGTTCTCTATTAGTGTTACTTGATTGCTTATTTGTGTGGGAAGAAGTTGTGTGCTTGTGATTGTTGTTCTGTCTGGTTTCTGTGTTCAGGTCTTCGCCCTTATATACCAGTCGTAGGTGGGCGCAAGGTCCCAGAAATATCTTGAAGGATTCGATAAAGCTTTCCGAAACATTTTGAAGGATCTGAGATGTTGTATGATCCAAGACATGATGAGACATACACAGCCGAGCTACAGCGCTCTAAAGTCCAGAAATCAAACAGAGTCTCAAAATCGCTGAGATAAATGCGCAAATATGGATTGCGCCAGACTTGAAACGTCTGTTCATTGACATTATTGTAATGCTGTACAGATTTACTGAAACCTGCGCAACCTGCAGCTGCAAGAATTGTAGTGCCCCAAGCTCGACTATGACCAGTATACAGTTTTCGGCGAGAGTAATGCTTTGAAAGATGCAAAACGAAGTTCTGACCTTCCTCAACGTACGCGGACTCTACAAGCAATGGATATATTCAGCCTAGTAAAAAAGTTGAGAAACAACAGGCGTTCTAGCGATCTGCTCGTTTAAGAAGGTTCGGGATGGATGCACAGCACCTGAGCAATGCCGAGACCATAATCATAGTCGTACTTGCGAAAATCACCGAAAAGGAATTTGTGACGCACCAAGGAACCGGCATACCTTGTAGCTGAGACCGCTGGAAAAACTCGTCCATGCTGTCCTGCCGTGTTGGCTGGCTGAGTGCCTTCGCACACATTGCAGCTTGATCGCCCTTGTCCCCAAAGTGTTTAGTCCATAGAGATGGACAATACCCTCACCTCAGCCCACTCCAATCCACGGCAGATCAAACATCCTTCATGACGTATCCTGTTTAGCGCAGTATACAGGAATTCAAGGCACTACATCAAACACTGAACAAGCTAACCAATGACTCAAAGTCCTTAGATTCTTATCATATTCCAACAGCGTCACAATCGACGCAAGATGAAACTTCACACAAATATAGAAAACTAAGTCCAGTAGTCGATAGATCAGCCACCACATATGTAGATGAGCGAGATCGAGAAGGATTCTTGGCGGGTTGAAGGATTCTTTAGCCCTTCACCTTTGGGTCAAGGTTTAAGGCCGTTTAAAGATCGCCAAGACTGCGCCTCGACCTTAAGGCTGAGCTGGCATCGCCCCATCCTCTACAATCCTTCACTGCATACCTTTTGTTTTGGTGCGGGGAAATAGTAATATTACCTTGTCCTGCCGGGACATATACATCATTATGCAAAGGTATATTCCGCTCGATGTCCAGGTCTCAAACCTATTCTTGCAGTGTGAACGTCACATGTCCTCTACATTTTCGAATTATCATGCTTCTAATGCTAATATACTCTCAATATCCCAGTCCCATGGAGACATATCCTGCCACGTTCCCTCACCCTTGTTCAAATCATTCAACAGTCATGCCGGAAAATAATACGTTCAAGAAGCTAGGCATCTGAGGCCTATCAATAGCATCACCAGCTGTATTCTCAATAGTGTATGCCAAAGTACAGTGGCCTTGAAGCTTCCTTCTTGGGAAGATACCGCGCTACTAGTATGTGTTGCTACATTTGGAATCGTTGATACTATTTTGGGAGGCCTTTGCCGGCCAATATCTGGACCTGAGAACATCGGGCGGACGGTTCCCATTGGTGAAGACGTATTATACTTTATTCAGAGAATTTATATATAAATATATGGAATAGTAAGATAGAAATATATATACTCATGTCAGTCCAAAAAATTAAGCAACTGTTCATAATATTTATATTTTGAATGTGGATGCGAAACTAGCTAAATACAACATGATGCACGGTTTGACGCTCTGTTCTCTGTCATACGTAATGTGCACCTCCTCTTCCTTTCCAGCACCAGCAATGCAACTATCACTGCCGTTGTAACTCGTTGAACCGACGTTGCGGCCACAAACGCTGCTAACACTCGGACGAAAAATAACGCTGTAGTATAAATACTACGCAAGTCCCTCAGCAATGCTAATAAATACCTCTCTATTCCACTTCCTGACAAGCCAAGCTAGCTTGCCAATCCGTTCGAGCATTGTCCATCTATGATCATGCGTGATCAAAGATGGTCCGAATGGTCACATCCTACTGCAATGTCTTGTCATAGAGAGCCGCCTAGCTACCGCGGAACAAGAACTGCATGTCCTCTGGCGTCAACTTTTCCATAGCGACTTGATCATTATTGATAGTGCCGTTTATCATGTTTGCTTTCTTCTCCTGCAACATGACCATACGCGACTCGACTGAATCTTCAATACAGAGGCGAGTGATAACGCAAGGGCGTTTCTGGCCAATACGATGGCATCGATCGGCGGACTGCCATTCGGCTGCGGGGTTCCACCAGCTGTGACTTTAGTCAGAGAAGGTAGGACTTGTTTATAAATAATATTGCACCTACGGATCGATTATGAAGACCCTCGAGGCCTCTGTCAAATTCAAGGCGACACCTCCAGCTTTGAGCGAGACGAGGAACACCTCAACGTTGGTGTTGTTCATGAAATACTCGATTGATTTTTGACGCTGAGCAGGACTCATACTGCCGTCCAGCATGACGGTATTGAAGCCTGCACGGCGAAGACGCCATTCAACAAGCTGCAGCATGGAAGTAAATTGCGAGAAGACGATCGACTTATGTGTCTGCTTCTTGCTTCTCAATTTGTAAAGATCGTAGACGAGCATCTCAATCTTTGTCGAAGAGGTCCAGTCCTCCATTTTGATACGATTAATGATAGAGTTCTTCTTGACGTTTTCTTCATCTTGTTCAATGTCCGGCTGATCGAAGTCGATCGTCAAAGGTATGTGACAACGTGGGCAATCAGGAGACTCGTTGTTAGAAGCTCGCACATAGTCCTTGGCACAGTTCCGGCAGAATTCATGGTGACATCGCGAACGAATTGGCTCCTCGGCGGTCTCATCGCAGATACTGCAGACCAGGACATTCTGCCCACCTTCAGCATTCTTTTTGAGAATTAGATCGGGATGATTGGCTACTTGGCGCATCTGTTCAAATTTAGTACCAAGAGGATATTATACAGTTGAGCATACTTACCTGCATGATAAGGCCGAAGATGTTGGCATAATTGTTAAGCATAACGCCGGCACTGACATAGGTTTCGAACTTTCGCGTGGTGTTGGACATGATGCTGGAAGAGAAATCTCGTTCGATCTCACTGAAAAATTCATTATGGATGATTACTTCCTTGGGTGGTAGTTCCATAGATGCTGTATGGTCGCGTTTCATACGTCGTAACATGATCCGGTCAGTCACGAGACGCAGCTTGCCAAGAGCTTCGCGACGGAGTTCAGGGTTCTCTCCCTGCGTAATTGGATTCAACAACTCTTGGTTGAAGATCGAGACGTGGTTAAAACCGGTATGGTTACAGCTTGTGCATCTCTTCTCTTGGTCTTGGTTCCAGTGAAGCTCGGCGCAATTGCATTGCTTGCAAAAGTAACATGCGAAAGGCTTGACCTGTAGAAAGCGAAGGAGTGAAAAGAATTCGCCGATACGGTTTTGTACAGGCGTTCCGGAAAGGCACCACTTGTAGTCGGCCTTCAATGCAAAGCACGCCTTGGCAACTATATTCTCGACTTTAGTCGTGGAAGTCTACACTACTAGGAAAGGATTCTCACCTCCAGTAGTTCGCTGTTTGATGTTGTGAGCTTCGTCTAGTATCAGCCGATGGTACTTGATGGCGTGGATTTTGCTGTTCTCTTTAACAAGAACATCATCTCGTTTCCAGCCTTTGGATTCTTTACGGTAGGTGGACTCAAGCCCGGAGTAAGAGATCATGATTACATCAAAAGCTCGAAGATCTTTCATGGTAAGAGTCTTCACCTTGGGATTTGAATTGTGGTAGACCAGAACTTTGAGTTTGCCATCCGTATAATCCTTGATCTCGTTTTGCCATTGCATTAGTGCGACGGGTGGGACCACAACTAAGGTTGGAGTATTTGCAGGATAGTCGCTCATGATTAGGGACACAGCCTGTATGGTTTTACCCATCCCTATTTGATTTTAGCATGTGGAAACACTCCCAGTCGCCCTTAGTTCAGGGACATACCCATCTCATCACCTAGGAGGCCACCTTTCCATTGTGATTGCTCTTGCCGGATCATCCAATTCAACCCTTCAAGTTGGAAGGATTTGAGTTTGCGTGTGATTTGCACTGGTTGCGCAGCTTGAGTAGGTTGAATAACGGGAACAGCCTTAAGATCCTGCCACATAGTTTTGATCTCTGGGTGTGATGTCTCAAGCTTGTAGCGCTCTCGCTCCGCCTGGCATTCATTAGTCTTTGTAATGTGGACTGAATTCCAACCTGCTTACTCTGCTGTCAAAGGACCTATTTCCAAAGCGGCGGTGCTGTCGTCTTCGATCATTGTTCTGGCGTGGAGCTCGTCTACGTCCACGTCTTCCAGCTGGGATGACCGTTGCATTCGCAACTAAAGTGCTTGATCCGGCCGTGGTTCCAAGGCCATTTTCCTCCGCGCCCTCACCATCATCTTCGCCAATCACATCAGAATCTTCCAAGTCATCAGAATCTACTTCAGATGCGAACACGGAGGCATCTGAGGACGCATCAGACAGTTCAGATAGTTCGGAGTCATCGCTGTCCAGGATCCGACGAGAGCTACTATCCTTCAAACTTTTAGTTGCACTTGCGCGAGCAGCCCTAGATGGTAGAGAGGCTCGAAGGGTTGGTTTGACTCTTTTGCGTCGGGCCATAGGATCGTCATCATCATCATCCATTGAATCTCCGTGAAGGCGTCTTGGAGGTGGGAAGGGGGCAAGGCGATCCGGTTCCGTTCTCCTGGACAATGGAACATCGGCATCCGAGGTGTTTGCTGTACATAGATCCGACGCAGCAAATAGGTCATCTACTTCTTCATCAGAGTCGTTGATGAGAACCTGCCGTGCTCCCCTAGATTTACGACCAAATTTCGGCTCCTCGTCATACTCCCTCTCTTGTAGCGATCGAGCCAGGGCTGCATCAACTTCAAGTTGATCGTCAGCCTGAGAACGTTTGCGTTTCCCTTTATCTAATCTACCGGAGACCTTGAGTGGAACTCCGATTGTTCGCTCTTTGACGAGTGATTCTGCAGGTGTTGCGACTGCACTTGTAGCCGGCGTATCATATTCACTTGACTGATCCCGAACACTTGACAGAGAGGAACCGATTGATGTGCGATTATTTGTGGGAATGACGACGCCTTTCAAGACTTGCTTGACGGGTGGGATTGACGATTCTTTTGCAGACGGAGGATCCTCATCCCAATCCATGTCGTCCGAGTTAGGAATGACGGACCTTATTTTTGGAGGTCTGCCCCTCCGCTTGGGTTGAGCAACTGGGAGGGATTCACTCTCTGAAACAATATTAATGGTGAATTCTCATGGGGCTTTACATTTGCTTGGGCAGCAGGCCATGACTCACCTGATTTAGGAGCATCAAAGGCATTTGCCCTGACTCCTGAGGCTCTTCGGCTCATGTTTGCCTTAAATTCAGATGCGAACTGGAATGCGAACTGGCAAGGTTATAGGGGCGATATTAAGCGTGTTGCAGCCCTTCGAAGGTGCCTGCAAATGTACCAGCCATTCCCACACGGTGGCTTTGTAGTATCAAGAATGGAAAGTTGAGTGTGTTGAGGCAGGAGTGCCTTAATCGATCATTCTGCGATCTGAGAGCTAGATGCTAGTGCGCCACTGGCGTGATTTTTGGCGCGTCAATCCGCGTGTTTGATCTAAAGTGGTTTCCCTACCTTAGCGTACAAATTGATTGCATTAACTGGATGGGAATCAATTCATTCACGCCTGCAACTCAAGCACGAAAACATATTCTTCCTACATGTCCTATTCACCAGATATCCATTGCATTTACATGAGCTAGTGAAGGCTTTGGCTGTACTATCTGACCGTACTGAAGCCTTGTAGACGGGATCATACGCAGCAACCATGTAAGGCAAACGCTCAATCGAAACCATTTGTAAGACTAACCTGTAGTAGGTCTGGACGAAGAGCAGCGAACAATCGAATCAGAGGGCCGCAGTCTGCTCTTACTGACTTTCTCGCCGCCAACAATATCTCCGCTGCACAGATTGCCGCCGACTATGAGCGCCGTATGAGAGAGGTTGGAGAGCAGGAGCAACGACAAGCAGCTGCGAACGGTGAGGCTGCCGAGCAGGATGTGAAGGACGAGGACGAAGAAGAGGAGGAGAAAGTAGAGACCGCTGTCCAGAAGAAGAAGAGAAAGCGGCGGGAGGAAGCGGTCCTAACAAAAATAAAGAATAGTAAGGCCAAAAAGAAGCAAAAGAAGGGCGATGGCGGCGACAGCGATGGCGACGATGATGTCGCATGGGATATGTACGCCAAGAAACAGCCACTGCCTGGTCAGCTAGAAAATTGTGAGAAGTGTGAGAAGCGATTTACAGTCACACCATACAGCAAAACAGGGCCCGACGGTGGACTCCTTTGTGCAAAATGTTCAAAAGAGCAAGAAGCTCAGAAGAAAAAAGATCAAAAAAAGCCCAAAACTAAGGCTGTAAGTCGGGAGAAACGGCGACAAGTTCAGAGTAATCTACTAGATGGAATTGTTCAAATTGGCGCCAAGTCCTTACAGGATATCTGCATCAAGGTATTTACCGTGCATAATTGTGCTTTACTTCGGCCAAGATAATACTGACGGAGTTTAGGAAGTGGCAAATAACATTCACGATGTGGATGAATTCGGGGATCTGCCGCAGGCCCTCCTTGATCCTTTGAGTCAGATTCTTTCTAGGAGGCGTGTTCTAACTTCACGAACCCTCAAGCTATTCCTCCGTCCAGATCTAGTAAGCATAGATCTGTATGATTGCGGCAGTAAGTTCTTTCATATTCTCCAACATCAAACGTATTGACCCCTTCTAGAACTCGAAACCGAGGACTACATAAGCATCTTCTCTGTAGTTCCCAAGGTACGAAATCTCAATCTCCGGAATGCTGGTCAATTCAAAGACGAGGTTATCGACTACATCATTGAGCGCCATGTTCCGATCGAACAGCTACAGCTTGAAGCCGCGAATTTGGTAACAAACGAGAAGTGGGTCCAGTTCTTCATGAATTGCGGTGAACGTCTCGAATTACTCAAGTTGTACTGGCTCGACTACTCCATGGACGACGATGCTTTCGGGGCCGTTGTTCGCTACTGTCCGAACCTCACTCGCCTAAAACTGAAGAAATGCTTCCGTCTTGGTGACCAAAGCCTTAATGCTATCACCTCCCTACGAAAACTCGAGCATCTTTCCCTTCGCTTCCCAACACCAACCACCTCCAACGCCCTCGTAGAGCTCATCACTAAGCTTGGGCCGAACCTGAAGACTCTCTCACTCGAAAATTTCACAGAGGCAGACGATGACGTCCTCTCCGCAATCCACACCTCATGCACGCAATTGACAAAACTCCGGTTTAGCGAAAACGACTATTGCACAGACGCCGGCTTCCTCTCACTTTTTACCCAATGGTCAAACCCACCCCTGATATTCATCGACCTTTCCAGTAATCGTTCCATCGACTACTCTGCCCCTGACGGCCCTGAGGACCCAATCGGCCTCGCCTCCGCAGGCTTCGAAGCCCTAATGGATCACTCCGGCTCTCGTCTCGAACGACTTGACATCTCCTCCTGCCGTCACATCACCTATGAAACCTTCTCTGGCATCTTCAATGGGAAAACCGAGTACCCGTTCCTAAAGGACATCAACATTTCCTTCCTAACGAAGATCGACACGGCAATTGTGGCAGGCATGTTTAAGAGTTGTCCGCAGCTGATCAAGGTGACGGCTTTTGGGTGTTTCAATATAGTGGACGTGGCGGTGCCGAAGGGTGTGGCGCTTATTGGAGTGCCGAATGCTATGGAGAGTATTGTGCAGGAGGGGGACGTGGATGCTGATCTGTTTTAAATTGAGACTGGGCGGTTGTATTATAGCGTGCATCGTTAGCTAGGCTCCGGGGCAATGAAATGTCATATTCGTCAGCTAACTTACTGATAGCACAAGCTTGCAAAGCGTAGGAGAATCGAGGAGGCAGGGGCAGTGATTGGACGACAGCAATTGCTTTTCTCACCCGCCATCTGTATTCTTGAGTGCGTAATATACTGTAGACAGAATAAACGAAGCATTCCACAGTAAATGCACACCTCGAATGAGGGTTAAATCATGAAGATGGATATATAGCAAAACCCCAAGGCCGTCTCATTCATGCAATTGACCCAGTCCTACAGTACCCAACGATAAAGGCCGGCTAATAATACAACATCTTTAACATCCTTGTCCACCCAATCGTAGAACCAAAAGAAGTGAGAAAAAGAAAGATAATATATAAGGTACAAATGTGTATCATATGCTACGAAGGTCATGTCATCTTCTACTACCTTAGGGATAGGAGCGAATCCCAGTCACTCACCCCGCCTTCTCACCCATCCATCGGCGTCCCCATCTTTTCCTCCAAACTCCCAAACAGTCCCATCCGCCTCTGCCGCGAGAGGACTAAAATGATCGACCTCCTCTACCTCATCCTCGTCCTCCTCCTCGATGATCTCTCCACTCGTCCTCCCCGCGGCACTCGCGCTCCTACTACCCCCTGTGCTGGAGTCTCGTGGTCTACCTGACGGACTGCCCCCATTATTGTTACCGATGGACAGCATAGGACCTCTAAAGGGTGTCTTTTTCCGTTTTGCAAAGACAAGACCGGAGGGTGAGGCGAAGTTGGCGGATTCGTTATAATTTGGGGCAGCGCGGACAACACGGATGTTCGAGGGAAAGGTTGAGATGGTTGGAGTGGCGGGGAGGACTTTGACGGAGGTGTGGGGGGAGCGGGAAGGTCTGGAGAAAGCGGCGGAGGAGTGGATGGAGTTAGTGGTAGAAGATGTGGAGGAGGCTTTGGAGTGGCTGGGGACGTGGTGGATGCTGCGGATCGAGGAGACTGAGGAGGAAGTTGATTTGCGGCCACGAAGACCACCAGATGAGTGTCTGTAGGACGAACGTGGCGTTATGGGGGCTGGTGAGAGGGAAGAGCGGGTTTTGGGCGTTGGTATTCGTGGGCGAGTGTAAATAGCCCCCATGTTCTGTGCTGGTGGTGCAGCAACTTGTCGACTGGGAGTGGCATTATTTGGTGACCTTCGATGCTCCACCGGGCCCTTTTTTGCCGGAGGAGAATTCCTTAACGTTGAGGTATCGCTCTTCGATGTCACTGGGGATTTAGCTCTTTTTGCAGAGTCCAAGAACCAGTGCTTGATAGACGCCAACTGATTAAGGATCGCATGTTGATGCCGACGGGGACCATGTCTCTTCGATACTCCATTCGGAGGCGCGAGAAGGTCGGGATTCGTAGCAACTAACTGGAGCGTGCTTCCGCGAGACCGTCTCACTTCCTTCGGAGGTGGTACTGGCCGCCGTTGAGAAGAGCTTACCGAACGTTTCCGAACAGGATCCTTTTCTATAGGAGGTGGTGGGACTGGCGAATTTGGGGAATCGAGACTGATACCCTCGGGCAACCTAGGAAGCTCAGGAAGGATGAGCTGTGCTTGAAGTTGTTCAGCTTAGGCTAGTCGAGAAATCGCCTTGAGACTTACGAGTAGGTATGCTACGCCTCTCCCTCCTCCCCCGACTTCGTTGGGCGTCAGCACTCGGCGAAGAAAAACCTTCTTCATCTACTTCTTTCAAGGGTGCTCCTATGCGTTCCATACGACTACTAGCAGCGCTGAGCCTTCTGAGATTCTTGGCGTCGGTCTCTTTCTCTTTTCTTTTTCTTTCTCTTCTTCTCTCTTTACGTTCTTCTTTTTCGATTAACAAAGCCCACCATCCAGCTAAAGCATCACAGCGCTGAGCCAAAACATTCTCGATGATTTTGTCAATATCCACGCCAGCGCTACGCATACGCTCCAATGTACTTTTCTCTAAGTCTGTAGTGAACGGAAGAGGTTGGGTCAATTTGAGTATTGCCTGCTGTTGTGGAGCATGCTCCGCAAGGAAAGGATTCGTTAAAATATCGGATAGGCCTGGCCGAAGTAATGGTCGCTTCGATAGTAGCTGGATGACAAGAGCTTTGGCATCCGGAGGAAAAGTTTCGGGGTAGTTAGGCTCGCTCGAAAGAATCTTGTGCTTCGTAACCATGTCATCATCGTCGTCAAAAGGTAGTTCGCCTGTCAATAAAGAAAAAAGTATGATCCCTAGGCTCCAAACGTCCACTTTCTCCCCAGCGTATTTTTCTCCTTTCAGCATTTCAGGCGCGCTATAGCAGACAGTGCCACAGAACGTTTGTAGATAGCTCATTTTGCCCTCGTACTCGCGCGTAAAGCCGAAATCGCACAACTTAACATTCTCGTTCTTATCCAGCAGGATATTTTCCAGTTTCAAATCACGGTGAACACAGGACATATTGTGTACATAGGCAACAGCGCCGACGAGCTGCGTAAATATTTTCTGAACCTTCTCCACCGGTATTGCGCCATGGCGAAGCAAGTAGTTGTATAGTTCATCGCCTTGTAGACGTTCAGCAAAGGTCAGTGAAAACCATAGATTTTGGTCGCACCTGGACAGTATTCCAGCACAAGCCAAACCAGATTTTCCGTTACAATGACTTCATACAATCGGGCAATATGTGGATGTAGAAATTGTCTATGATGATGGATCTCGCGGGCAAGGTTCGCATCTTCCTTTTTGGCTGATTTGAGTACCACCTGCAGAGTGTTAGCATCTGCGGAGAGATTTTCTAGATATCTCACACTTTTGATCCATTGGTGAGCTTGTGGGACGCAAGGTAAACTTTGCCAAAAGATCCCTTGCCTATGAGACGCCCTAACGTGTAATTGCCAACGGTGCGAAGCTCTTTCGACGAGAACTCTCTGTGTACACAACAGTTTTCAACACGTGTAAGAGGAACATTTCAATGGGAGCACGTACTCCAATAGCTCATGGTACGAACTGGCAAGCTAGAAATTCCATTCTTTAGCACGTGTATGGTATCTGAACGCTTCTGTGCCGAAGGCTCCATAGGAAAATTGGCAGTGGCTGACCTTATTCTTTTGAGTCTGCAGCTCTCCCTTGGATCTGACAGCCGGCATGTGCCTGGTGGGAATGTTATCCGCGCGGGGTCTTTTTGGCGCGGTTCTCGAGCGAAGAGAACAGGCTCCAAAAAGCGAGAAGAGGTTCTGTGAGGAGGAAAAAACGTAGGTGACATTGGCAAGGACGGTGAGCTCTGCAACAACGTGGGTTTTACCGCCGGGTAAACGAAATTGGCGGAGTCGAGTGCCTCCTGCGCGCGGGCAAGTGACCCCTGCTTGTGCGGAACCATGGCTCGAGTCTTAACGGTCTATCCACCAGTGCACCTAGCTAAGGTACCCGTTTCAAGTATAATAACGATGCATGATGGATTGCTCCGAGACTGTGAGAGGATACTGTGCCTTCTTCAGAGCATTACACGTACAAAATACCTTTTACTACTGATCTACAACTTTCTACTCCTTCAGCCAATTCCCATTTATTCGGAAGTGTTCAATATTGTCATAGAACCATGTTTCGTACTTGATTCAAATCTATCTCATATCCATGAAACCTTGTCCTTGGCAGTCTATTTTTAAACCGCGTTTCGTGTTGGGAAGTTCCTCTCTTAAACATGGGTAGCGCCTTATGCAATAGACGATACCAGCCTTGTCCCTTGGATTATTAGTGCTGGTATATATGTCTGGCGCTGGGAATGCCGCTCGGAAGCGCTGGGGCATGACAAGGATGTGCCTCCGAATACGATTTTGCTGCTTTTCATATATCATGTTTCACATGAACTCATCGTCACTACAAAGCATTAGAATGTAACGCGAGAGGATTCTTGGTGAGACTCACTCATCGACATCTCCACCATAACTCGTGGTGTCTGCTTTATAGCTCGTATCGCGGTTGGCAACCAGAGTTGCTTTGCTTTTTGCGGCCTTGCTCTTCTTGCCACCCTTCTCTGCTGCCTTCTCTTCCTTCATTTTTTCATTTGATAGTGTCGTTAAACCACTGGCTATCTTCTTTATCTGATCGCTGGGTAGATCCTTGACAATTTGCTTGGTAAATTCTTGCATAAATAAAGTGTAGTGAGCTTTCTTTGAATTGGCAGTAAGTATTGGGGTGAGCGTCTCCCGAAGCTTGAGGAATTGGTCTTTGGTTGTGGGGTTGAACAGTGGGAGCGAGGAGAGGTCTATGGCGCTTGTGGGATCTGAAGAATCGACCACTACCACTCCCTTGGTATCGGAGCGATTTTTATTGATACCAATATTGCCAAACATATCCTCGGCATGTTTGAGGTCAGCCTCTTGTTCAGTCTGACGGAGTCTTGCCCGTCTTGTTGCTTCGTCCTCCTCTTCGCTACTCGAGTCACTCTCTTCAGCATTCTTCCTACGCATATTGGCCACCCTCTTCTCTTCTATCCTTTGTGCCTTTGATTTCTTATTGGCAGCTGCTTCAGCATCTGCTTTGGCTTTGATTTCTGCCGCTTTCTTGGCCTTCTCACGCTCAACATCCGAGTCCTCGGCGGCATCCCATGATTCGAGGACCTTAGAACGGTAAGTTTCAGGAGGTCCGCCGTTAAATTCCAATAAGAAGTACATACGTCGCTGTCTTCCTCTTCATCGTCAAATTTTGATCGTCTGGCGATGGGTGCTGGGGATTCATCTGATGAAGTCTCCTCCTCGGATTCCTCGACTGGATTAGATGAGCAGTTCTCGGGTTAGTCAACGTTTACAAAAAAGCGATGCGGCAGGTTCACGAGCAATTATGAGGTGTGGGACACCACAAACCTTTTCGTCGGTTGACTGGAGGCATTCTCGGTTCGGTTGATGACAAACAGCGGGTTCCGACGTTCTTCAATCTACAACTTGGCTAGAAGGGTGAGTCCTCTGATGCTGTCACGTAAATGTAGGTAGATAATGCGGAAGAAACGACGTAGTGCGCAAAGACAAATATTTGTGCCCCTCGGCACTAACGTTAGTTTCATGACGGATGATAAAGATAGGACATAGCCGTAAGGAGATGACAAGCCTTACCAATCCCACCAAATTGTACCACAGCAAGCATATAATATTGCTTGAACTTATGAAGTGTATGTTGAAAAGCTGTGCGGCTCTATGTGACCTAGCAATCTCAACTCCATTTGAAAATTGGCTATGTCTGGATTAGGCAAAGAATAACCGAGGATCTATCATTTTACGCGTTCTCTTATTTTTCTTTGATGCCTCTCAAGTCCAGACCTCCTCAGTTACACAGATGGTGTCAAGAAGCGAGGTATGACTTGCTTGCTATTGAAAGATGTTTCCAACTTTTGACTCCGCCTTTCACATATTGACAGCAGTACGGAACTTGTCGCCCGCGAATTCAACCCCAGGAGTCTCCTTGCTGAGCTCCTCCTCAATCCTAAGGATCTGGTTAAGCTTGGCTAAACGCTCCGATCGAGCTGGTGCGCCAGTCTTGATTTGTCCGCAGCGTAATCCCACAGCAATATCGGCGATTGTCACATCCTCTGTCTCGCCAGAACGGTGCGAGACCATGACACCCCATCCAGCAGCATAAGCGTCCTTGGCGGCCTGGATCGCTTCGGTGAGTGATCCAATTTGGTTGACCTTCAATAACAAGGCATTGCAGGCCTTCGTCTCGATGGCTTTCTTAATAAATTCTGGATTCGTGACAGTCAGGTCGTCTCTACAAGAGTCCGCACATCAGTTTTCGGGCCGGCTCTGTGGAATGTGGGGCCTTACCCGACAATCTGGAAATCAGACGACTTATAGAAGTAACTCCACGCCTCCCAGTCGTTCTCACCAAATGGATCTTCGATACTGACGATGGGATATTTGCTAGCCAAGTCCTTGTACATGTCCGCAAGTTGCTCGTAGGTTAGCCATTTCGTCTTGTCGCTGTCCGGATTCTTGAAATCCATGTCATACTTGTTTGCCTCTTCCTTGTAGAATTCGCTTGAGGCAACGTCCATTGCGATTTTGATTTTGCCGGTATACCCGGCCTTCTCAATGGCTTCCGTAATCAATTCGAGAGCCTCCTCTGGAGTCTGGATATCTGGCGCAACACCACCTTCGTCACCCACGTTCCCAGCAGATTGACCATACTTCTTTTTGGCGAGAGACTTCAATTGCTGGTATACTTCGCTCCCTTGACGCATGGCTTCGGTGAATGATGGGGCGGAACTGGATGCGTCAGCTTAGGAACGAGGTTGTTTGTACTAATTGCCGTACTCAGGTACGATCATAAATTCCTGGAAAGCTAGGCGACCACCCGCGTGGGACCCGCCATTGAGAACGTTCATGAACGGGACTGGAAGAACATAGGGCTTTTTGGTCCCTGCAAGGTCGGAGATATGGGCGTAGAGAGGAATGTTCTTTTATTCGAAGAAGCGCATTAGCCTACACGACGTTAAGCTCCAATGCCTGCGGAATCCTACCTTCTCAGCAGCACCGGCCTTAGCAACGGCCAAGCTCACGCCCAGTATAGCATTGGCTCCCAGCTTAGTCTTGTTCTTCGTACCGTCCAGCTTGATCAAAAATTCGTCAACTTTCGCCTGATCCTTGACATCGAATTCTTCTTTCAGAACCGCAGGTCCAATGATTTCGTTAACATTGGCGACAGCCTTGGTTACACCCTTGCCATTCCATTTAGACTTATCACCATCGCGCAATTCACACGCTTCGTGCTGGCCTGTCGAGGCACCCTAAGATCCCATAGCGTTAGGTTTGCAGGAAAAGATGAAGCTACTTGGAGCAGTCTTACGGAAGGGACGATAGCACGGTGGAGACCAGTGGAATCAACCAGGTCAACTTCAACGGTAGGGTTACCGCGGGAGTCATAGACCGAGCGGGCGTGGATCTTGGTGATAGTCATGATGTCTGTAGTAAGAATAAGTTGGGTAGGCGAGGGAAATATTCGAGGTATTTAAAGGAATTGGTGTTAAGAAGCAAAAGAAATTTGGTGAGTGAGCTTAGCGGACCGAGTGAGCTTTGGTGGGGCGCTCTTTGGTGGGGTGGATCATCGGAGGCCGGCGGCAGGCTGACCGAAAATTCAATTGGGGAGGAAAATCCCTCCTATGCTCCTGTGTATGCTCAAAGCAACATTCCTGCAATACGAAGTTTTTCAAGGTCTACACAGGTATACGCATCGTTCCCGCACGGTCTTTATGCATGTGTGTTGCGTCAATCGGCGGGTTCACGGTAGTTCAGCGTGGATCGCTTTGGGCCTTGGTGGTGTGGGCACGGACTGATTTCGGACTCCCAAATACCAGAGTGCGCCGTCTCAGCAATGCACAAAAACGAGCTTGATCAATTCAGGCTTAGTACAAACATGATTGTACCGGGCCACATTTTGTACAAGTGTGATCTGGGCGAGCTGAAGCTGAAGACGTAGAGCAGAAAGCGACGGATGTGCTAAGGATTAATAGATAGACAAAAGGAGCACGGGGAATTGAGTGCTTGAAGTTGGAAATAAGCAATAGACGGAGTTGGTGCGTTATGTCGACTTTGCTCTGCCAATTAGCCTGTCAGTATTGGAAATGGTAAAGAAGGAAAGTTGAAGTGCTTGACGCGTAAAGAATATTCAATGTAATGAATTGAAAATATTAATTTCCTTATGTACCACTGGCGAGACTATTTGATAAAAACGTCAAGTGTGTCCATATCACTGAGCTCTGTATCTCCAACCGCTGTTTCCGGTGAGAGCTTTTCCCCGTCAAACATGAGATTAACTTCCTTGTCACTACTAATCTCATTTTGAGTTCGAACAGCATTTATCATTTTCGAGACAAATGTTGACTGTTGCTTGTCAGTCATCCATGAGCAGCCAAAAGGGTAGGTGCATGACTAACGGGTTTAACAATGATCTTAACGTCAGCGAAACCCCTCGCCTTCAATATGATTCTGATCTGCGGTTCTTTCTTTTCTTTTTCAAGAACAGGCTCCTCAGCGGGTGCCTCCATTCCCTCGGCGACCTCATACATCTTTGCTTTCTTATACGCCTCAAATATCTCGGCAGTCATAGCCTCCATATGAATTTTTCCATCCAAATCCCCCAGATTATCTCCCCTCGTCCTAATATTACCATTTGGATCAACAGTGATGCCGAGGCTCTTGCAGCTTGCTACATCGAATAACCGCCTCCCGCGCCAGGTTAGAAACACACTCTCCGCAAAATCTGACGTAAACTGTTGTCGTTGAGTCCATATCATTCTCACTTCCTTAAGACGCTGTGACAGTTTCCGATTCACAATCAAGGGTTCTGTATTCGGTATGGTTGATGTGATGAGTATTTGAAGCACAGGATCAGGAGCGGGAGGTGGAGGGGTAGATTGGTGTAGCGACTGTGAGCGCTGCAGCTGACTGTTGGAGCTGGCGGAGGGAGAAGGATCTGGTGTAGTAGAGACTATGTCTGCTTCGAGACGTTTCCTCCGGGCTTTTTCCCTTGCCTGACGAGCTAATTCTGGAAATTCTTCATCTGATGGCGGCTGGTCGTCCAATCCAGAAGGTCTTGGGGATTGACGATTGCGACATCGTCATCGTCCTTGTCAACTTGCAATTCCAGATCGCTCTCATCGTCCTCAATATTGATGATACCAGAGGGTTTCGCCTTCAGCTTCTTCTCTATATCCAAAACTTTGGCATCAACTGCAGCCTCGTAGCGCTCGAGTAGGGTTTTGGGTGACACCCTGGTCCTCTGTGGGCTCACAGGCGTGGGAATAGATATACGGTCCTTTTTGCTAGGTGAAGGCGCGACTTTGTGTTCTTCCACTTGACTGGACTTCTCATCGCTGCTTGAGCCATTGTTCTCGTCCTCCTCGTCCGAGGATATTCTTCGCCTCTTTCCCGACCTTTCCCCACTGTTCTCGCGACTGACCCTTTCTCGCTCCTTCCTAGCTAGTTTTTTTTTCCGCTCCCGTTCCACTTCGGCAGCGGAGTCAACGTATGTTTGATTCGAGCGGTGGAAGAGGTTTGCCCCATTGCTCAACGCTTGTGGTTTGCTCCAGCTTGGCTTGTTGAAGAGTAGCCGCTTTTTGGAAACAGAACCACCGCTAATTTGCGTAGCAGCATCCGCCATATTAACCCAGTTGATTATTTACCTCTGCTTTCGCCGAGCAAAAACTGAGGACTGCCTTTATTTACTGTGGAGCGGCCGCGGTTGAGGCGCGGTTCGAGCGTCTAGCGCGGCGAAATCGGACTGGCCGAGCTGGCCGACCAGGCTCGCCCGCACACGATTGTAAAGTCTGGTAGAATGCCTCACAGTCGATGATGGTAGTCTTATTTTAGCCTTTTGGCCATCTTTGAAGAAGCAACCTGGGTAGGATAGTAGATAAAACCATCCAGCAACCAAGGCTGCAGTCAGATCTTTCTTCACTCAAGCAGTCCTTCTGGATCCTTTTTTTCGCTCGAACGCTCACCATGGAGAACGGCGCGTCCGACAGCAAAGATCCCAGTGGCTTCTTGAGTGAGATTATTGGAGCTCCAGTGACGGTCAAACTGAATTCCTCGATCGTTTACAAAGGTGGGTCAGTCCCCTTTGGGCCGATAAATGGTACCTAACCATGTATAATACAAAGGTTTATTATCAAGCGTGGATGGTTACATGAACATCGCCCTAGAAAAGACAGAAGAATTTGTGGACGGCGTTCTGAAACGAACTTATGGGGATGCATTCGTGAGAGGAAACAATGGTCCTTCACTCCAGGTTGCCATCAATATTAATCATTACTCCACTGACGCAAATGTAGTTCTCTACATCGCAGCGGATTAATTCCTCTTCAAGGATATTCCTTGACTGATCTCGGCTTGGTTACGGTCAAATGGTCATGCATAGCAATGGCGTTGATGGCTCAGAAGCATGCAATCTCGAAATGTAATTTAGTCCTTCTGCCATGAATGCGGTCGCCCCCAAATCATCCACCTTCTCTCAAAGGCGCCCCTGGAATCGCTGTCGTCCATGCAATATGTGTCCGCCCGTGCAAGGGAAGCTCTCCATGTTCGTTCTTATCGGTATCTGAAACAGCCATTGCCTCATCGAATTGTCGCTTTACGTCCTTGACATGGCGTAAGCTGAACCTGTCTGAAGGTAGAAAAAAATCCTTGCTCTGAACTTACGAGCAACTGTTGCCCTTCCAAAACAGAAAATTGGCTCAATGTATGAAATCTATCCCAAATAGCATCTCGGCTTAGCCAGTGCGTGAATTCGACGGTTTCCTCTCCGATTGGCAATGAGAAGAGTGGGTCTGCCGTCTGGATAGTCAAAGGTGTACTTTCCAATTGCTTGTCAAAAACCTCCCGCCACTGGCTGTGCCTGAACCTGGAGTTGTCATTTCCAGAGGCCCAGGTTATGTCCTTCAGCTTTGCTTCCCATGTCGTGGCTGGTACCCATGATTCTGGAGCGTTATCTTGAACGTGTCAGTTTGTGTAAGCTTGGAAGACGCTCCAATGATTGAAATTACATACAGTCTTCGACATTCCAGATCATGCCAAATACTCCGCCGGGTATCAAGACTCTGTAAATTTCCTGCAACGCTTCCATATTTGCAAACCTGTTTGTACGGATTAGTTGCGACCCAAATAACTATAAGCCTTACCACTAGTCCCTACCAATGAAATGCCTGGACGCACACTACGCGTTAGCGGACCGATGCAGTGTAGAATACCAATCACCTCTTGCATATTTTGGAAAAGTGTCACCACCAGTAGACCTTACCTGAGCAGCTATGACAGCATCAACACTCTGACTTTCCACTCCCTTCATGCTACTTGCTTCGCCTTTGAGAACTCTCACACCATCCAAACCCTTCTTTTCAAGCTCGACTCGCATACCATCGTGAGGCTCCACAGCAATGATTTCGAAACCTTCTTGCCTATTAGCTAGCAGTCCAGTGAACTTCCCTGTTCCTGCTGCAAGATCGACAATGCGAGCCCCCTTTAATCCGGCTACTTGCAAATGCTTGAGCAGAGAATCGACGGCTTCCAGAGGATATGATGGGCGATGCTGGTCGTATCTGGACCCGTCTTGGAAGCCTTTCACTGAGGCTGAAGGAATTGATGATGCCATAAACACGATGATTATAATCACCGGGTTTTACTTGAGGAGTCTAAAATGTTGCGGCTGTACGATTTTCTCAAGACTCGTTTTACTTTCACCGTAAGCCTGTATTGAGCTCGAGAAGTAAAAGCCTAGGAGTAGACATATTTCGCACGCGAAAGCACCACTGCCTCTTCCATTTTAGCGCTGCTCTTTTCTGCGCCGTTGCTCCACTTTTGACTTTCCAGGTGTGAGATGTGACGTATCTAATCCTCATTGGGAAACAAGTCTACGTAACATTCATGAATTGTAATTACATGGGAATTAAAATCTTTGACTCGACCTTATCCCCCAAGAACCCTTCCTCAGACCTCGAGGTTCCTGCAAATCTACTTACTGTGCGATTAGACATCCGATTAGGACCGTTCGACCTTCCATAACATGGCTAACTTCAATACACAACAGTGGATATGCTATCTACAATACAAGCCTTAGAGGACTTCTGACCCTCTCGCTTAGAAGTATGCCCTGACACCAGAGCCCACCCATATGTACATTTTTATCATACAATGAACACCTCCTAGCGGCGACACTTCGCCGTTTGTGCAGTCAATGTAAACGGAAACCGGACCCTGGACCCAACACAAGCAAATTGAATGGTACCAATAGCTTAAGCAACATTACCAGCCAAACCGAGGAATAAAGCCTGCACTGCAAGCTGCAACGACCATAAGCCAACCTTTTTGAAACGACGTAGTCTCGCTTGATCATCTGTAACATTTTTGGCAAAAGCTTGGTACGTCTACATGCTGTCAGTGAGAGACTCGCGAAGGGAAATTAAGATAAGATTCTCACCTCTGCCGAAAGATCATCCATTAGACCACTGTCAAAAATGGTCCAACTGCCGTCAAATTCACTAGCTCGCTTGATGACACGGCAGTTGATCGGTATGAAAGTATGACGAGAGTTCATGTAGGCCACTATAGGCCTAATCAAAGCGTTGTTTACGTACGAGAGATCTTTTGTGAATATTGGCACAGCAGCGCGGATGTCGTTGAGATGAACTCGCAGGTCCAAGACAAGGAAACGCTTATCATCATCAGAGGCATTGTGAAGAATCGAAGCAGTCGATTCGCCTTCAGAGGGGATTTCATTGTTGATGATGTTAGAGTTCTCATCCTTCTGCAAATGCCGGCTGGATGTGACAGTGGCTTCCATTCGGTCATAGAAGTCGGACATGACTTTGGCAATGCTTTCATCATTATCAGCGGGAAACATAATATCAGCCACGATGTCTACGTTTCCCTCATGGATCCACGAAAACGGACCCTCAACTCCTCGATTTAAATGATCTATGTTCAAGCCGTCGATCCGGAGTCGGCTTTGCTTCTTCCAAGGACTGGCTTGGCCATTAGCTTCGATGTCGGTTTCCAGCTGGGTTCCAACATGGCCATGCATTTGGCGTGGATGAATGGTGAATAGAGAATCGTCGAAAGAGCCCGACATGACGTTAGCAGATAGAAAGTCGTAGAACAGCCATTGCCTGCGGAGCTGTGGCAGATCACAAGTGAAGACACTGACGGAGAAGGGACGAAAACCACGCGGTTGGTGGACGGTTACTAGAAGGTCCTCTAATTTGAAAGAATTGATCTCGAAGTCGCCTGGATTATGCTCATGCCTGTAGGTCCTAGGATCTATATGTTCCCCCGTATAGTGAACCGATGTTCTATCAATGACTCCTCGAACGCCCTTGATCTCGACATCACGAAGCAAGCCTTTGCTGTTGAACCATTTGGTGAAGGAGAGAGTGACATTGACTGTATCAAGGGATAGGTCAAACTGGGTGTAATTGGTGTCTTCATCGCCCTCGTCACTATCATAATTGGTCGAAACCAATTCTCCAGACTCGTTCAACTTCTCTGCTCGTGCCGCAGCGGCGGCAGCTGCAGCCTCTGTAGATGGGGACCCTTTGCTCACTTTCCCTGTACCCTGACCCGGACGCCGAGAAACGAAGACATTCTTGAATGTAATGACTCCATCGCCCCATTTGGGCACGATGGCTGACTCAAACACCACCTTGACTCCAGATGATTTGGTGAGATAATTACCCACCCACCGAGCCAAAGTTTCCTGCGCAAACACTGTATTCGCAGCGAAGATAGCTAGTGAGAAAAATGTCGTGGTTCCCAGAATAATCCAGAGAACGTGACCCAGTAAAAACCAAGAGAAAAATGCTGATATGTCATCTACATTGAACGGTCGTACACTTCGTATTGAGAACCACTTGAATCGCACCTTGAGCCGCGACCAGAAACCTGTTGCAGCTGCTAAGAGCTCTTCCCGGCTAGGTCGATGAATGTGTGAAATGTCTGGGAGGCGGTCCCTTAAGTGTTTATTCGCAGCGCCTTTCAACGTGTTAGGAGGTAGTGGGGTTGCTCGCGATTTGAATACTGCTGATTTGGCGGTGCCAGAAGTGCTTCGATCATTTTCTCCAGGTCCAGACGAAGGCTTGTTGCTCCTATGACCACTCTGTCTTTGCTTAGGTCCGCTAGAGAAGAAACGTGTTGTAGTCCTGCCATGAATGCCCGGACTGAGGTACCCCTTGAGTGTATATGTACGTTTATATGGTGACTGTCCATTAAGAGTGCTCTTAGGCGTAGGCCACACCGTTTTAGCTGTGCTCCTCAAAGTTGATATGTTGCTCCGATGCAGATCATGTAGGGGAGCAGCACTTTTGATAGTCCTGCTAGGTACGGTGAAGGAATTCCTCCTTATCTGGGGACTTCCAAAGTAAGAAGTTCTGCAAGCCTTTGTGGATATTCGCGTGCCTAACACCGTGGCGCACAGCTTCTGGCGCACATTGCTGCTCATTATCTATTAGAACATTCTGCCGACTCGAGGTTCCCTGGATATCATTGTCCCGATCCCAACCTCAACAATGTCTAGTGAGCATTTTGGCGTTCTTCGAAAAGTATGTCGACTGCAGGTGGTTAGGATTAAGCAGATGACGATTTCAAGAAAGCAAACCATTTGGGGCAGCATCGGGCAAAAGAAGCTTTATCGCCGGTTTCGATTATGTAAGCATTCCTATGAACGCACGAACTTTTCAACCAGTGATATTCTGCAATGTTCAAAATCTATAGCTTCTCCAGAAACCTCAATGCAATAGTTCAATAAATATTGAAACTCCGATGCCAGCTCCCACAGCGCTGCTTCGGCGGCCGGAAGAGCTTGCTGAAGCCCAGGCAACGCCTCTACCTCAAGATCGTCAGTAAAGGTATGGAGGCCCGCTTAGTTGACTCCCTTACTTACAGAACTGAGAAGATGGCGATGATGGTATTATGGTCGATGCGACGGTCACCGCAGTCTCTGGACAGCCAAAAACTCAAGTGCAGCCACAAGATTCGGAGATGCGCATTGACGAAGAAGGGCGCCCTAAATTTCCACCAGCCAAAGAGGTTGCAAGAAAACACATAGCAGAGACACGAAAAGTCCTTATTCCGCCTCACCGAATAACACCGCTCCAGTCAGCATGGCCCAAAATGTATCCTCCTCTTGTGGAGCACTTGAAATTACAGGTGCGGATGAATGTTAAAGCTCGAGCTGTGGAAATGAGGACTTCCAAATTTACTACGGATTCTGGTGCTTTACAGAAGGGGGAGGATTTTGTTAAGGCGTTTAGTCTAGGATTTGATGTCGATGATGCTATAGCACTGCTGCGACTCGACGACTTGTACATTGAGGTATGGAGGAAAGTCCTGGCAAGCAAACATCTACTAATTTCCAAGCAGACATTTGAAATAAAAGATGTAAAAACTTTGAATGGCGAACATCTTGGTCGAGCCATAGGTAGAATAGCAGGAAAAGATGGCAAGACTAAGTTTGCAATTGAAAATGCAAGCCGGACGAGAGTCGTGCTTGCGGACCAGAAGATTCATATACTGGGAGGGTTTCGGAATATACATATTGCAAGAGAAGCTATCTGTAAGGCCCTAGCGATGTAGAAGACCAGCCACCTTATGGCTTGGTGAAGACAGTACTGATGTGCAAATATAGGCAGTCTGATATTGGGTTCTCCTCCCGGCAAAGTCTACGGCAATCTTAGAACAGTGGCGTCTCGTATGAAGGAACGATTTTGATGATGTACACCAGTATGTAGAGCGATTTGCTATTTGAAAGCATTAGCGAGGAGTTATCAGGAGAAACAATTGCAGGCTTCAGTGTAGGTGATTGTTGTAAAGGCATCTGTCATGGAGCACTGTGGCTGAGGACTGGCTCTCTATGCCGCTTAAGAGTGTAGGTTAGGATCGCTTCAATGCTGAGACGCAGGTAGTATTACAGATACGCCATCTTCAAAGATTAGAGGGCAATACAGCTCGGACGAACCCAAGCTAATCCCGCTTCAATGGGTGATATAACTCCTCAATACCATTCTTCGTCATCACAAGCATCTGTAGCCCATCTCCAACCTCAATGTGCCTCTCCGTCGCACTCGTGAATGCATCTCTCACCAGCTGCTCAACTTCGTGTCTGGGTAGCGGCAGTGCCTGCCTTGGCTCTAGATCATGTCCCTCCCCAGTCCCCGGCAGATACTGATTTTTGTGATTGACCTGATTGTCAAGGAATGGCATGATCAGGCTCGCTGCTGCTCCAGCTGCTCTGCACTGCTCCCTTTCATACGACCCCACGGGATCGTAGCTGTATAAAGCTCCCTTGCCATCTTCATCCAAACCCCCTAGAATGGCTGTAACGTAATATGGGAAGAATCGCTTGCCGTAAAGGATGGTTGCTAATCTCTGCGCGCAAGCCTTGACCGCTATCTTCTTGCCGTGCTGATATTTGTACATTTTTACTATTGCGTTGAGGCGCTCCATGAGCGCTGTCCCATCTGCTGCAAATCCGACTACCGAGAGTACAATGTGTGCACCCTCTCCTGTCTCATCATCGCCACCTATTCTGAAGACTTTAGGGGAGTAGCGTGTGTTTATACTGTAGCCAGAGGTTGATCGTGTGTCGCCTGCAATGATGCAGAAATCCTCGCCTGTGATGCCTAGTGTTGAACCTCCATTATCTGCATAGCTGAAAGAAGTCAGAATCTACCCAAAACTATGATCATGGGGCGTCTTACGGGTAAAAGGCGTGCTCCTTGTTGTCTGCTGCGGAGTTATACGGAGCTTTGGAGAAAGAGTAGCTAGGGTTGGAGGCTAGAGTTGGGTTTGAGCCCAGTAACGAGTCCATGATGATAGCAGTTGAGGCCGCGGGAGAGGATCTGCTTAGGGTTGGGAAAGCTATATTAAGTCTTCAGTGGCCGTGACAGTACGAAGCAGTCGTGATACGCAAGCTCAAAGCAACCTGATGCGAGATGCTTGGCGCCGCGTCTAGAGCTAGCTGACGCGCTATCGGGATCTGCCTGAGCTTCAAAGATACTCTTCGACCGTACATTGTTCTTGAAGCTCATTTCCCCTTTGCTCTCGACATGGTATGCCATCATATCCCTTGATTTGGCTATGCAAGGCTGACATCTCCTAGACATCCATAGGTACCGGGTACGATCTTCAGAACTCTGTGTTTTCACCAGATGGCCGGAACTTTCAAGTGAGCATGCAGCCTCAAGCTGTGCAGGGCCTCTAGGAGCTAATATTATTCTCAGGTCGAATATGCAGTCAAAGCGGTAGAAAATGGAGGTACCTGTATTGGCATAAGATGTAAAGATGGCGTGGTCCTGGCAGCGGAGAAGATCATAACGAGCAAATTATTAAAGCCTGGAGCGAACAAGAAGATAGCAACGGTCGACAGAAATGTCGGTGTCGTATGTTACTATCCCCGAAAATATGGTACCGTTGCTCGATACTGATTATGGCGGTAGGTTTCTTCTGGCCTCGTTCCTGATGGTCGACATTTCGTATCAAGAGCAAGAGACGAAGCAGCGAACTGGCGATCACAATATAAGGCACCGATACCTCTCGCTGCTCTTGCCAGTAGATTAGGTGGCTATGTTCAAGCATATACACTATATTCGAGCGTTAGGCCGTTTGGTGTTACAGCCATAGTCGGTGGTTGGGACTCGGAAGCAGAGCTAGGGGTAGATGGGCAAGTAGGAGCGGGACCAAAAGTCGGTGCTGGAGGGAAGATAGCTGGGGCCAAAGCTGGTGGGCCGGGGCTCTATATGATTGAGCCTAGTGGCCTCTATTGGGTAGGCTTGCTATGAATTTGTTTTGGACGTGTGCAGGGCTGATCTGTTTGAATTAGGGATACTACGGTGCAGCTACAGGGAAAGGTAGACAAGCGGCCAAAGCCGAGCTGGAAAAGCTAGATCTAGCATCTAATAATCTATCACTCGAGGCCGGAGTGAAGGAAGCGGCTCGAATAATCCACGTTGCACACGAAGAGAGTAAGGACAAGGAGTTTGAGCTGGAGATGACCTGGGTCAGCTCAATGGACGGACCAACAAAGGGAAGGCATCAAGAAGTGCCCAAGCATATCCTGGAAGAAGCTGAGAGATTAGCGAAGAAGGCGCTGGAAGGCGAAGACGAAGAGGAGCCAGCAGCAGCCGAGGGGGAGACGATGGAGGAATGAGCTTTGTAGCTCCTTTTCATGTAATAATACAATGTCAGCATGCGGCAGGCGCTCTTAAGACGCTCTTCAACTTTTGAGTCCTCCAACTGTAGCCATCTTTCAAAAGCCAATTCCTTTGACCCTCTAAGCAATCGTTCCCAAGGGCGCCAAAGCACAAGAGTATCATTCCTCATAATCATATGAATTTCCCTTCGCCCCAAGCCACTCTTTTTACCCCCAACTCCACAGCCGCTCTTGCCCAATCCTCCCCATGACAATGCCCGCCTCCAATGCCTGCTCTTGCCTTCCCTTGCTCCTCATTCAGCACCGTCAACAGTCCAAACACGACCGGCACCCCCAGATCCAATTGCACCCTCATCAAGCCATGAGAGGTAGCGTCAGCAATATACTCAAAATGCATAGTTTCTCCCTTGATGAGGACGCCGATAGCAATGATTGCAGAAAAAGGCTGTATTATTGGAGCATTGGGGGCTTTCTTTGCAGTTTTCTCCGACTCCTTCTGCTTTTCAGAGCTTGTGAGATCTGTCATAGAGGCAGAGGATAGCAGATCCGTCACAGCTGAGGTTGCAGAGGTGATGGTATTGTTGGAAGATTCGGTCTGCGATGAAGCATACATGCGTTGCACAGCCAATGGTAACTCGTAGCTCCCCGGTACGTCTTGGACGACTATATTTTCTTCTTTGACGCCAGAGGCTAGTAGGGCTTTGCGGGCACCGGAGACGAGGGCGGAGATTATGGCGGTATTCCAGCGGGCGTGGACAATGGCTACGCGGAGCTTGGAGCCGTCGTGGATTTGAGCCTCGCCCGGGGCTTTGATAGGGTTCATGTTATTGCAAGAGGGTTAGCTGAAGGAATGATGGGAGTTTGAAGCTATGGGAGTCGAATAGCGTTGCTGTTGGATAGGCCGTGAGTATGCCTTTTTGGTGAAGCTTGCGTAGGGTTTGGCTTCCTTGGGGAATGGTAACCCTTTTCGAGACAAAGCCAGACGTGCTACATTTGCTATTCTGAGTCCAGCGCCCAGTCATGAATGAGAATCATCTGCTAAGTAATTTCCATGGAGTGAGTTGGGTCGGTGAAGTTGATGCATACAACCGTTGAAGGTGGAGCAGAGTGCCTGGATGTTCAACATTGAAATCAGATGTACGAGAAGTCTGAATGTTATCGTTGCAATGCCATTTCATTGAGTCTAACTATCCGTTCCGCT
Organism: Cladonia rangiferina; assembly: GCA_023065455.1. Classification (NCBI taxonomy): domain Eukaryota; kingdom Fungi; phylum Ascomycota; class Lecanoromycetes; order Lecanorales; family Cladoniaceae; genus Cladonia; species Cladonia rangiferina. The sequence continues at coordinate 335,017 of JAJREH010000037.1, read as the reverse complement.
CTTCTCATATTCGTTCCCACGCTCATTCGTGCTTTGGACAAAACACGGCCAAGTGACTCGTAAGTTACTGGCACCGCAAAATACGCACGCAGCTAATTCGACAAATTCTAAAAACCGCAATTCCATCACTTTTGATCGCAATACCCTACTCGACGGTGACAGACTTGGCCAGATTCCTGGGGAAATCAACATTCAGACCTTCACCCACAGCTAGCCAGTACGCGATGAGCTGGAGAGGGATGACGTTTAGTAAGCCTTGAAGACAGTCAACGGTCTTGGGGATCTCGATCTTCTCGGTCTGCTCAGAGCTGAACTCTGAGTCGTCAGGATTGCAGATGACGATGGGCCGACCTCCACGGGCAATGACTGGTTTGAAAAGTCAGTGAAAGGGACCTTGGGGTGCCGGCCGCATGGGATTACCTTGTTGGTATGCGTTGAGCGATTTGGCAAAAATGTCATCGCGAGTAAGGATCATGATAATCGGTAGATTCTCGTCGACAAGTGCCAGAACACCATGCTTTAGCTCTCCTGACATAACAGCCTCACAGTGGAGGTAGGATATTTCCTTGATCTTCAGAGCACCTGATATCTATGTCAGCACTGACTTAACGGCGTTGTGTTTAAAACTTGCCTTCCAAAGCTGTCGAGAATTGACTTCCGCGACCCAAGAGAAGCAAGCTCTTTTGGTCCTTGAAGAACTTCTGGCACATGGCCTTGATAGGATCGTTCAGCTTCAAGATTTGTTTAAATTGCTCAGAGACTTGGCCTAATCCATTCATGATATCTTCGCGTCTCTTCTGCTTCGAAGCACGGTCCTCGCTAAGAGATAGAGCAAACATCATCATAGCAACGAACTGCGATGTGTACGCCTTTGTGGAGGCGACACCGATCTCGGGACCAGCATTGATATGCACACCGCAATGAGTGAGGAGCGAAATCGACGAGCCCACTACATTGACGATACCGACAGTGAGAGCACCACGCTCAAGGCAATATCTCAATGCCATAAGAGAGTCAGCTGTCTCACCCGATTGGGATACGAAGACACAAGTGTCGTCACGAAAGACTGGGGCCTGCCGATCCAAAAAGTCGGATGCCAATTCCACGGCGATTGGAATTTCCGTGAGCTCCTCAAATGCCCCACGGACGGCCATACATGAATGATAGCTAGTTCCGCAGGCGATGAAAATCAGTCTCCGACAACGGCGAATTGTGCTGATATACTGCTTCAGACCACCAAGAGTGACCGTCTTGTTGGCAACATCCAGACGTCCACGCATTGTGTTGATGACTGATTCCGGCTGCTCGAAGATCTCCTTCTGCATGAAGTGGTCGAATTTTCCCTTCATGATTTCTTGAAGTTCCAACTCAAGGGTCTGAATAGCGCGCACTTTAGACGTCCCGTCATCTTTGCTCAGACGATGAATGTTGAGAGAACCTTCGTGGATGTGAGCGACGTCGTCGTCTTCGAGGTAGAGCACTTTCTTGGTATGTTCAACGATGGCTGAGGGATCGGAGGACAAGAAGAATTCTGTGGGGATGGGTCGTCCGTCGTCAGACAAGAAGGCACGAGACTGCGAACGATGAAGTAGGGACTTGTCAGGAGGCGCTAGGAGGCTCGCAGATGCTTTCTTGATGGCAACGTTCTGAGAAGCTTGCTCGGCCGGCAGAGGACCTTCCTCAGAAAATTCTACGTCCACGAAGTCAACCTTCATCTTTTTCTGCGTTCTGACCCCCACCACCAGCGGTGAACCCTTGCGAGCCGCAATCACCTCATGTGGGTAGTGTACAGACTTGAGCAAGAGACCAAAGGCTCCCTGAAGCTCCTTAATGACACCTCTCGCAAGCGTCAGGAACTCTACATCTGGGTGTGAATCGTAAATGTACTTGGCGAGCTTGGCGATACACTCCGTATCCGTTTCTGTTTCGAATTTGAAACCCTTGCCCTCAAGGAGGACCCTCAGTTCTTTATAGTTGGTAATGATGCCGTTGTGGACGACCGAGAATTGCCAGCTTGGGTCGGAGCGGTGAGGATGGCAGTTGATACGTGAAGGCTGGCCATGTGTAGCCCATCTCGTGTGTGCAATGCCAGCGTGAGAGTCGAAGACTTTGGTCATATCTGGGTCACGTTCGGCGATGAGCTGCTTTAGTTTGGCCACCTTGCCGACCTCCTTGAATGCAAAGACTTCATTCTTCTTGTCTCCATCGACAGCAAGGCCAGCCGAATCATAACCTCTATATTCTAAGCGAGACAGCCCATTGACAAGTGTTTCGATAATGTATTTGCGGTCCTTTTCCACGAGGTAGTTGATGTAGCCAAAGATACCACTATACAAGCTCAGCTTAGGGGACTTTGCATCAGGCTCTCAGCCTGCTTACCACATATTTGCAACGAACGAAGTGTGTGTTCGGCGTTAGAAATCACCAGTTGAGGTCAATAGCAAATAGAGATTGTAACGAGAGACCGATGTGCACCAGCTTACATGCGAGAATGAAGGTGAGAAGGGGTATGGGGGTGGAATTGTAGGAACGAGCTGGTGTTTATAGGGACCGTTTCACTGGTTGCAGACCCTTGTCAGTTGCCAAGCAATCTTGTTCCAGAGCGGCGCCAACCATAAGCTGAGGCGTCTTACCCCTTTCTCTTTGCTTTAGGGGAAAAGATCTCAGCCTTCTCCCGTGTTATGTGTACCCAAGTACGTGGCAGCCAGGCGCAGCAGCCGGTCTACACTTCGTTTGCGGCTTCTTTTTTTGCTATTTTTGGCCCCTTAACCCTTGTGGAGGTTAACACGAAGGCGGAAAAGGTTCCTTGCAGTAGCGCCGCATTCAGTCAGCATTTCGCCAAAGGTGACCTCTCCTTTTGTACGCTGACCATCATCCAACTTTTCAACACTGCTTAGAAGTTGCCTCAATAGGAGGAATTGAACCAAGTCATCCTAAATGTTCGACGGGAAAGGCTGTCTGTGGCCGACTATGCTGCCCAAAACCGTCCTCAGGTTCGCACCGATCTTTCCCCAAACTTAGGACCCATCCCAGGCAGTGTCCGCCTCTGTTTCTCACCCAATAGCTCTACGACCTATCTCTGCGATGCCGAATGCTTCTGTCTGCTATCGGGAGCTACATTTTGACAGTCCTACTGGAGCCTGCCTTTCCGAGTTTTCGGGTCTTGGGCCATTTGAGTGAGCTGTAGCAACCATTGGGCCTGTCACATTGTCGGAGAATTGCCTACATTTACAGGAGGTGCTAAGCATCAAAACCATCGAGCGTTATCCGCGCATTGAGAGTACATATTAAGGATATACCCTCCTAAGTGTCACCATACATTTTCTTATATCCTTTACTATACTAAACGATTATACAAATGCCATAATATCATTCAGGCTTCACGCGGCACAGTACTCCATTCTCTGACAGATGCTGCCTGTGGAAATCATGACAACACCATTGCCAACGCTAGGAATGCAGATCTCCGTCTGTTTGACACGACGATGGCAATATAGAGAAGCTCGCGGAACGGGAAAAGTATCGAGAGGGACATGAATGAATAATAAGGGCATCGGAAGTGTCACATCCAGGGCGCAGATGGCTTGCGCGACTCAATCGAAGAGTAGTGGGTGGCGGATAGGCACCTAAGTGGCAGAACTTTGGTACTTTCGCGTGCCATCGAGGGATGTTGTCCAATATGTCGCGTAAGGTAGAGGAGTGGATCACATAATGTATTCAGCTGTAAGATGTAGATGGTAGCGCAGAAATGAGAGTGAATAAGAGCCACAAACCATGATTTTTCACTAGAGCCGCTAAGCCGGGGAAAATTACAGTACTAGGAACGCTCATCCAGAACCTCATTGTAAGGGACAAAGCATTGACGCCGGTTGTTACCCTCTGCATAAACCATCTTGTTTCTCTAAGATCCTCTGTTTGAATTTCCAGGTAACGCATAATCCTGCCATACCTACCATATCCACCAATTCTAGAGAAATCGCCCCTCGGTGGTCGCGTTGGTCCAGACCCCTCCCACCGCGTGCAAGCCACCTCGCACAGGAGCTGGTGCAGGGAAGCCAAGCAACAACTGTTAACCACGATCACAAAGTCTTCTACTGTTCTGCCTCAAGTGGAATCTTTAGGAGGGGCGAGATGGTGCATCTCAAGTGGCATAGGTAGCTATTTTTAAAAAGGATGTCGCGCTCATCCAAGGGCTTTGCGGACTTCTTCCCTACAGCCCCCTCAGTGCTCCAACAAAAGCGCTCTAAAGCTTCTGAAGATCGTGGGAGGCACTACTCTACAGTCAACACCGCTTCCCATAATTCACATGCGCCATCCGCAGCTCGTGCCTCATCCGGTGGTGGAGAGGGCGAGGGGAGTACACTTACCAAAAGAAGGAATGATGGTATTAACAACACAGCAATAAATTCGATACATCATGAGGAGAATGAGTATGCCAACGGAGATGTCTCTCATGAAGTCGGTTCTGCTAGCTCGACCAGTACTACGTCTTCTGTCTTCAGCGCAAGCCGTAAGGAGGCCAGCATAGCGAATCACAATGGAGTTCACAATGCTACGAGTTTGACACCACTTACAAACATCGACTCATCGCCTCGAGCTAGCGGCATGATTTCCCCCCCTAAACGGACCACTCAGGACAAGCGTGCCACAGCCAGGTTACCCCCAAGATCACCATTGCCAGGGCGTTTGGAAGAAAGCGTTGACTCCAGGGTGGAAGAAGCATCTACTCCTGACAGTGTTGACTCAGAGCGTACTATCCCCCCAACTGGACCACAAGCCCGGCCTGGCAAGGGAGAAGTCAAAGGCTACAAGATCGTCTTCGATCCTGATGCTGATAAATCCTTGAAAGGAAAAGAGAAGCGAAATCGTACGGCAGAGTACAAACCATTTGGAGAAGGAGTAAGTTTACATAGGTTCGGTCTAAGGTTTGCACATATGCTGATATAACTGCTATATAGGAGGAGGGACCACCACCACCAGATCCCCGCTTAGAGCTTCGAGGCTATACGAACGGGGTCGCCAACCGCCGCAAAACTCTGTACAGAGTCGCCCCGTATTCTTTGAAGGAGTATAAGTACGAGAAGGAAACTTCCATTGGACCTGGACCACCAACCAGGATTGTCGTAACCGGGTTTGATCCTCTTGCACCTGTCACCCAGATCCGTCATCTTTTCTCGAGCTTTGGAGATATAGCAGAAATCAACAGCAAGACAGACCCGGAAAATGGTAGCTTTCTTGGAATATGTCTCATCAAATACAAGGATAGCCGTTCAGTTCGAGGCGGTCCTCCAATTTCGGCCAGCGATGCTGCCAAGAAAGCGTACTTGGAATGTAAAGGAGGGCAACACAGAGTCGGATTATGTCCCGTCTTTGCAGAGCTAGATCGTGATGGCTCCGTGGGTAGACGTGCAATGATCAAGGCAAAGGAGAAACAACGGGCTAAGGAACCAAGAATTGAAAAGCCAAAGAGAGAGGTTAACGTTCCAGGCCCACCTCCATCAGCACCAAAGGGTCCTTCTGCGAAAAATTTCACGAGGACTCATCTTCCACCGCCTCCACCGCCTTCAACGCACTTATCATTAACGGCCTCAACACAACCTCTACATCCACCGACGCACCAGGGTCTAAAGGCGGTGACAGAACCAGATTGTGCGAATACAATAGAAGAGAAAGCAATTCTGGATCAAATTGGCCGCGATCCGTACATTTTCATCGCCCATTGTTATGTTCCAGTCATGCCGAAAACATTACCACATCTGAAGAAGAGGCTCAAGAATGAGAACTGGAAAGATGTTAGATGTGACAGGACCGGCTATTATGTCATCTTTGAAGATTCTAAGAAGGGTGAGGAATACGCGGTCAGATGCTACGAGCAGTATCGCTTCAGAGAGCTTTTCACATACATTATGAACATGGAGTGCCATCAGTTCGGCAACCCAAATTATGTTCGGAGCCCCAGCCCTGAAAGAGTGATTGCGGAAAAACGCGAGAAGGCAGAGCGCGAGAGGCTGCAAAAAGAAGAGGAGCAGGATCTTGAGGAGGAGAAGAAGCAAAGAGCCAAAAACATTGACCCTGTTGTCGAGGCAGTGGAGACCATAAGAAGTGAGGTTAAGGTCAAGCTCATGCAGGATGTTAGACTCAAGATAGTCGCCTCAGAGCTCTACGAATTCCTGGAACCCGATCGACATGCTGACAAGCGAAGGAAACTTAACATCAGTGATCCAAATGATGGTAGAGGTCCAGGCCTCAGGTTCGACATGACCAATTACACTCCTCCAGCTGGAACACCAGACTCACGAAGTGACATGTTGATAAATGGTCGTCGACCTCTGGGAGCCTCGACTTTGAACGTCTCTGCGCTCCCTAGAATACGAAAGGGGATCGCCAGCAAACGCGGGAACGATGGATTCATGGATGAGCGACGCAAGCAGAAAGCTCCGAGAAAGAAGGAGATCCGTGGCCTTCATCACCGCTTGCAAGGATTCCAAGAAGAAGACGAAGACTCAGAGGACGAGCGAAGGACTACTTTCACACGGGACACTGAGGAGCAAGAGAGCAGGCCCGCGAGCCGAATGAGCGTCGCTTCAGATATGTCTGATAACGAGAGCAATCGCCCGAAACCAAAGAAGCTCCGCCGACACAGTAGGGCCTCGATCTGGAGCAATCTTCGTGAGGACGATGACACCGACGATGTCACTCCTGCCATGACTGACATTGATCAAGAAATGGCCAAAGAGATCCTGATAGCTTCTTCTGAGCAAGATCAAAGCAAGCTCTCTCAAGCAGCTAAAAAGAGGAGGCAACTCACACAAGAGCAATTCATACAAGAGCTTGCGTCGAAGGAAAAGCAAAAGGAGGACGACGAATTATTCGGAATTCGCAAAAACGACAACGACATTGAGATTGTGCCGTCATCTCCATTCAATACAAACCCATGCATCGGGTTAGAAATAGATGAATTTACGGAGCCTCGCAGCAAAGACCCTAGTGAAACGCCTGAGACGGATAGCAAGACAGGCCGATCAAAGAAGCCTACCAAGAATCCTAGAAAGTCCAAGAAGCAAGTTTATGAAGAGCGCGAAGCACTCAAGAAGAAAGAGCAAGCAAAGGCCGAATATGAGTTGCTGTTGAAGAGTGCTCCGAAAGTTCCGGCCGCGGAAGAGCCAGTGGTCACACCAAAGCCCGAACAAGTGCCATGGTTCGTTACCAAAGGAGAGCCTGAGCGAACGGTACCGGAAGATCCAAATGTCGTCCTTGATCTAGATGGCTGGCAGCACATCGTCAAAGACGACGAAGATCTTAGGATTTTGCGACAAGTCCTGGCTGGTAGGACTGCAGCAAATCTGGGAAATATCTCCTCATGGTCCTGGAAGCAAAAAGAGATCAAGGCGCTCAACCGGGGCGGTGAAAGAGGCGTTATAAGGGAAGAGACGAAGATTGAAGGCTACTATGTGCCCAATCTCACAGGCTGTGCCAGAACGGAAGAGACTAAGAAGATCCTGGAGTCGGAGAAGTCGAAGTACCTGCCGCATCGAATCAAGGTCCAGAGAGCGCGGGAAGAACGCGAAGCTCAAGCTAACAAAGATGATCCTGTTGCTACTGCGGCCGAGATCAAGGCGTTGGCGTTGGCTAAAAGCACTGCCAAATCTTCTTCAAGGTCCAGTCGTGTCAACAATCGTCGCCTCGTTGCAGATATTGCGGCCCAAAAGCAAGTACTCGCTACTTCCAATGGAGAAGGTGACGCAATTCGCTTCAACCAGCTCAAGAAACGCAAGAAACCCGTCAAGTTCGCTCGTTCTGCCATTCACAACTGGGGACTGTACGCCATGGAGAACATTGCTGCTAATGACATGATTATTGAGTATGTTGGTGAGATGGTCCGACAGCAGGTGGCAGATATGAGGGAACGACAATATCTGAAGAGTGGCATTGGAAGCAGCTATCTATTCAGGATCGACGAAAACACCGTGATTGACGCAACAAAGCGCGGCGGTATCGCTCGTTTCATCAATCACAGCTGTGATCCGAATTGTACTGCCAAGATTATCAAAGTCGAAGGTACGAAGCGAATCGTCATCTATGCTTTGCGAGACATTGGTCAAAGTAAGTACCCCTGATGGCAAAGGGATCCCTCCGTGCTTGGCCTTGTACTAATCGGTCCTTAGATGAAGAACTGACATACGACTATAAATTCGAACGTGAATGGGGTAGCGATGATCGTATACCGTGTCTTTGTGGTACAGCCCGATGCAAGGGCTTCCTCAATTAGCAATTTCCTGCATCTTCGAGCTTTTTTGAATCTACGGCTCCAAGTTAGTAGGACGTCTTGGTCAAGAAGTCACGTTATCAGCGCTGCATCGAGCTATATTGCATTAGAGGCGTTATTTTCATCATCCGGCGGAACATTACGATGAGTGGGCCCGGATAGCTGGGTATGAATCCGCTATTTTGAAAGCGTGCTTAAGAGAGACTTTGGCTCGGACGAGGTTGTCGCTGAGTTGATGTACACTAGTCGTGCAAGGTCCAAGATGATGCTGAAAGAAAGGTGGTGAGATAGGTGCAGAACGCATTTTCTGCCTGTCAACAAAAAGTATCCACAATTCAACGTGTGCTACTAGTGATCTGTCCATTCTGCACCTGATGCTGTATCTGTGGCTGTGGTCTGCGGCCACCTCGCGACTTTCGTTCCCCATGTCACTCCCCGTGAGCACCTCTAAACTCTGCTCACCCTTAAGCCTTCGTGAGATTCTCAAACCAAAGGTTTCTTCCCTATCGACAACCAGCCTCTGCATCCCTTTACGTGTTGACGAGTTGTTCGCACTCCACTACACTTTAAAATAAGACGAATCAGCCAAGTCTTCCATACAGCATGTCTGCTGGCTCTTGACTCTATGGAACTACAAAGAGAATTCCGGAAAGAAAGCCAGCTCAAAGTTCACCTACCAAGATGACTGGGCAACAGGAAATTAGCAATACCCTCTTTGATCTTGTACTCATGCCCACAATTCCCGCAGACCATCTTACCTTCCCGGACTTCAGTCTCTAGTAAGAGGGTGTGCAGGTCTCGCATCACTTTCTCGTCGGCAACGTCAGGTTCTGACGTTTCCATGGCGGTTTTGGGAGCTGGCGAATCTGTGTTGCTAGGCGCAGGGTCTAAGTTAGGTTTCTCGGGGGGCACAGTGGTAAAGCCGAGCTATAATGAAAGATGTGAGCGGTGATTTTGAGAGAGAACGTAAAGACGGTAATTTTTCGTAAGATTGATCTTGCTGAGGTATGGGAAGGGTCAAAGCGAGAGACTATTTCTCAAGCACAGAAGAAGTAATTTCGGCCTTACAGAAAGCCTATAACAGAGAGTCGACAAGACTACTCTACAACACCGAGCATGCATACACATACCTCAGTAGCAGTAACCTTCAGCCCCTCCCAGTCCACCCTAGGTAGAATATTCCTCAAAAAGGAAGGGTAATATTCAATATCCGACTGCTCGAGCTCCGCATCCCGAAAATGTAGGGGAAAAGATAACGAAGAAGACTTGCATGCCTTCACGGCACAAGTCAAGAAATTGACCGTCAGTATCTTCATCGTTTATCTCTACATCGAATGGCAGAAAGAGCGCCGGACACCATGTAGCCTAAGGGCTAGGTAGGTATTCCAAAACCCTCGCTTAAACACACACTAACCCTATTCTCCCCTAGCCTCCCCGCACCCACTTCCCACTAACCGACAAAATATCAACTTCTACTGCTCCTCGACAATCGACACACCAATCCGCAACCATCACGATGGCAGTTAAGCAGCGGAGCGGTATTGCTTCGGGTCTTAACAAAGGCCATGTACGTCTCCCCCATGCCATGCTGTAATGTTCAGCGAAGAGTACGAAAAAGAATGGGTTAGGCTGACAGTACAGCAGAAAGTCACCCCTCGCGAATTCAAGCCGCGGATCTCGCGCACCAAGGGCCATTTGAGCAAGAGGACGGCGTTTGTCAGAGAAATTGTCAAGGAAGTTTCTGGGTACGTTGTTTGCTTATCAACAACAATTTGAGGAACGCGTGGGAAAGCAGAAAGGATACCAAGGAACTGAGGGCATGGATAGATTGATTGGAGTGAGGATTTTGTGGCTAATTCGATGGGCTTTTTACCAGACTTGCACCCTACGAGCGTCGTGTCATCGAACTCCTGCGTAATAGCAAGGACAAGCGTGCTCGTAAGCTGGCTAAGAAGCGAGTACGTACAACCTCTCTCCCATCACCAGCGTATCTGCATATATTCATTGCTTGCTGGATAAGCGTGGAAGCATACACGATGTATAATTGATAGGACAAGCGCTGATTTTTTATTTCTAGCTTGGCACGTTTGGACGCGCAAAGCGAAAGGTCGATGAGCTGCAAGGCGTTATTGCCGAGTCGAGGCGGGCTGGGCATTAGATGGAGAGGAAGGGTTGAGGTTGTGGTTGAGGCATGGATGACGGAGAGCGAGCATGTGACGGACGCTTGAGCTGAATTGCAAAACTGCTTAAGACAACATCATAGGCTAGAAATGAATTTCATGCGTATTGAATATTTGCGTCGCTGTTATCATTTCTATGCAACATTCGGGTGTTTTGCCGAAATAATCTAGGCTTTCGGACTCCGTGCTAATGCTTTATTCCTCCCGTTTCTGGCAGCAGGACGCAAAAAAAGATATGCTCGCTCCGCCTGCCTTGAACTCCTTTTCACATAAACTTCGTAATACATATCCCCTTGATTATTTCTTCCCCGGGAGCTTCAGCCACTTCGGCACACCACCTTTCTTTTCTTTCCCTTCCGACTTTCGTTTTTGATCCGCAATCCCACTCTGAGATTCATGTTTCTCCTCGACTTCTGCTCCTTCAGGCTCTTTGACTGTGATTTCCTCTGCTTTCTCCTCATACACACTCTTGAGTATCTTCCCTCCTCGAGCTTCTTTGCTGGCACCTTCCTCCCAAATCACGTTGATAAGAACGGCCCCAACCATACCCAGGCCTTGTATCAACCTCATATTCTCTTTTGGAATACTCTGAGGACCTTTGGGTGTAGAGAAGTTTAGAGAAAAAGGTTCCTTTTCGTTGCGCATGAGTCGCTGGACGAATTCATAAAGTGTTGCCGTCGTGTCAAGGTTGTTAAATGTACTGACGACCTGTGATTGATCTGGGAATCGAATCTTAATCCTGACCTCCTTCACTTCGGCATTCTTCTTAGCCTGAGCCTCTGCCTGAGCGGCTAATTCTGCATCACTAGGCAGAGTCTTGTTCCTGGCGTAGGTGGTGAGACGTTGCTGGTGAAGTCTGGCATGATCGATGGTGGGCTCGTAATCCTTCTCATTGTGGGCTTGTCGTGCCGCGGCTGGTGTGGAAACCGAGGGGGGAGCATATATGATCATAGGCCGTTGCGAAGGGCCTGTTATCGGAGATTCTTCTATTGCTGAAGGGCCAGGAAGCGAGGCGTCTGTTTGTGAGGGGGAGGAACTGTCTCGCTTCTGGTCGATTCGGGAGACAAGGGGCCGTCCGGAGGTGGAGATAGAGCGTCAGCAGGTGCAGGGTCAGCAATATTTTCTCCGGTGAGGATAGGTTCATCTTCAGATGTATTAGGCGGAATTTGTGTATTCGCAACGCTACCAGCATGTGCTCCTCCAATACTGTCTCCTTCCGCAGACTTGAAGTATTGATCGATCTCCGTCATCGCCTCTTCTAATGGAGTTTCTGTCCCTCGAAAGCTTAGGCGAAATAGAACACTGCCGCTGTTGAAACCAAGCTGTGCCAGAGTCTTTTGGAGATCCGTGAATGAGGATAACTCTCTTCCCATCACGTGTATTACTGGAGTTTCGTAATACATTCTCCCAGCACCGCTTGATGCACCGGCCCCTATCTTTGCTGTCCCTCTTGCCGTGAAGTTTCTTGCTACTTGCGAAGTTGATTCAAAGTGCCGGAGTAACAGCCATAGCGTCGTGCTGCTTGGGAGTTTGTCTGTAAGTCTGCTTTGTCCATTGGCTTCTGATTCCGGAAGCTGAAGAGCCACTGAGACCACGGAGGGCGATCGAGAAAGGACGACAAGCTGAAGCTTTGCGCCTGAAGAGAGACCTGAAAGCCTTATGGGTTGTGAAAGATCCAAAGTCTTGTTGCTGCTGTTCTTTAATCCATGCTTGGATGGATCAAGCCCTAGCTTCCCGCATGCTTCTTGCAGTACATCCGAGAGATGCTTCGTAGGTGTAGTCTTGATTACAGCGCGCCGAGCCGTTGAGTCAAGCACGACAACGTGGGAAGACATGGAGCTTGGGTTGCGTCCACGCTGGGAGAGGTTGTCGTGTTAGATAGGATGGAAGGTGAGGACACTATGTGTAAGCAGAGAGCAGCCACAATTAGTGTGAATAATAGCGAACACAAGGTGTACGTTGAAAAGGAAGGCAACAGAGATGCGGAAAGCTTCCACTTCCAACCCCACTAGCGCGTCATTATGGCAAGGCAAGCTCTCAAGGCTTCGCACGCACACTCTCCACATATCACTCTATCTAACTCCGTTCACCTGCGATAGTAGAGAGCTACTCCTATCGCCCCCCTCCCATCTACAATGGCCTCCCCCGAAGTCCACCACCTCTTTCACCACCCAATTGCGGACCACTCTTTCTCCGCAGACCGCAAAGCCCTAGCCGTAGCACGAGACAACAACGTCGAGCTCTACACCCGCACCGGCAGTAAATTCACCCTGCAGGATGAGCTCAAAGGCCACGATAAGACAGTCACGAGCGTCGACATCGCTCCAACAACCGGCCGTATCGTTACATGCTCACAGGGTACGTCTACGCCTTCCCCCATCTCCTCAATTTCAAAATCGTACATACAGAGAAGCTAGCTAACGAACTATCCACCCCACAACAGACCGCAATGCCTACGTCTGGGAACCCTCCCCAACAGGCTGGAAACCCACCCTCGTCCTCCTGCGCATCAACCGCGCCGCTACCTTCGTCCGCTGGTCCCCCTCCGAAGCGAAATTCGCCGTTGGTTCCGGCGCCCGCGTGATAGCAGTCTGCTATTTCGAGTCCGAAAACGACTGGTGGGTTAGCAAACACCTCAAGAAACCTATCCGCAGCACCATCACCACTCTCGCCTGGCACCCCAATTCTGTCCTGCTCGCCGCGGGCAGCACAGATGCGCATGCGAGGGTTTTCAGTAGTTTTATTAAGGGGGTGGATGAGCGGCCGGAGGGGAGTGTGTGGGGGGAGAGACTGCCTTTTGGGACTGTTTGTGGGGAGTACTTGAACAATGAGGCGGGGTGGGTGCATGGGGTGGCGTTTAGTCCCAGTGGAAATGCGTTGGCGTTTACGGCGCATGACAGTAGTGTTACTGTTGTGTATCCGAGTGGGCCGGACGAGGCGCCGAGGGCGGTGGTGAGTTTGAGTTTGCAGGTGTTGCCGTTTTTGAGTTTGATTTGGAGTGGGGAGAGTGAGATTATTGCTGCTGGTTATGTAGGTGTACCCTCTCAACCTCTGATGTGTATGAGAGGTTGTGCTCTGGCTGATAGAAACAGGATTGCGAAGCGTATAGGCTACAAGGCAATGAGCAAGGCTGGCAGATTGTGGGATCTATGGAATCAAAGGGCCGACCTGGATTAGGCGAGATGAGGGAAGAGTCGGCATTGAACATGTTTAGGCAGATGGATCTGAAGGGAAAAAGTAAAGATGATACGCAGCTGAAGACGGTGCATCAGAATACGATTCCCACTATCAGGGCGTATGATGTATCTGGGGGGATTGTGAAGAAGTTTAGCTGTAAGTATCGTCCTTGTTGTAGATTGAGATTGAAGATGGTGTCAGAATTCTGCTAACATCTTGCATAGCAAGCGGTGTGGATGGGAGAGTGGTCATTTGGTCCACTTAGAGAAGCAACATAAGAGTAAAACTTATAATAAACGATAGATGCACAAACATGGAGGCCAATCGTAGGCAAACCACCACAAGAATACATGCCACGGTAATCCCAACCTATCATGATACCAGCAGCACGGATGAACATCCATCGAAATCGCACTCGCAGCCCGAAGCTACCTTCATTCCAACCCTCCATTCCCCCAAAAGAAAATATCAAAGTCACCGAACTCAAGTCAAGCTCAGAGCACACCAATTGAACGTGAATTGTTAATTCTTTGTATCATTCATAAACCTAAAAACAGTCGGTTCAAATCATCACCACCGTCTCATCAATATTTCGCTTGCCTCCTCGCACCGCTATGCTAGAATGGAACGTCGCTTGCTTGCTTTGAATATCAATAGGGTAATCCGTATGTCTTTGAGAACCCAACACCAAAACCATGATGGTAAAAAAAAATTGCAGATCCCACCGCCTGTTTCATAATTGATTGATTGATTGCCTCTGTCCGCAGGTGAGAGAGCCATCTTTTTCCCCCCACCTCCTAGCTGAACGGCGAATGACGGCATCTAAATTCTCTAATGTCCGGCTGTGGGAAACTCGTCTCTTTTCCTCCACGTTTCCCCAGAGGATCGGAGCGAAATTCTTCTTTCGTTGACTTCGTTTAGGAAACACATCTCATCTAGTCCACTTTCATTATCTCACGACCCCTCCTTTCCATCGTCAGCACAGTACTCCAGAATTAACCTCTCCAGATCCAGTAGTTTATATGGCTTCGTCATGAACCCCTCCATCCCTACCTCCCTCGCTCTCTCCAACGCGCTGTCTGTTACATCCGCACTAACGGCTAAAACCGTGACTCCTTTTCTTCTAGTCCGGTCATCGTCGTCGTCGCGGTCCTTGGGCCCAGTACCCTTCTTCACTTGCGGTGATTTCGACTTCTTGGCTGAAGCCTTTTGCCGTTGATCTCGCTCGTTTGCGAAGATCCGCTGCGCGGCTTCGTAGCCGTCCATATTAGGCATCCATAAGTCCATTAGGATTACATCAATAGGCTTTTCGCCGCGGGCGACGCGGTCAATGCTCATTTGATGCACAGCTTCGGCGCCATCGTAGGCTTCGTGGACATTATTGTAGCCCAGCTTGCCGAGCATGTTGACGAGGAGCTTGCGATTGATTTTGTTGTCTTCCGCGACAAGGAAGGTTAGAGGATGCTTCTTGGCGAGGTTGCGGTCGAAAGTTGGCGCGTTCTTGGTA
Organism: Cladonia rangiferina; assembly: GCA_023065455.1. Lineage (NCBI taxonomy): Eukaryota > Fungi > Ascomycota > Lecanoromycetes > Lecanorales > Cladoniaceae > Cladonia > Cladonia rangiferina. The sequence continues at coordinate 319,887 of JAJREH010000037.1, read as the reverse complement.
GAGGGGCGGCGGGATGGAGTTGATTGAGAAAGGCTGTTGCGCCGAGATTGGGAAGTTGTATCGAGGGGAGAAGTGGCTTTGGCAAATGACGAGTCGGACAGTCTGCTAGGATGTGGCGTCTGTGTGGTGCGAGGCGTGGTGCGTCGACGGTCGATTGAGGCTGTTTGGCGAGCACGAGCTTTGGAGGCTGGCTCGCTAGCGGCATGACGGGTGGGAGTAGGTGTGCGGCCTGTTGGAGTCGATCCTCTACTATAGCCTTCGTGGTAAGATATGGGAACTCGAAGCTCAAACTCTGAACCACGTCGTGGACCAGTCGTGTCAGATCTAACACATACAAGGTCTCCTCCAATTTTACGTGCCAGACCTTTGGCGACGAGGAGTCCTAAGCCTAGCCCTTCTTTTCGCCGCGTCAGAGAATCGTCTTCGCGGGAGAATGGCTTGAACAGATACGGCAAGAAATCTCGCTCTATACCAGGACCTGTATCGACGATGTTTATGACAATCGCCTTTGCTTTGGAAGTCAGATTGGCCTCCAAAGTTATCTTGCCTTCCTCAGTGAACTTGATGGCGTTCAAGAATACACAGGAAACCAGCTTTGCCAAATCCCGTTCATCGACTATGGTTGGCGCAGTCAGCCTCGCTTTTGGTGGCGAACTCGTTGTGACTTACCAAATATTGTCTCCGGTACCTGGGGATCTACGGACCATTCAATGATTTTGGTACAAAGATCCCCGTTCGAACCTCGTGTCCTGACGTCGATGATCTCACCGCCGTCCGTCTCCTCAGCAATTGCTGAGTCCGGTCTTCCTCCAACCCTTAGCGACTCGTTGATGACCACGTGCAACAGTTCTCGGACTTTTGTGTGACGAAGACCTGGAGTTGTAGTAGATTCCGGTTCAGACAATTCCAGTGCAATGCCAGGCTCGACAAGTGATGGTCCTTGCCCCTGTCCTACGACACCTTCCATTGCCCCGGTAATATTATCACTTTCTTCCACAGCACTTCGTAAGGATCTTGTATGGGGAGAGACTTCTCGACCTGGTGTTGAAGCTGCTGACGATCGGGCTTCTAGGTGTCGCTGCTTCGGAGCAGGTCCAATACTCCCAGAGTCGCTAGTTCTTTGCCGCTTGCTGCGCCTGAAGAACATGGTTTTACCCTCTAGTATGCTTGGCCGTCTGCCGCTGGAACCAGTCGATGCTACGTCCATGCAGTCCTCGTCGGTTGGGTGGTTTGGAGTGTCTGGTACTTGCATGTTCAAATCATAGGCGTGGACCACGTTATCTGCGGCCTCTACAGCCCGTCGCGAGCTATCTGGTGCAAGTTAGTGTCTGCCTTGTATTAGGTATCCCATCTTAACTCACCCTGGACAACCTCAATGTTATCACGCAATGTCTTGAATACTTTCCGTACCGCCACGTCTGATTGGCCTTCCAACGACTCCTGTACCGTAGCATGCATGACATCAAGCATTCCCACCACGCCCTGCATTGGAGTTCGCAACTCATGGGACAAGCTTCGAGCATACGGTTTCAACGATTGTGCCGCGGTGACTGCGTCTGCAGGAATCACCCTTTTGGGCTTAGTTATCTCTACATCTTTCGTATAACTTTGCCCTTGAAGTAGTCGCTCGAGAATGACGTCTTCCAGAGAATGTAAAAGCATCTCAATGTATGCCCAGCCCAATTTCAGTTCCGCTACTCCTTTCACGGTCCACATCATCCCAAAATGTCCGAAACACTTGCCCTCAGCAAATAAGGGTACTCCAAGGTAGGCTTCTGTAGGAAAAGGGAAATTATTTGGGTTGTTGAGGATGAATTGCGGTAGACCCTCAGGAATTAGGAAGACCTTGTCATGCTTCATATGATGACATGGTGCGCCATAGGCCAAATATTTATAATCTCGGTGTAAATTTTCCAGCTTGTCGCCATCATTGTAGTAGAAAGCAACGCCCAGCAAACATGACCCCGGTTCTCCGATTGGGGGCATCTCAATCGCGGAATCTTGATCATCAACCAGAATTCTTTTCGTGACAAATCCATATTGTGCGCCTGTGATGCTGGTCATGCCACACATGAGCAAGCTCCAGAAATCGTATGTCGACGCCTCTCTAAGCTTCTTCTTTAGTATCACAAGCTCCTCAACAGCGTTATTTTCCGCCACTGTGTAATGTTGCCCAACGGTTTCCCGGAAGCCCCAGTCTCCATTATGCGCAGGCACGCCAGGCTCTGCGCTTGACACACATAATGATGTCCTTTCCAGCATGCCCTCCAGTTCATCCACGCCGGCTGGCTTTTTCGACTTATGGCGACTCATTGTTTACGCTCTTTTCAATCCCCAATAGTTTATCTGCATAGACCTCCCTGATTGATTCCAACAGCAAGTCTTGCGCGTGAGTGGGGTATCATTGGATCCGCGGAACCGAGATTGAGAGATTCAAAAGGGCGACGAGTGTTATACGGGCATCTTGGTCGTTGCGCGGTGGATCAATTTGAGGTATATGTTCATCTGGGTCGCATACCCACAGACAGGAGCCCAATGCGAGGAAAGGTAAGCTGCATATAATGCGATCAAATTTTGCCTCTGTGGGAAGGCTAGTGGGAGTGAAGGAGGTAAGTCCGCAAATAAAAAGGCTGGGTATGGAGAGGGAAAGAGAAAGAGTCCGAGGCGTGTACTTTGATGGATGTGAAGGCTAGTGAGAAGGTGTAGATTGCGCTGTCGGACCGGCTCGTTGCGTGATGATGTTCAGTTTCAGGTGGTGAAAGATAGCAGGGTAGAAGATTCGAAGGGTTGGTTGGCAGCGTGAAGTGTAGTAGTAGTTAGGGTAGCCGGGAATAGCAGGTTGTCGTGGTCCGTGGATGGGATGGGTATTCTGGATGGCGCAGATCCTGTCGACAGGCTATACGGCTTTGTCGGTCTAGGCCCTGCCGATCGCCGTTTCATAAGTCGCATGCACTTTAGGTACCTAAGGGACTCTACTCGGCACTCTCATTGGGCTTAGAGGCACATAAACAGGATGATTCCCCCCCCATGATAGAGTCTCGGCTATCTGGCATTTGCACCGTTTCTTTGGCAAATCCCATCCGTTTCGCGGTACTTATTCCCTTGTTCTCTTGCTTACCAGAAATACAAGCATACACCGTACAATTTATTTATACCAAGTATTAGAACTATGAAAGAGCCAAGGGTGTCCGTGTGCCGGGCCATTTTGTTCAAGAAGTCTAGAACACATTCTTAGGCAAGCGTCCAGCCCTCTCTCCCGTCTTCCGATCGCCTCTCCAGCAACTGAATCCACCCTAAAGCGACTTGGAGGACAAAGCTCCCTGGGAGAGGCCTGGCTTCCATGGGGGTCACCCCTCATCAAGTTAGCCCCCCTCCACCACCTCGTCATCCCTTCCGGACTCTACCTTAAGCGACGCCTAGCAACACCTAGCGATGCCTAGCCACCCTCACTCTACCTTAGTGATGAGATCTGCTGGATCCCTGCAGAAATGCCATTACGACATCAAGGGCTTTTGGGGCGCGAGCTGTATCAGTAGTCCGATGAAGGAACAGTAACCATTTCATAGCACAGCAAAATCCGTGAGAGATGTTGGATGGAGCTCTAATGAAGCCTTGCATCATAACACTGGTATCTTCTTGGCTATGGCCATGAGATGCCTAGGTACGTTCCGCTGACTGGTGAATGATGAAAAGTTGTGGAGAACCTAACTTCCACCGCATGATGTCCACATGCATCATCCATCGAACTGGACCGCCCAATCCTGCTCAAGATCCGCTTACAATTCCTCAACTTGACTCAATCCCTTCGGCTCGCATCGTCTCCCGTTGATCATTCCTGGAATTAGGCCCCCAATCTCACCCCAACTGCCTCTTCGGGCATCTCAGCTACTCATTAATTGCTACTTAAAGCACTTCTTAAAGTATGAATTTTGCTGACTTTGCGCCTTTATGCTCGCTGGCCGCAAGGCTGCCTAACACATCCATCATATCACTGCGAGGTCTAGTTGGCAGTCGCATACGGTAAAATCAGAATGCTCTTGGCATCCCGAGGTGAGCGTGGACACCTGTACACCTGTTACGGCATACCTCCGTACTCGGACTTCAAGTCTAAACCGTCTTCTCGGTATCCAATGTTTGAGCCTCCAAGAGACGGATGTGTCACTCCTTGTTCTAAGCGTCCTTGAGATGGGAAAGGAACAATCGAAGTCACTCCGTGGGCAAAAAGTTTTACCGAAAATTTCATGAGATCTCAATCGTCCCTCAGTTCCTGTATTTATAATGACATAATGGAGCTTAGCTGGCTGAATCTGGTGCTTCTCCCTGAGTTCCTTACATCTAATGGCATCTCCTGCCTACAATAACGCCTTCGGTGCGCCATTTCACCTAGACCGTGACCTTTTTCGCCTCTTTGGCGACCTTGAATTTCCTGCTGGCGCCGCCCCATCCATTCTTCCACCTCTTCGTTCCATCTCTTTTTTCGGCCCTGCTGCACCCATCTTCGGCGATGATTTCCGATCCCGGTCCAGGCCCGCCATCACTCTCTCCGCAGCACTTCCTTTTATTGCCTTAGAACCTACCCCAATGCCTGGTGTGACTCCCCGACTTGGTTGACCCGAATCAGCCGCAGAGACAAATTCAATGCCTTCCCGTGTCGCCTTTGCTTTCTCTTCTTCCTTTCTTTTCGATATCTCCTTCTGAGATTTTGCCAATTCCTCCTTGTATGCGAAATCTGGAAATCCTTCTGGGTCCCATAGGTCCGCTGGCAGAGTTGTAGCATATTGCTGCTGATCCTTTACACCGGCAAATTCCATCAACTTGGGAAGTAGACTAGGATTCTTGAGGGCAGATGAGGTAGCGAGTTTAGCGTTGAAATGTACACCTTGCTGTTTCAATCGCAGGAAGTGTGCAAACTTTTGATCTGCGCCTGGGGCTGGTGAGCCCGGAGGTGAAGGAGGGATATCAAGATTAGGGTTGGTCGGCAGTGTCAGATTCCGAATCGTCGCTCGCTGACTTGTGTAGGGAGAAGAGGGTTCGGAGAATGTATTGTCCTCTGGCACTGTACTCCGCGGGGGTCCAGCTGGCCCTACTAACTCTTGATTGGCGATTGTAGTTTCGGCGGGAGGCTCGATCTTTGGCTCTTCTGGTCTCAGAGAACCATTAGTAGTAACACCTGGACCTATCAGCATATAGAATAGGGAAACAGCGTGCAGCTCATGCTCACCCGGAGACCCTTGCCTTACATAGGATGTATTCTCAATGTGAGCTGGAGTCTAAGGTCTATACAGTCAGCCATAGCCATTAACTGGGAGAAGTCGGGCGAAGTCGTACCTCAGAAGCTAGCTTCTCATCATTGATGCTCTCCACAGCATCCTCCTCATCGCTGCCACCATAAGCCACCAAAGCAGACATATTCTCTACCACCTTCCTCAGTTGTTGTCAGCTTGGAACGCCTCTTAAGCCGGGGTGTGAAGATCGCCCTACCCAACAGCGCTAAGAACTTTAGCGGCATCACCCTACCCGAAATGTCATCTCCCTTCTTCGTCTCGTTTCTCTACACACACCCCCTCCTTTCTATACACAAGCACACCAGAGTAACCTTGAGAGATCACCTTCTTGATTTCCTACTATCCTTGCGTACACAATCTCACCTTCTTACGTTCCAGCCCGCTTGCTCCGGACCCTGCGGAATCCTCATACTGGTCTCCTGAACAGCCACCACCTGGATCCCAACCATAGCTATTAGGTAGCTTACAGAAGTTGCTTAGAGGGCACTAGGCTCGTACAGCATATATAGAATAGTTAATACCAGCAAGTCGAGAATCTGGCATTGATTGTCTGCTTTGTCTTTCGAGCCCTTGTTGTTGGGATGCCCCTGACTTGAAGAATACTTTTCTTTAGCATTCCTTCTTCTCCAGCAGATACCTCACTTCTGCTCTCCAGATATCAGTACCACAAATTTCTAGCATCCCATAATGTGGTCGTATGTTACATTCCTTGCAAATAAGAAGACCACTGATGGCATTCGCTCAATAGTACTGGTCTCGTCGGCGAGATGCAGCAAACTCTGCCCGAAATGTCGACCCTTCAACTCACCGAAATGTTCTCGCAGAATATGGACCTGTCGAACGGCGATAGCAAAGCTGCAGGACAGCCCATGTCACTCGCACGGAGTGTAGAGCCCATCGAGCCGCCGCAACCATCGATCAAGTACAGCATCTCGCAGCATTATACGCATTCGGCACACGTCGCCCCAAATTTACACCCGCTACAACCTTCGAACGAAGATACTGCCAGTCGAATGCTGATCAAGCATGGCATTGCACCCTCGTCACTCCTTCGTGCCCAACTAACCCTTTTCGAACAAGCAGACGCGGATCAAAGGTCACGTCTCATCGAGCTCTGGACCATCGTACCTCCGACATATGCCAGAAACGGAGGCCAGGATCTGGCAGATCAGCTTGGTGAATATCAGCGTACGACACTGGCACAGGAGGAGGAATTAGCTAGGCAGAGGTACTATTGTAACGGTCTTGAAGGGAATACAAACGACAACATACAGATTGAGCAGGTCCAGGACCGCAAGCCACCTCCGCCTGTTGATTTCTTTATGCAAAGCTCCGGCGAAGGATTGCAGCGGGCCATCAGCCAGCACTTTCCTACCACAGCAAGCCCAGGCCAATCATTTGAGAGCAATGGAAAATGGTCCGAGGATCTGAACCAGCAGCAAATGGAACATCAGTACGGACATTTTGATCACATGCAGCGTCAGAATGGCGAATCACAGGAAATTGTCATGGAGGACGAAGTGATGCTTTAGGGTTGGCTGAGTAGCAGCCAAAGATTTTGGGAGTAAGATCATGTGGTCATCATGCGTTGATAATTTTGCAGCTACACTAATACAAACACACCCCCCCTTCCCCTGCAGATCAAGTAAGCTAATCCTCAAGATATCCTGGCTTCACCAGGGTCCTATCTAGACTTGAACTTCGATCATTCAACCTCTGTATTCCAGGTAAGTCAGTCACTATCATATCCGAAAGTTGCCTTACCCTACGATCGTTCCCAAAACATCAACTTGTCTCAAAGACCATCTAGCCGAACTCAGCCAACAGGCGTACTAGTGGACTGACATAGGAGCTTCCTTACACTTTTGTATTCTACTTTCTTCCCAACATCAATCATGTACCACGACGTTCTGACACCAAAATGAATTGGCAGGCCGCATCAATTGTCTTGTTGAATATATACATAAACTGCACAATATATTAGATGGCTCTAGAAGGTCTGCTTCGAATTTCTCTTTGAAAAGAGTCACATGTCGTATCACACAATCACAAAATCACAAATTTAGCAAATGGGAGTTTCCAATTATACGTCAAAAACGTCTCTGCATAAATGTTTGCAACTATGTCATTAGCGTTTAGAAATGATTATGTATCCTCCGAGATATCGAATTATCGACCAAGAATAATAACCCATATTAGCCCGTTAAAAGAGGCATGTCAAGTAGAGATCATGTCCGTTAACCATAGTCAGCGGGCTGTTTCTCTAGCCAAACCATCCCAACCCATCATCCATCATCCATCATCCATCTCGTGAAATCGATGTTGATTGAATGATATCTTGCCAAAGACAGCGAGTTGTTACTCCTTTGGAAGGAATGCTGAGTGGTAATGATTATGTACCCCGTCCATGACAGTGATGCTCAAACCCTTCCGTCGGAAGAGATGCCGAGTAATGATGATCAACTACCTGAACCATGATGGTGATGTTATTTAAATTAATCCGGTATCAGGAATAGCGAGGCGGGTGGGCATTCGCGCACCAGGCGTGAGGAGCTCGCTTGCTGGCGAGATGAGAGAGTAGCGATTCGTGGTATGTGAAAGGGGAATATGCCGTAAAATTTGAGAGGTCGCGTGCGAGGAAGACGTGATTCGTAACGAGAACGAGAACGCTGTACGAGGTGTATTGCGAAAGAAAAAAAGAAAATGAGGCTGAAGGTCCAAAGATCCAGCCGAAGAAGCATGGGCGTATGTACGATGTGATTTACTTGTAAGATGGCTCAAAGACGTGATGGGCGTTCTAGGGCAGATCAGCGTCTAACCCGGTGAGAGCTTCGGTGATGCCTTCGGTGGCACGCCTGAGCTTCGTGCAGCTTTCTTCAGGAAGATTGCAGAAATCCTTGTTGGCGGATGCCTCTATAATGCCAGATGTCAGTTATATGCTTACACAGACGATGAAGATTGAAAACCAGAAGGTCAAGAGTGGAGGCTTACCAGCTTCAGGATCCGGGAAAGCACTAGCATCACGCTCAGCCATCGACTCTGCAGCAGCGAGAGCCTCACGCTTAGCATTAGAGCATTCTCCACCGGGGAGATAGCAGGGATTAGCCTCCGGCTCGGCGATGGCGTAGGCTTCGGCGGCAGCTTCTGCGAGAGCTAGAGCTTCGCGTTTGGCATTGAAGCATTCGCCGCCGGGTATGTAGCAGAAACGGTGTGGAGGTTCTGCGAAGACGATGGGTTCAGCGAGTGCCTCGGCGGCGGCTGAGGCAGCACGCTTCAACTTCGTTTTGAGGCCGCACATTTGACCACTTCCTCTGCATGCCTCCGAGCCGTGAGGGCGGACGACTCTATCAGCGTCGTGAATGACTTGGGCTTGAGCAGTAGGTTGAGCTGATACCAGAATCGCTGGGGCGGCAGCCGCGGCACGCTTCGATCTTAAAGATTTGGATACGGTTGTGGGATCGTCTGATGAGTCGATTTGTGCAGCGGCTTCAGCGACACGCCTCAATTTCGTTTTGAGGCCGCACATTTGACCACTTCCCCTGCATGCCTCATCCCCGTGACGCCGGACAGCTTTATCAGCGTCGTGAATGACCTGGGCTTGAGTCGAAGGTTGTGCTGATGACCAGATCTGCGCTGCGGCATTAACGGAGGCCACTGTGAGGAGTGCCGCGCAGACTGTGCTGCTGATCTTCATAATTCTGGTGAGGTTGATGTTTTAGTCGGTTCGGATTGAACGAATATTGGACTGAGGAACTGCTGCTGAGGAGTACTGGTAAAGATAAGGAACGTTCAACGTCCTAGTAGGCTTGTAAGAGATGTTTAAGAAAGTATCAAGGAAAAAGACGAAGAAGAAATATTTGAGGGAAGGAAGAGAATTTTGGAGGAGAGGAGTTGAAGGGAGAAACCTTGAGGCTAATGAGAAATTCTTATTTATTCTGATACTGACAATAAGAATTCACATGGAGTCTTTTGAGGTGTCAATAAGAAAACGAACTATGGATAAGGTGGTGATGACCATATGGTCCCAAAACGGGTGTCAATAACGATTTTCCATTGATACTGACAATGAAATTATGGATTGGAATAATTGAGTCGTAATCAAGGTCTAGTAATGAGAACAACCTTGAAGCGATCCACGCCGCTCTGCCCAGAATGGGTGTTACCAGCACTTGTCGAAATCTAGGCGCCTGTAAATAAGACCTTCAAGAATATACACTGAGACGAGGACATCACGAGGATGACAAAAACTAGCCTGTAGGAAGACACAAGAATAAGCGTCCACGACTTTGCGAAGCCTTCATGACTACTGTAGCTGTTGATTCAATGAACATAGTCTTCAGTCAAGGACTCGCTGTCGTTAACAAGGAGCAACGACGATTTGAGTCAACTCAATCAGCGTCCCTCCTGTACATCGATTACCCTGCGTCCGATGTATTCAACCATCACAGTCCCGACTGTGGTTAGGTCGCTATACCGCGTTATAAAGGAAGTGTTGTGTCCGAAGGTTATTGACACCCAAATCGGGTATAATAGCTTTAACGCACTAACCTCAATTAGGCCAATCCTTAAAGGCCGACATTTTAGCAGGAACTGAGTAATATGAAAGCAAAAAGTACATGGCAAGACAAGTCAAGCGATCAAGATGTTTGCGGCCTGTTCAATTTCTCCTCGAACGGGCGTCTATGTTGGGAAGCCTTTCGGTTCTGGCGTGTAGCTTTGGTCTGCATAATATCTTCCAGCTTCTCTGACTTCAGCACGTGCATTATGTTATCAAAGCTGTGGGGAATGTAAAGGGAATTGGAGAAGGGAAGGAGGACAAGATGGATAGTCGGAGATGGTTATACGGAAGTGTAAATGACTGCAATAATGATGTAATGATGTAAGATACGTAAGGCATCATTTGGATCGCTGTGGGATATCTCTGCGCTTTCTGCAAACAAGAAGATTCGTTTCGTCGTCATTTACTTCCTCTTTCCACAAGCAGAGCCTTCTCATACTCCTCCTTGGGTCATACAACCCTCATCGCCACCCCCGCTTCCTCCAGCAACTCCAGCGTCTTCTCCCACGGAACGCCAAACAATTCGCTATTGATTCTGACACGCCAAAACTCTCTCCTACCTCCACCCTTTTCTTCTTCAAGCCCTTCATCTGCCATCTCAAATCTCTGATAGCTTCCCTAGTCTTCCCGAGGATAGTCTCCTGAACTAAGGTGCCCCTGCCGTAGCCGGTCCACGTGTCCGCTTGTTTTCACGCCAGAAGGACGGGTAAGGCAATGCTCGTGGTAAATCTTGTACGCGTTCTGGTATTTGAACCCAAGTGCTGCGGCTACGCCAGCGCCCCAAGACCCGCGGCATTTGCAGGCGTGCATAAGGGAGGAGGGAGGGGCTGTGAAGATATCGCCTGTGGCTTCTGTGTTTAATGCCATGGTGGGTAGAGGGGTAGGAAGATGCGAAAAGAGGTTCGTAGGTAGTTCAAAGGACTTGGAACCGAGAGTAGTGGGTTATCACTTTGTGGTGTTTTGGTATTATTGATGTTGCCTCTCCAACGTTTCAACCCTGCAGTCTCTTCAACGTTTCATCCTTGCAGCCTCTTCAACGTTTCATCCTTGCAGCCTCTTCAACGTTTCATCCTTGCAGCCTCTCTGGACTTGTGGTTGTCCATGGAGGGTATTGTCTGGGGGCAATGATGGAATTGCGATTATGACATTGGTTGATCGGAGCTATATCTTGTACCTGGACCAAATTAGCATTCGCACTACGGGTGACGCAACCTGAATGATGCAGATTCCAGCGACGGTCTTCCCAAGATGCCGCCGCAGGACTTCAGTCACACATTCTCAAACATTCTTACTATGTATCATGGTATGCGCCGGTATTGAGCTATGCTTTGGCAAGTCATAGATGAGTCGATTCTCTATGTAAGGCTTACTACGCTGCACCTGGCATCTTGAAAATTATGATTTGCTGTAAAAGGCCAACGATAAACAGAGTCTTTGATGATAACGGAGTTCCGCCTTGTGGCCGTCCACGCATCACAAACATCACTACGTCCATGGTAAAACAAGACTACCGCCTCTACCATCTCCAACTCGAAACAAGGCGACTGGCCTGAGGGTACGGTCCCTTAGGTCGAGATCTAGACAGCTCTTCTGGATCAACGCTAGACAGCCAGATAATCGCTTGTGAATCGTCGAATAGGGTGCAAGTACGATTGTGCTAGTGCCTGAAGTCTCTTTTTTACTATGCATAAGCTCCACTGGAGCTCTTGTCTCGCCTCGTTCGAGAACAAACTATTTGATTGGCCACCAGCAACGGGCCCCCACCATCATGGAGGGGCTGGTGTCTGAGGTTGCCTATTTTTAGTTCGAACGTGGCACCGCCAGGCAGACTTGAGCTAGGACCTTGACAGTGTAGTGGAAGCTGTCTCTCTCCTTCGCAGTCCGAACAATTTGACCTGGCTTGACTTAGGCATTCTTGCTGGATCCACATAAGCAATTCACGATCGTCGAGGCTCAATACAGGCATCATGCCTCCAAAGTCTCCTTTACATTTGGCCAACTCAAAGAGGAGCAGCGACCAGGCAAGTGCTTTGGACAGTTATGGCATCTACAGGGTCGAAAGCTACGGCGGTTGTCCGGAGACTTGCCCTCCGGCAATGAAATCAGTATTCGAATTGGTATACAAAAGTCAATTCATGCAAATCTCACAATTCGCGGCACCTCCACGCGAAGATGGTAGTAAGAGTCCTTATGACACCAAATCCGGACATGACTACGATATGTTGCTCAAGAAGCGAGCAGAGGACATGTCGTCGATATGCAACGATCCTGTGTTGGTAGAGGCCCCGGAAGTGAAATGGGTGAGGAAGATGCTGCCGGTCTTCTTGGTGTTCGATCGTGAGGAAGAAGAAAGACTGGACAGGGACCGTCCATTTCATCACTGGTATGCCACCTCGATGTCGTTTAGATATATATGCTTATGGCGAAGAAGTCTTGCTTGTCGGCGTCACTTTCGACCTGGGAGTCGACCGATCATCAATTATGATCAGACTGCAAGGACTCGAACAGATGCTCTTGCCTCACGGCCCGAATTTGAGTTATGGTGAGTCATTGTATTCATGCTTGATCCCATGGAGCTAACGGTCGAGTTTCCACAGTGAAAACAAGAACCACTTTAATCTTCCCAACTTCGTTCTAACGGAACAACTCAGATTTGACAAACAAGGTGTTCCTGACGTTACGTTCGGTCTTGGTACATACGATCTCGAACGCGATCCATGGTGCAGTAAGGAAAGGGTACATCTTCTTCGAAATGACAGAGTTAGACTGTTTGACAAAGACGCAATGGATCTGGCTCCTTTTAGGTTTGCAGGACCGAACACAAAGAATAAGACTCACTTTGTTTCGACCGCTTATCCGGTGTTCAGCTTTGCTTTATGGGAGGCGAAGAAGGCTACAGGTGAACCCCATGACAAGGCTCTCCTACAAACCGCTGCAAAGGTACGAACTCTACTCCAAAAGCAGCGTCTTGCGTTCAATGAAGCAAATCTGGGCGAAGAACCACAATGCGAAGACGTCTGCCCTTTGGTTTGGTATTTTTCCAGCGTTGGATCTGACTGGCAGCTGTGGGGCTGTTTCGAAGAAACACTTCCAGGTCGCGAGGACTATCGATACGTATGTCTTGTGGATTCCTGACACCCGCAATGCTAATCATCTCACAGCCTATGGTTTTGTTGTGGACTGGTAAAATCACAGACAAGCATAGGGCATTCCAACTCCTTTACAACATCGATATCATACGCTTTTGGGCGGAGTTTACTTACAAACCTATCATCTGCACATGTCTACGTCGATTAGAAGACCTCAGACTACGAGAAACTCCAGCGCCTTTGGAGGAAACAATTTGGGATTCTCAAATAACAATGAATGAAGCCAATACACCATGGCTCTTTAACCGACGTAACGCAGAGGAAGCGACCTTCAACGACGCAGGGACTGCTAGCACGGGGACCCCTTTGGATGGGTATTTATCACCCCCCTCCTCAAAGGCTCAACGCCCCTCTATTGATCAGAGTGGAAGTCCATCACGGAGACCTTCCAATAGCAAAAGCTCGAATAGCCAAGCAACAAGAAGTTCCATCCCTGTTATCCCTGCAAGCGAGGAATATAATTGGCTACTCGATCGGAGTATTTGCACAAACGACCACGTGATGATCCGAATCGATAGGCGAGGTCGTAGACTTCGACCTTTCATTCTCTTCGATGATACGAAGTGGCAGATTGAAAATACACAGGATTCAAAGTGTAAGATGATTTTGGAACAAGAGAGGCTCAGATATACACCGGGTGTTCGAACTGGGTTTATATGCCACACGCGGTCGAGCAAGTATCTCGGGTCCTGCGGCCGCAGTACTCTCGATCACATATACGGAGGTATTCAGTTCTGTGCCATAATTCCCTTGAACAAGAGGGCCTACTGCAATCAGCCAGTCAAGAAGGTAGAACAACAGCTGTTCGAGCCAATCGAGGCATTACTTCATGTCGGAACGCTCCTTGCAGATTTTGAGGCGGCGGCCAAACAATGGTGTAAGTGTAAACGGCTTGTGAATGGATATGAGCCAGGAATGATCCAATGCGGGAATGCTCGATGCCATCTTCAATGGTACCACAAGGAATGCGTCGATCTGGACGAGGATGACGAACCGGAACCGTGGATATGTCCAGATTGTCACAAGATTTCTCAGAACGAGCGAGAAGAGGTGGAAGAATTGAAATTGCACAAGGATTATGCGGGCAATATCGAAGCGAGCGACCAACGTGTACAGACTACTAGAGCCCTTCTTCATGTCTGGCATCAGCATCGTTGGCCAAGTCCGGAGGTAATCCTTGAAACGTTCGAAAGAGTCCTCTACAATCTTGATATCATCGAGAGCTCCAGGTATAGAATACAATTGAAAGGGATAGCATCGTCGCTGAGCCCACCACGATACTGGGTGCTGAGAAAAGACGACCCGCAAGTGGTGATTAGGGCTGGGCCACGTAAGCGCCAGATTGTCCAGCACGAGCAGATCGATTCCAGAGACGACGAAAGTAGCTCCGAAGACTTCGACAATCGTACGCCAGATTCTACGAATGACGCCATCGGTAGCATCGATAACATGTTCTACAATTTCCACGTATGAGAGACTTTGCTGCCTTGGTGGCGACGGCATTCGGGCTGCAACCGAACCGAATCAAATTCGGCGCTATATACAAGGGGAAGTATCCACCGGCGTATACCAGAGGGGCACCTCCAGATTCTGCCGTTGCATTGTCCATGCATCAGCTAGGTCATGAAGAGATGGACAGGGTCATCACTGGCAACGACAATGGCAAAATGCCGTTTTTCCGAGGTGCGGGGCAGTACACCTGTGTATCTCATTCGACAAAGCCGCTGGCACGTCAGCAACGGCTGATCCGTGAAACCCAACTGAACTGCATTCAACAAGGCTACTCTATCGCCAACCCATGCAGGAAACATCACCTGATTACTAGCCACGTCGATTATGCTTTCAACCATGGCGCAGCGAGAACATTGCCCTAGTACCTATAAGGCACTGATTCGATTGGTCCTGTGGCGCCCATGAAGAAGCTTCAAGTTAGATATACTTTACTGGCGCCTGTTATGGCCATAGCTGTAACCGACAGCCTATACAGCTAAGCCAAGGTAGACTGTAACGATGCTGCAACAAATGTGGGAAGGCCAACTGCAATCAACCAGCAAAATTAAAAGGATAGGACGAGACTCTGGATGGTCAGGTGATCTGATAAAAAGGAGGGACCAGAGCCGAAAGGTGATTAATGAATGGACTGAGGGGAAAACGCATGTCTTCAGAGAGAGGGGTTTGAATAGGAAGGCTGGTAGGAGATTGAGATCGTTGCAGCCTTCGACGTATTCTCAGTAAAGATCGAGCGTCAAGCTTAGATAATAAGGGCTGCAGAAGAGGAGGAGACAGCTGAGTTAGCGAGCAAGGTCGACTAGGGCTTAAAAAATGCAGTTAGAAAAAGGACAAATCTATAGATAAGAGAAAGAACGATGGGAATAATCAGTTCGAGGGAGCAAAGTCGATAATTGCTGTCAATTCTCATCCCCCCTAAGTCGTTGGCGGCGCCATTGCTAAGTATGCACCAGCTAAACTGGTGTGAGTGATAGGGAAGACGAAAGAAACAATGAGCCTCACGAGATGATACATTAGGAGATAACAGATTTGCCTAAAAATGAATAACACGTCTTGTTTACCGCGAGGTTACGTACCTTTCAGGCGTCAAAACCTATAGAAGTCCCTGCTCTTAGAAAAGTTATAGCAGTGAGATAGAATGCATTCTCCTCACACAGAGGGACCAGCACAAAGTTGCAAGATATATAACAGTTATTCCAGCTCAAAGAGACCGAATTCCAAACCCTCTGAATGCAACCTACCTGTCCAGTCACTTACTCTTCACTGCTTCCCTCATGCACTTTCCGTGCGCATTTTATGCTCCATCTTGGTTCCTTCGTCACTGTCTCATTACCTATCATGCTTATCTAGGCTCTTCATGTCCTCCATCCAGACCAGCTACATACCTTTTATAGAATGAAACAGCAACTGGCAGTCTCAGGCCCAGGTTAGATATATGATGTCCGAAAGTTTTTTCACGACCTCAATTGGAGAACCTGAGATAGTTAGGTGGGGTTTCCGTTCGGAAAAGAATGTGTGTGCGGCTTGGATAACAGTAGCCTCCGATAAGTCATCCGTTAGGACGAAGATCTTCCATCCACTGCTCTGAGCTTAGAAGCAAGAAGGTCCTTTGCGAGCTGTGTTCGAAATCTAGAAGGATTGGTTCTCTTCGCGAAGGTCAATTCAAGTACCGCCTGGTTATGACCTGCCAAGGTATAAGAATAGGTCTATATTTTCCAAATAAAGCACATCGGTTACTTTGAACCATAAACAGAAGATGTACACTAGAGTGCCGTCTATAGTCCTTGTCCTCTTCTACGACAAGGATCTTGAATCTTCAAACGAAAAAAATAAACTCCAATTGCGTTGCAATCTCCAACCGTTGAATAGTGCTTATTAACACGTCTCAACGACGGTGCGGAAGATAAGAAATCGTTGCTGGCCTCCCATCATCTTGTCTTGCTCAACCCATTTCCTCAATTCCTCCGTTCGCATTATCGGATACAGACTCAGCATAAGCAGGCTGAGATAATGGGACAGCGAGGCCAGGAGGACTCACAGCCGGCTTCTCCTCTTTCTCCTCCTCATCATTTGCTGAAAAGCCGAATGTGTGCGGATCTCTGTACTCTTGAGTATCTTCGTTGGCGTTGCGGCTGTTGTCCAGAACCACCGTGTGGAGGCGTTGTCTCCGCCGTTGTGCTTCCCTCTCCATTTGACGCTCCCTGATGTCACGCGTGTATACATCACCAGCTGTACCAGCAATACCGTAGTCAGCAGGAGGATAGGTGCTTTCGTATTGGTAGGGATTTGAGTCCTTGTATTGTACCGGTGGAGGAGGGTAATATGCACTGGAGGGGTAGTACGCATCCGCTGAAGTGTCGCCGGGCTTGCTGTATACAG
This sequence comes from Cladonia rangiferina, assembly GCA_023065455.1. Classification (NCBI taxonomy): domain Eukaryota; kingdom Fungi; phylum Ascomycota; class Lecanoromycetes; order Lecanorales; family Cladoniaceae; genus Cladonia; species Cladonia rangiferina. The sequence goes on along the minus strand of JAJREH010000037.1, from coordinate 303,007 downwards.
GAGTGTCGCCGTACTCGATAATTCCTTGGTCACGGCGTCTGGAAGGTTGAGGATTGTATCTGCTTCTAGGACGGCTTCGAGAGCGGCCAGTAGTATGAACTGTATTCCTTCTTTCTCGATTCCTAGCTCTTACGGAATCATATGCTGTTGTCCATTTTTTGAGATAGTAATCTGCTACTGCGGCCTTGTCCCTTTGTGTTGGAGGAATCCCATCATCTGTAAACGTTCGCATGATGGGTCGTTCTGGTGATTTATGGTATATTTTTATGCTGGGATCATCTTCCTTGCTCCTACGGGTACGCCGGCCCTTCGACCTACGGCTACTACTTCTTCTGCGTGTCACTTTCCATGGTACGATATGCCGGCTCCTACTCCTACTCCTGCCCCGGTAACGGCTAGCACGATCACCCATTCTAAGACGTTCACCCAATTTGAGACGTTCACCCAATCTAGGAGGCACCTCATCTGTTGAACTCGCCTCAGTGCTGCTTGCATCTGCGCGTCGTACCGGTTGTGTGGAGGACCGTCGCTCTGTACCGAGGCCACTTTGCATACCGAGAGCAGCGAGTGCTGTTTCTCCAAATGATCTACCACCATGGTCTGGATCTCCTGGGAGTGTCGCCTTGCGACGGGGTGGAGCAGGACGTCCGATGACGGGCTCAGTACTCTCACTTTCCTTCATAGTGGCTCGACGTTCAGGTTGTGGTGCGAGAGCTGAAGATGGTTCATTTGCATCAAGCTCATTCACAGTCGTAGCACGACGAAGCGGAGGTGCGCCATAAGATAGTGCTTTTGTGTCAGATGGGGGAGGAAATTGTGATTTTTCATCATAATAGCCATTCCTTACAACTCCATGCGCATTTGCATCGACCGGGCCTGAGCGTTCAGGGTGTTCAGAATTTGACGAGTAATGGTCCCGACGAACAGAACCTCGCGCTCTGGATCTTTCCTCTAAACCAGCTATAGCAGCCGCAGCTAAGCCGGGCATAGATCCTCGACTACGACTTCTACTGCGACTTCGTCCATAGCGCTTTCGAGAGCTGGTTCTGTAGCGGCTCCTCGAACGCTTCCGTTGGGGAATAATAATATACTCCTCAGACCGGTCAGACGGGTTATAGCCTTGGTCGCTTCCATGCAGGTCGCCCCCATCTTTTGGTGGGCGCCATGCTGTCGTGGTTGATATCAAAGGCTCGGGGCCCTTTTGGCGAGGCACTGCAACTCGAGCAATGACGATGAAGTACGTGGGGCCCCGGCGAGCATCTGAAGGCCCAGTGTTAAGCAATCTTTTTATCGATCCTAAGAATCTTTTCCAGCGGTGTTTGGTAATGTTCAAGCTGATCAAGACTAGCTGCGGGGTAGATGGAGAATCACTGAGGTCATAGTCATAGAGATCTCTCTTTCTCTTTGCGATGAATTCAAGGATCATCTCTTGTTGATCATTAGGCAGTCCCGCAAACGAATCCCAGACGTTAGCAGACTGTTTATTCCCCCAATGACGTTTTCTGAGAGCATGCTGCTGCATCGCATGCATGTTAAGGGGCATTTCAATGATAGTCTGATTGAACTCGTCAGAATTCAAGGCAAAACCTTCGAGGATGACTCCAGATTCGTGGAGCTCCGCTACAGAACAGATATTGCTGTAAAGCATCAGCTTTATCATATGTATATGGAATGTGCTTGACAGAACATTGATGAGTGATGACGTTCACCAAAAGAAAACAAGAGACATCCCAAGAATCAGAGACGAAGATGGGCAAAGCTTCTGAAAAACCTACCGTCCACTTGGCGAATTAGGCCAATTTGAAATCAGCATCTCTGCTGCAATATGCGTCCGGCCATTGATTCGATCTATGGGAGAGGTTCCGACGGTAAGGATTTCGAATTTCTTCTCCGCCTCTTGCAAGCCCTTGTCCTGATAAAATATCTCATCCTGAACCAAAGTCTCGGCCTGACTTCCCTCCCATTTGTCAGACTCTGCATCACTGCAAGTTCAATGAGCTTCTCTTCACAAATTGCATTTCTGCCGAAGCTTACGTGTCCTTGAGCTTTTTCTGCTTCTTAGTCTTGGCTAAATTCGCCACTGACAGTATGAGTACTAGAGAAAGTTTCAACCGATCTAGGTCCGCTATATACTGCTCAATCTTGGGCAGTTTCCACGGCCACATCAAGTGCTCGAGATTGGATAACTCAATCTCAAGTCTGACATTGCTGAATTCGATGCCCCTCTTCTTCTTCTTGTGCTCCTCCTCCACCTGGCGCTGAAAGTGGTCAACGCTAGAAAGGACACCATTCCCGGCCTTAGCGACTAAAACAGTAATGTTGCGAAAGACAGTATTACAGCGCCGGACGATATGGGCCACCTCATTGCAGCCTTCATCGTTAAATATTCGGTCAGCCGCAGAAGCTTCGATATCTTGGATCAGGAAGTCTTGCAGATTCGTGAGGCCTGTAGATGTTGCTCGGATCTCGATCACAATCTGCTCTACTCGCTCGGGAGCAGTCTGGATGGTGTCAACTTCTGCTTGTAGGACCTGAGCGATTTGTATTCCAAAACCAACGATACCCACGATGCTGGCAATAGCTGAGAGGGGGTCCATTGAACGAAAAGGCTCCTGGATAGATACATATATATATACTAGGGACTAAATTGGGCCAAGGCCGCAAAAGGACGAACAGAGAATTGTCAAAAACTGTTCAGTCTTTGACCTGAAATGATGAGTCCAAGCAACTGTAGGAATTTAGGATACTCAGCTGAGAACGATGTGCCAAGGCGTTAGTGGAACAGTTAGGGAGGTCTCTGCTTACTGTACACACCCCCTAACTGTGCAGCTGTGTGGGGCTGGACCTAAAGCTGGCGAAAAGGGCCTGGAAAACGCCATAAAACTGGTCGCCTACGCAACAGGATCAAGCCCCGGAGTTGAGCACTTGAAGAAGTCATTCAGGACCCTATTTGCTCGCTTTAGGTCCAGCCCTACACGGCTGTACAGTTAGGGGGTGTGTACAGCAAGACGAAAAGAAAACCAAACATTTACCAGTGGTAGATCCAGCCAAGCGCTCTCCGCCGACGAAAACTATTAGATTGCCCCAAATAATCCATTCCGGGCGTATGCGAAAATTTGATCAATTTAGGCCTTGGGTGGTTGTAGCTACCTAGGTGTAGCAAGGCCCAGGTGGACGATCCTCCTAGGAAGCGGTTGCTTACTAATGTAAGGCTATCCAATTTAGCTGTGTCGTTCTATCCGCCTGGAGCTCCCATACGCGTAGACCTCGTCCAATTTGATAGCTTTCAAGCCAAGCTGCAAACTTCTCCAAACTCTACCCCAGCTTCCGTGCATCTAATATTTAAGCTCCTTTACTGTCTCTTCTTCACGTCTATGGTACATCTGTAAACATGGTGAGCTCGGCCAACACCAACACTTGACACTCGCGCTGACTTCGAAAACAGAGCTCTCCCTTCGCCATCAGTAAGCTATCCCTGCTTCCATTATTCAGCAAGCTCCTTTCATGACCGTTGCTAATATAGATATTCAGATGGCGGCGCCTGCGTGGCTATGGTCGGAAAAGACTGCGTTGCCATAGCTTGTGACCTTCGCCTCGGCCTCCAGTCCCTGACAGTATCGAACAACTTCCCCAAAATATTCTCCTACGGTGACGTTTACCTTGGTCTTACTGGCTTAGCCACCGATGTTTCCACCGTCTCAGACTTGTTCCGCTTCAAAGTGAACATGTATAGATTACGAGAAGAACGCCAGATATCTCCACAGACGATGGCGAATCTGGTATCAACAAGCCTTTACGAGAAAAGATTCGGCCCTTATTTCGTCAGCCCGGTTATTGCGGGCATAAACCATACAACAGGAAAGCCATTCATATGCGGCTTTGATAGTATTGGATGCATCGATTTCGCAAAGGATTTCATTGTGTCAGGCACAGCGAGTGATCAACTTTTCGGAACGTGTGAAGGGTTGTGGGAGCCGGATCTGGTACGAACGCTTCAATACCATCCTCTATTCGGACTTGCTAACTGTTCGTGCTTCGCAGGAGCCGGACGATCTTTTCGAAACGATTTCTCAAGCTTTACTCAACGCTGTAGATCGTGACGCATTGTCAGGATGGGGTGCGCATGTATACATTATTGAGAAGGATAAGGTCACGAAGAGGCTGTTGAAGGGAAGACAAGACTAGATTAACTAGGCATTTGGGCGCAAGGCGATAGCGAAATACATTAAATCTTCTACACGAAGCATAGTGGTGGATGTTGTCGTAATACTTTCCGAACCTCGGGACATTGGGCATGCCTCCAGAGTCTTTGACAAACATAATTTTCCCTTCGTTCATGAGTTGCAGACATCCCAGAGAATGCCCAGTATCGCTGACTTGCGCGGACAACTATATATGCGGATACTCTGGCAGGTTAGGTAGCCTTCTTAGACTTGAAAGTAGATCGATCTTCCAGTAAGCTTGACGTGGTTGGCTGGGACCCCTGAAACTCCAACGCGATAACGCTCTAGTTCCCCACGTTTCGGGCTTGGCATGGCAGCATCGATAGGCCAGTAGCTTGTCTCACCATGAGGACACAGCAGAGGTACCAGGTACATGCACTCTACGAAAAGGTAGACGGCTACACTTACCATGCAGTTCTTATCACGCCCATCACATCCAAGTTACAGACACTATCGAATAACACTAAAACCGACTGCACGCTCGAGCCCAGATAAATGCGCCCGACCCGTTAGGTTCTACGCCCTTATATAGGCAGCACTCTATCACCACAATATCCCCGTCAGATACCCCTCGCAAGCCCCGGGCATGACTAGCGCAGAATCGCCCTGAATATTTGAACCGGTCCTGATACAAGACTTCGGGTAGCCGCAGCAGAACCCAGACATAAATGACATAAGACATGGGGAACGTTAGCAGTCGACCCGAGGACGGAGGGGCGTTGGCCCTTCGAGACCAGAGTCGCTGTATGTGAATACGCTGGCTCTTAAGTGCATATGCAGACTAACCTTATTACCTTACAGTATCCATCGCATCCCTCACAGTCGTTAACTCTCGTGGGAAAGTTCTGTTGAACGTTGTGCCCAACGTTTACCCTGCTACGAGAATCATTGCGAGAAAGGATTATGGAGATGAGAGTCTGGTGGAATATGTTCAAGTAAGGATTTGCCTATCAAACTGATTGGGTGACCTAACAGGATTTTCTGCATTGGTAGGACCCGGAATCATCCCCAACATCACCTTTGCCCTCATTCCTGTTCCGGCTCAATAACGATGATGACCTTATGTTCAACTTTACCTTTATCATTCGCCAAAGTCAAAGCAATACAACAGGAGCTCCGGCTACAGAAGCAGCGGATACATTCATAAATGGTCTTACCTTTGCCTTCGCATCAAATGCCAAAGATCTAGACAATTTGATCACCAGAGAATTTCACGCGGATCCAAATCTTCACAAGAATGCCAATGTTGAACTAGTCGGTGATTATTCGACAGGAGGCAGCTCATCCGTCAAGTTTGACTGGTGTTGGAAATGGCGGCCGCCAAAGGCAACCGAGGATAGAGGAGGAGGTTGGCGCAATACCTGCTGTTTCTCGGAATATGATCAGAGAGCACACAAACTTCAGATGCTTGCATCCTTCAGTTTCTGGGTTCAAAATGTACCTCAAAGGCCGCTTGCCAGTCCCCAAATACCCTCGCCATACTTTGAATTAAACGTACCGCCGCGATTTCGGCTGCCTTCATCTAACTCCGCCATGTCAGCTCCTAGCGAATCCGATTATACAGATATGGGACCTCCGTCACCCATAGAACCAGGCGAGATCAGCATCGGCGTTCCACAGGTTCCGGTCAAAGATCCCATAACGGTGGGGGTGTCTTGTCCAAGACCAGGAGAGGACCTAACCGCTGGCGAAGATGGACCACTCTTCCGAGCGACCATGAAAGCACTCGAACAAAAGACCGGAAATATGCGCATGAGAATGAAGAAGGTACTGCGCAAGGCAGAGGCAGCGCAAGCAGCGCAAGTCGAATGTAATAGCGCTGTGTCTGCTTTTATGGAAGCACTCCGGGAGGCGTCGGCGTCGAACGCCAATGCTATTCAGCCAGCTTTAGAGCATTACTTTGAAAAGATTGCGAACGAGATCCTGCAGTACGAGAAGCAGAACACTTATCACTTACAGAAGCTTATTATTGATCCTATGTCCAAAATATACAATATAGACATAAAGCAAGCGGAGTCGAAAAAAAAGGAGTTCGAGGACGAGAGCAAGGATTATTATGCGTACGTTAGTCGATATCTTGGTCAACGTCAGGATTCCTTGAAGGAGAAGAAACGAGTGGAAAGTGACTCTAAATATCAATCGAAGCGACGTAATTTTGAACTCAAGCGTTTTGACTATTCTTCGTTTATGCAGGACCTGCACGGGGGCAGGAAAGAACAAGAGGTACTCTCTCAGTTGACAAAGTATGCGGAAACACAATCGCAAAGTTACATGGCGACTGCTAAGAAGATTGGGGAGATGACCCCTCAACTCGATGTCTTGATCCGTGAGGTCAGAGAGGCAGATAAGGAGTTTAAGATACAGCGGACTGAAAGAGAGGAAAAGAGAAGGAATCTTGAGCTTAATACCAAACCGTATGTCGAACCTGAAACCGATGCATCGAGCATTCTGCCTATACAGTCCAATACTTCTGGAAATCCCACCCAGGACTCTGAACTATCTCGTGCCGATAGTACTAACAGGAATGGTCTCCATTATTCTTCCTCGACGGCATCACAACATGGCTCGACGTTGTCAACACGCAATTCAAGCAGCGGCGTTCCCTCTACCCCCAGTAGCAGACCGAACAGTGGTGTCCCTGTGGTAAGCCCGGACAAATTCAAAGGATTTCGCGATCTTGAGGAGAGAGATCATAGCATGTCCACCGGTTCAGACCAGATCCAGAATAAGAAGGAAGGCCTACTTTGGGCTTTAAGTAGACCGGGCTCTCATGTGGATCCCAAGGGCTTGAACAAGCAAGCATGGCATAAGTAAGTAAAGCTGCCGTCAAGTGAATAGTCAGAAATTAACTTCTTAGGTTCTGGATTGTGCTTGATGGCGGCAAATTATCCGAGTACAGCAATTGGAAACAAAAGCTTGATCTTCACATGGAGCCAATCGATTTACGAATGGCATCAGTTCGAGAAGCACGTAACGCTGAACGAAGATTCTGTTTCGAAGTTATCACACCACAATATAAACGAGTCTATCAAGCAACATCAGAGGAAGACATGAATAGTTGGATCAACGCTCTGAACAACGCCCTGCAAAATGCAGTTGAGGGCAGAAGCCAGTCTCAGTCATTCACGCCATCAACCAAGAGTGACAGAACCACTCATCGAGACATAGGGTCTGTCCTGACCGGTAAAAGCTCGTCGTACTCCGGACATCATAACCACTACTCACCGTCAATCGCAAATGCAGCCAACAACTTCAACAGGCACCGGACTGTAGGCTCAAGGCCAACATATATGCGCACAGACAGCAACAGCTTCGAAGATAACCCATCCAAGCTCCTCCAAATAGTGCGTGATCATGATCAAGGCAACCGGTGGTGTGCCGATTGCGGGTCCGAATCGAAAACCGAATGGGTATCTATCAACCTGGGTATAGTCCTCTGTATCGAATGTAGCGGCATCCACCGCTCCCTAGGCACCCACATCTCTAAAGTCCGCTCTCTAACCCTCGACACAACATCCTTCAGCACCGACATCGTCGAGATTCTCCTCCAAATCGGCAACCGAATTAGCAACATGGTCTGGGAAGCCAACATGGAAGAAGGCATAAAACCCTCGGCAAACGCAGCCCGCGACCAACGCCTCCGCTTCATAACAAACAAATACGTCGATAGAGCATACATCACCCCCATCAGCTCCAACCCCCAATCCCACTACTCCACCCCCGACGAAACCCTCCTTGCCTCCATCAAGAAAAACGACATCCAAGGCGTCCTCTACGCCCTCGCTCTCCGCGCCAACCCCAACGCTCACGACCGCTCCCGAAATACCCACTCCGTCTTTCTCGCACTCGCCGCCTCCGACCCCGCCACCCCTTCCTCCTCCACCACTACGTCCCCTCCCCCTCCCCAGCCCCGCCAACGGCCAAAATAATAATAATAACAAACCCGTCCACGCCTTCCCCATCGCCGAACTGCTGGTCCAGAACGGCGCCATCATCCCCTCCTCTCTCCCCGCTTTCCCGCTCTCAGCAAACGCGCAACTGTATATTGATCAAAAGGCGGGTAAGGGCGCGGATACGTTGACCGCGTTGCCGAATATCAATCGGAACGGACCAAGTCTGACGGCTTTTGAGGGGAGCAAGGATGGCGGACAAGCGCAGGGTGGAGCGAAGTTGCAGAAGAGGAGTGGGAATATGGGGGGAGGGTTGGGTGGGAGTCTCAGTGGGAGGTTGGGTGGTGGTAGACCTTAATGAGTGTGGACACAGGGAATGAACGAATGGGTGGAGTTTTGGTGAAAATGGAGTAGGTGGTTATCAAACAGCTTGGGAAGGTCTGTTTGGTTGTTGATAGGGAGGCTGGAAATATCTTTTTCTTTTTTCTTTTGAATGGAATGAAAGAAAGAAAGAGATGATAATGTAATGTGAGGTGGTATGAGACACCCACCTTTCTATCGACTGTCATACCTACCTCAGGTCACCCTTTTCCCCCTTTTCTCTTTCTTTCTTTCTGGTCTCGCTCGAGAACACGAGATATCATATAATACTAGTGAGTGGATAGGTATAATAGGATTATTATAGTAATGTTAATACGATGCACGCATTATAAATTCACCACGAGAGCTCAGTCGGTTCCAAGCCATAGGATGATTTTTGTAAACAAACTACGATAGTAAGACAGATGATGGAGCATGAGTCATGTATACAAAAGTGTCCCAGTCCCTGCTCCAAAACATCCGTCTCTATGAACAACACACACTCTACCGCTTGAGAACAAATAGCTGTGAGTAAAGTTGCAATAAAGAACGCTCGAAATTAGCATTCCTACCTTACTTAAATGACCCAACCCTACCTTACCTTACCTAACCAGCGAAACCTTTCCTGCCCCTGCGAATTTCTGTTTTTTTTTCGTTTGGCTAAAATGCTATAATTTCCTGCGCTTTCGGCATGGCTTTTTTGGTCTCCCTTTTTTTCTTGTACTTGTTACCGAGCTTGTAACGTGTGATCGTTGCAGTTGTGGGGAGTTGTTTAGTTTAGAAGACGGGGTGCTTCTCGGATTGGGCATGGAGATGTTTGCATGAGGGGTGCTTGAGTGATAGCTGGTTTGCAGGCATGTGATATAATACTTAGGATGTTGAGAATTCATATGTATGTGATATTTTGTGAGAGGTGGTTTGAGGAGGTGTGATTCGTTAATTCTTGTGCTAGGATTAAACAGTTTGAGCTTGGGCATGCCTGGATTGATGCTATGGCGAGTTCTTGGTGTTAAATATATTTCTATGAACGTCTTGCTTTCATAGCTGACGGATGTAAATGGCTACAAAAGACGGCGGGGATTGTTTACACAATTGCTTCCTCTGATTACTGCTGTTTTTTCGTGTGCCCTTGGCTACAATAGACGGCAGAGATTGTTCACACAATTGTTCCATCCGATTACTGCTGTCGTTTCTTGTGCCATTGGTTGAAAATAATGACCAGCCCTCCACATGCTTTCATTTTACAGCTCGGAAAAGCAATGGTAGACCAGCATTGAACGGCATTGACGCATTCGTAGCATGACCGTCATCGTTAGCATAGCTTCACCGGACCTTGTCTCCGTGTCCGTAATGCCATAGTAGTTGCATGATCACAATTTCGGACATTGCCATGACACGTGTCCTCCGCAGGTATATCCGATATGGACTTCACGGCTTTTTCCGACGCGTGCGTCAGGGTTCTCTATCCGTTGTTGCTTTCACTTGGTCGTGGTTTCTTCCTCTGTTTTAGGTTGCGTCTGTTCTGTTGAATTCGAATTCGCGTGCGGATCGACGCTGGCGAGTAGATTGTCGATCTTTCGCTCCAAAGCCGTGAGCTGATTCTCCATAGCCGCTGCGGTCCTTTCTCCTCTGTCAAAGAAGACTTGCATTAGCTTTTGGGTTAACAGTGACGTAGGAGCCAATGGTCTCGCTTATTGGTTGTGCGGAGGAAATTCCGGGAAAGCAAGATGGTGAAAAGGAGAATGCCGTACTTTGCTAGATCCTTGAATGCCTGTGACGTAACGATTGAGTGAGCATTTCTCCCATGAGATTGACATTTCGGTCGGAAGATTGGATCTCTGTACCTGAGCGAAATCGGCGTCATTATCTTGAGAGGCTGCAGACTGGGTCGGACGAGGCGATGCCATCATCAGATAACGCAAGGTATGATGGATTTCGATCGTATCAAAGTACACGGTTAACTGGTGGGGGTGGGCTTGTTGGGCGAAAATGGGCCAAGACGGAAGGGCGGAAGTAGGGGAGCGTGACGAAAATGCGAGGATGTTTGTCAGGGCAGTCACAAATGGGTTACACGTAAGGTACAGTAGAAGTATATCAGTCAAACATTGTCTGATAAATACGCAGAAATGCGATTTCAGCAAAATTGCATCAGGCTCTGCCCGTGTACGATGTGGGTAATAATCGATGATCGCGCGTTACTCCGGCCCAAGCCGGGCGGTTACGGTAACGGAACATCGTACTGAATTACTCAACGCCCATTGAGCACTAAGTGAAGAACAAGTCAGATGTTCCATTTCCATTACCGATCGCCTGCTCACCACACTGCAATGTTCACCGCGTGGAGAACATCTCAACGGTAAGGGGTCATCGGGATCCCGACCCCACGAACCATAGATGTGGGTTTACTGTCATCGTATCATTCTGCCATCATCGCTCCCCACTACGGTGTATAAACAACCTGGAAGCGAGACAATGGTCGTCACTCGTGCAATTGGCTTTCGCACACGCTCGGGTTGCAGACGTCCTGAGTCGAGCTCACTGATCATTCAGGGCAGGATAGGCAATCTGCCCTGCGTCGGCAGCAGCATTCAGATGCCTATTGCGATTGAGATACAATAAAAATTCCCGATGAGTGAAAATGAGTATGTACAGGGGGAGACGCAGGGTAAAGAAGGGCAAGGGAAAAGTTGTTGGGAGGGTCTGTCAGGGAGAGTGCAGTGGGAGCATCAGCCCTCCTTTGTATCTACCTTAGCTCTGTCGGCTGTAAGATACGATAGTATCGTCCATCGTCCATCGTTCATCGTCCATCGTACGTCAGATCGAGATGCAGTCGATGTTGAGCGAGAAAAAGGGTGACTAAATTGTAGACGAGCGGGACGTGCTTACCTAATCAAGACCCCGAGCCGATGGGACCAATGGCGATGGCGGATCTGAACCCCATTGGGCTGAAGTAGACGATGACTCCGCATAACAATTGCGTAGATTACGGTAGATTACAGGGACTAGCAGTTATCTATACAGTATTATCAAAAGGCAGGGCAGTCGGAGAGCCAACAATCCCCCCGTGTCCCCCAGATCTCGATGAACAACGTTAACATGAGATGCTCTTCGCATTAGGCCTAGTACCCCCTGGACCCTTTCTTTTCTATGACTTTCTCATGGACCGAGGATCATCGACTTCTGTGTCGCCTTTCCACCAGCTTCTCGATGCCATTATTGCCGTTTTCCAACTCCACCAAATGGCATTATCAACGCCATGATCCCCATCTTATCCACCACTACAACCACCGCCACCACCACAACTCCTACTATCACCGCCACCATCCTCTGCCGTCATCTTCAACTTCTCTTGCTGCTCTTTTACCTTTTATAACGTTCCCTGCGCATGACGGCGGGCCACCCCTGCGTGCCATACGACACCACAACCCAATGCCCTCACCACATTTGACTTCTTATCCGGATCGTGTTCTCGCGACCTGTGGTCCGGCAACCTTCTAGCCCCCGAGGCGGCGACATCATCATTTGACAAACCACTTTCACCACTCATCAGCTCCCGCTTTGTAAAGTACGACTGTATTTTGCGGACCCTGAACGCTACCACCCTCAATACTATCGCTTCACCCTTCGACCCCAGTCGATCTACCATCGGACCCTGTCGAATTCCTCCCCTCCCCCACTATTACATCTCCTCTAAACACCACCAACAATCCTTGCATATTCTCTTTCGAACGTATTCTACTGCGCACACTATTTCGAAGCTTTCTATGGAAAACATACACCTGGTCAACCCCAACTTACACGAACCCTCATGGGACTCGTGCAGCGAACCTCATCCATACACCATTGTGCTTCAAAATTCTCACGCCGTCATAGGACTTGGACATCAGATCCGTCTCCCTCAAGTCCGCAGCGTTGATGACTGATCTCATGGACATTCTGTCTCGATTGGGTCTCGCGCAATACCTACACGTTTTCACCTATGAAGGATTTGAATCGTGGGAAACTTTGTTAGACATCACTGAGTCTGACCTGTACGGCCATTCCAAGTCTACTAAGCTTGAATCTGGCTAATATTTAAATAGAGAGGCCTGTGGGGTTAAACTCGGACACCGTAGGGTCAGTCAAGCTGCACGCGACCTCCGTGTTATCCCCTTGCCGAACCACGGAGCTAAACGTAACGCAGATCCTGCAAAGGGAGATTGGGCTTGCGCGGGGGCTGAGTGTAGAGCAACTAAGCTCACCCACTGCTTCGATATCATCTGCAAAAGCACGTGACGCTGGGTCGGAATCAAATCGCTCAACCGAAGGAAATCGTGGTAATGTGATTGGTGGCAAAAGGAAATACCGGCGTCATCCTAAGGTAAAATCTACAAACTCGTCAGGTTCAGGCTCTTGTTGACGCCATTACCACCATCCACAGCCCGACGAAAACGCCCCCGAGAGAGCACCCTCGGCTTACGTGATATTTTCGAATAGTATGCTCAGGACATCTCTCATACAATTAGAGTGCTGACGGCTGCAAGGGATACGAGAAGAATTAAAACCCGATAATCTCTCATTCACTGCCATTGCAAAAAAGGTTGGAGAGCGTTGGCAGGATCTCACGGCTGAGGAGAGAGAGCCATTTGAAATTGAAGCTTCAACAGCGAAGGAGAAATATCATGCTGAGATGGCGGAGTATAAGACTACCAGATCTTACCGAGAGTACCAGCAATACTTAGCTGAGTTTAAAGCCAAGAATTCCTCGACTTCAGGTACTCGACCTTGTTATGAAGAACTAGGGTTGAAGCTAAAGTGCAATTAGAGGGCAAACGGCCTAAATTGGTCCAAGAAGAGAGCACAACAAGCAGCGGAAGCTTGGGAAGCCAGACTGAGTGCCAAGATCCTCCCCATAACGGTGTTGACTCAAGGCAACCAAGGTTCGAATCTATAGGCTCAGTGGGACCACATTCATCCGCGAGATCCACTAGCGGACTTCCATCGCCTTCTAGCATTACATCCGGGCCTCCTGTATCACGGGTAGGCATAGCCTCGATCGTCCCATTGGGTACAGCATCTTCAATACCTGAATCACCATCTACACCATCCATTCGTAGAGAATCATCCATCGCGTCTTCATTTCAAAGTACAGGGCAAGTACGGCCTTCAATTGAATCGTATTCGGAGCGAACAGGACCGCTTGTATTGGCTCAGCAACCCCATCGTATCCTAACCCTAGACCACAAAGATGTCCAACCAGCACACAGCTATTACCCGGGCTTTTTCGATCAGAGAAGGTCCCCACGTCGGACTAGCCCACTCGATACGCCTCCACGCTCCACTCGTATACCTACTCTGCTGCAACAACATACCTCCGAAGAATCTTTTCAATCCTCAATTGTCTCTGGCTTGTCCAATCCCAGTACGGCTGCGTCTTCCCTTTTTACGCCAGTGACGGTTGACGAGGAGAAGAAGGCCACCATGTCTCTTCCGCCTCTTTCGACGGTAACGAGGCAATCGACTAGCGGCAAATATTATGATTCGACCAGATCTCATGATTTGCATCAAGCTGCAAACCGAACAGCGTCAACATACGCCCACCAACAATCTCCGCGCTCTCCTTTCAGTCCTACCGCATCCACAGGTATGAAGTTCGAATCTCTCCAACTCCCATTGCCATACAACATTTCGTTTGGCCAGCGCCCATTACCACGGCCCGAACACGAGGGAAAGCTGGCTAACATATGCGAAATCCAAGATGTAAACCGGGAGAGGCACTCGCTTAGGAATCTGACCCTCGATCAAGACCATTCCGGTACTCCAACTCCAGAAAACGCGCGATTCCTCCCCGAACCGCAGCATCCTCCTCACCGTCCCGACTTGCCGACTCTTCCATCCATGTCGCGTGACGACCCACCAGATCCTGCTCTCCCGCCAGATGCAGATCCCCTTTCTGTACTGGCTTACGCCGGTCGTATTGTCGGTAGGGAATACCGTCCACCTCCGTGAACCGTAATGACGATCTTTTACGTCATCTCAATGGCATACATGCTGTTCCACTTGCATGAGATCAGCCGGCAAAGCCCTTCATTATCTTCCTGTAACATTTTTTCCGTCATGAAATTGGAACAGCCGCAATGGTTGTCAGGCGTCACTCCAAAAGTCGGGTTGTTGTGATGATTTGTCGCGGAAGCGATTTCGCCCTGGTGGGTTACTTACATCCTCACTTTCTCATGATGGGTGCTACATAACGGAGCTGTTTTACATTGGGAGGCATTATGTGATGAGCGATGAGCGATGAGCGATGAGCATGCATACCTTATCAAGGTTTGCTTTCAATTCTTTTCAACCTTGTACATTAAGCCTTTTTACATCTAGAGCGATACCCTTACAGTTAGTAGAATTTGGTAAAACAACTATCATCTGCTGAGCCTCCCCAGCCAGATACGCAAACCTGACCGCGTCTTATATAGTAAACCGGATGAGTACAATACTTTGTCTGCTAGTGTACAAACAGTCATCCTCATTCTCAAACAACCTCAAAGATCCCTCCATTTGACTCCTTCAGCGCCACGCTAACATCAGTACAAACGAAGCCCACCCTCTTCCCCACCATCAAAATTGCACCCGTCTCTTCCTCCCTGTGAACTTCGAATCCCTCTTAACAACCTTCCCCTTCCTCTCCATCTGCTCCTTCTTACTCAATATCCACTGCCTCCTTCCCTTCTTCCCCACCTCCTCCCCCCTCTTCCTCCCCTCACCTTTCCTCCCCATTCGCTCCTCAACATCCACCCCCTCCATACCCTCCACAACCCCCTCAATCGCCCCCCCACCCACACTCAACACCAAATAAACCTTCACATTCTTCGTCCCCGCCCCATCCTCCAACAACCCGGCTCCAAACCCCGCCTTAATAGCCGCCGCACTAACCATACCCTTCTGCATCTCATTCTTCGGATAAAACTGACACACCGCCCTCCCACCCCTCCGCAAGCTCGCATACAACCCATTAAAAAACCGCGCTAACCGGCCTTGCGGCGACGTATCACTACTCTCAGCATTACAGAGCCATTGAATCGCACTGATGCTAATCGCGGCATCAAAAGTGCCTGCGCGAAAGGGAACGCCTTGGCCGATATCCGCTAACAATAGATCCCCCTCCACGTCTCTTTGTAAGGCTATGTCCAGCATCGATGCGGAAATGTCCATACCGATCCAGATGTGAGGACCGCCGAGGGGAGGGGTCACGGAGGAGAGGATCTCGCCGGAGAGACCGGAACCGCAGCCGATGTCGAGGATGAGGGAGGGGGAGGTGAGACCGAGGAGGGAGAGGGCGCGGTGGGTCATTTCGACTTGGATGGATTGGATGCGAGAGGAGGTGGTGTATTTGCGGGATTCGGCATCGTTGTAGAAGAGGTCGGGGGGACTGGGGGGGGAGGCAATGGTTAGTTGTGGCACTGTTTGGGAAACGGGCGATGGGGGATTATGGAGGGGATGGGGTTGTACAGGGTATCTTCTGGCCGAGACATGGTTGTAGGAGGTTTTGGTTAGAAGAGCATTTGATAGTCTTTCATCACTGCATTGAGATTGTAGAATATCGTAAAGCCATAAAAGACCGTAGGGAAGACTGATTATTTGAAGCTCACCATCAAAATACCATTTTCGTGGGCAACTTTCCAACCAAGGAAACTTTCCCGAGCGGAGAGCTGTCACCTCCGCCCAGAGCTCCCAAGCTCAAACCACCCCCATCATCCCATGGCCCCCACCACAAGCAATTAACAATGTATATCCTCCCCCTCATCGGCTACGCCGGCGTCCTTCTCGGTTTCGGCTTCCTCACCCTCGCCATAGGTACCTAACCCCCCCTCCCTTCCTTCCCCCACACAAAACCAACCCCACCCCAACACTAACACCCTCTTCTCCCCCCCTCATCCAGCCAGCGGACTCTACTACCTCTCCGAACTAGTCGAAGAGCACACCGTGCTCGCGCGCAAACTCCTCACCCGCCTCATCTACACCGTAATAGCCGTCCAAACCCTCCTCGCCCTCATCGACCGCTTCCCCTTCCTCCTCTCCACTGTCAGTATAGCGAGCCATGCGGTCTACATGGGGAACCTGCGACATTTTCCAATCGTCAAGTTGTCGGATCCGGTGTTTATACTTTCGTGTCGTGAGTTCGCCCTCCCTCCCTCCCTCCTGCGCTTCGATACCTCCATCTACCAAATCACACCTCAATCAAACCAAAACCAAACAAAATCCATCCCTCCATCCCAGCACTCAATCTCATTAAACACTCAAAAAATCATGCGAACGAGAGAGATCTTCACCACTAAATCCTAACACGCCATCTCCCTTAGTCCTCGTCTTCCTCAACCACTTCCTCTGGTTCCACCACTTCTCCCACCCCCCAACCAGCACCAGCACCTCCTCCTCTCACTACAACCACTACCCAACCTCCTCCCTCTACTCCACCCCCGAAATGCCCTCCTTCACCGAAATCGCATCTTATTTCGGAATATGCGTCTGGCTCGTCCCGTTCGCTTTATTTGTCTCGCTGAGCGCGAGCGAGAATGTGTTGCCGAGTATGGGAAGTGAGTATGCTACTGGTGGTGGGGGGAGTAGTAGTAATGGGTTGGGAGCAACGACGGGGGATGGGAGGGCGAGGAGGAAGAAGGGCTTGGTGAAGGCGGCGGTGGATTGGGGGGTGGAGTGGGTGGGGGAGACGTGGGGGGTGTTGAGAGGGGAGAAGGGGAGGAGGTTTTGATGGCGGGGTGGGGGGTTTGTAGGGGTGGTGTGGAAGGAAGAGTGTAGCATTTACCTAGCATAATATAGCAGCGTTCGTAGAATATCAAACATGTTCGGAATGTGCTTTCAAGATCCACTGATACATAGCTGAAGTGTATGAACATACTGCCCGTGTCCTTCCGGGTATCCATTGCCACTGTTATATATACACGAGTGATTACTGTTGACTTATGCAGTTTCCATCTGTTGTAAGACCGCTTTGGTGAAATCGTGGGTAGTGTTGTTGCCACGCATGTCTGGTGTTCTAACTTTCCTGAAGCGAGCGTCAGCGGAACACTTTGCACATACAAGTAAATACATACCCTTCTAGGATGACATCGTAGACTGCCTTTGATATACGATTGGCATGCTCATCAAGACCCAAATGCCGCAACAGCATCGAGCCAGAGAGTAGCATTGCCGTAGGATTAGCTTGATCCTTGCCCTTGATATCCAGACCGACATGTCGACATCCGGGCTCAAAAACGGCAACATCACGGCCCATGTTGCAGCCGGGCACGATACCAGGGCCTCCCACGAGAGCAGCACCAACGTTCGAGAGAATACCACCGTAAAGATTGGGCATAACCATGACATCGAATTGTTGAGGTCTGGAAACAGCTTGCATCGACGCGTTATCAACAATCATGTCATTGACAGTTAGCGTTGGGTAATCCTGTGCGACCTTGTGGAAGGTATCTCTGAACAGACCATCGGCAAGCTTCATGATGTTCGCCTTGTGTATGCAGGTGACTTTTTGCCTGTGGTTTGCAAGGGCGAAACTAAAAGCGAATTTGGCAATACGCTCGGATTTGGCTCGGGTAATGATTTTGAGGGATTCGACAACGCCCGATACGGACTGATGCTCTAAGCCAGAGTATTCGCCTTCAGTGTTTTCTCGGATTATGCATAGGTCTACATTGTCGTGGCGCGTCTTGTAGCCAGGGATATTCTTGATAAGGACAATTGACGCATAGATGTCGAGTTCTTGCCGTAATGCGACGTTGAAAGACTGATGTCCAGACCGTTCCACGGGGGTATGTAGAATACCTTCGAGAAGATTAGTGTGGCAACCAGCGGCGATTCAAGATTAGACACACCCTTGAGACCAAGTTTATTCCTCTTCAATGAAGCAATCGACTCGCGGAACAGCTCCTCGGAGTGCTTATCTCCAGATTCGACACCCGTGACATCAACCTGCTCCCACTCAATGGGCACGTTATCGGCTTTGAAGATTGTTTTAACGGATTCGGCCACCTCAGCACCAATCCCATCACCTATATCAGGTATCAGCTACTATTCAAGACCCCCAGTTTCCCTAGTAGTGAACAGCCCACCAGGTATAAGGGTTGTTGTGTATTTCCCGCCAAACTTGGTAGGCTTGAATATATCAGACTGCACTGTGGCCATAGCTGTTTAATATGTAAGCGATCACTTAGAATCATGAGTCAATCGCATTTTCGTACTTCGTGCCAGTGGTGGAGCTGCGCGCCATTGAGTAGTTCTCGAGCCTCGCAGGAGGCACTAATTAACAACAGGTAGTTAGCATTCTGCTTTTTTGTAGGCAACAGAGTCGGCACTAATTACCTGCGAGGCTTTTGCAGAGCTCCGGGCCAGCATCTTGAACGCTGGAGAGAGATTCTGTACGTTATGAGCGTATAAAATGATGGAGGTTGGCGCCAAGAAGCCTCTCGCTCCCACTTGGGCCTCGGGTGCAGTTTCAAAGTCGCGGGAGTTCTGCCAATTCTTGGCATTTAAGCAACATTATCCTCGCGTCTCTTCACGCATCTGTAGACAATCATTCTCGCAGATCATTATTGTATCCATGTTTTAAGCAACATACCTCTTAAGATGCTGGGATTTATCAGATAGGCTCTTTGTAAGCGCGAAGCATCTAGCATAATGGCAGCTAGGACAATGCCATCCCACAATGGCCCACCCCAAAAATCATCACTTCCTCCAAACCAAACGTAAGTCTTACTGCCCTATGCTTCTACATTCCAAGCTCTGACATTGTTACACAGCTGATCCTCTATAGCCTCTATCTCACCAACCTCCCCGAAAAGATCCAGAAGACCGACCTGCGCCTATCGTTATATACCCTCTTCTCCACCTACGGCCCCGTTCTCGATGTTGTCGCTGTTAGAAACAACAAGATGCGCGGACAGGCGCATGTAGCTTTTCGAGACGTGCATACGAGCACGCAAGCGATGCGGGCGCTACAGGGATTTGACTTCTTTGGCAAGGAGATGGTAAGAAACATAAAACCCCAGATGGCTTTGTTAGCATCGGTTAACGTACACCTGTATTATAGAAGATACAGTACGCCAAAGGCAAATCAGATTCGATAGCGAAGCTCGACGGCACGTATCGAATGCCCGTTGCTGCAGGAAATGAGGTCACGACGACGGAGTTACAGCAAGCAATATTCGGAGCGCCGCCTTCCTCATTGCCAGCGCCTCCGCCAGCTCCCGCCGCGAGTGCAAAGGCACTTGGAGTAGCGAAGAAGGCTGAGATGGATGTTGATGGGAAGGAGGAAGAGCCGAAGGGAGTGAAGCGGGCAAGGGAAGACGAGAGTGATGACGAAGGAGCACCTATGGAGGAGGATAGTGATGCGCCTATGGAAGCTAGCTCGGATGAGGATGACTAGGAGGTTCATATTGCTTCATAATCTTGTGATCTTGGCATTTGAGCGAGCATTGCTTGGGGTTGGAATACAGTGCTGCCTTGCGCATTGGATTAGCTGGTGGCTTGAGCACGAGTTGGCTAGGACTATTCCCATAAAATTCGGAGATCTGAATCGAAGCCCGCCAAAGATCACTAGTGACCATTGCATTAAGGTGTCTTTGCTAGCATGATAGCGTTCGGCAGGCTCAGCCCAACAGCAGCGCCCACGATGCCTATCCAGATCATGAGATACTCCACTGGACTAACTTCTCTGTCTATCCCCTTCAGATAAGAATCTATGGCTTCTGCAGTGTTGCAGGGATGCACCCAGAAGCACGGCATATCTGTCATTGGATGATTCTAAATACCCCTATCAACTGAGCTCAGGGATATAGGTGCATTTCGCTTACGGTCATACCAATGCCTCCCATTACGCCTACTTCCTTTGCTGCATCTCGAAGGTGATGTGGCACGAGCTTTTCGTAGACCCTATCGACGCTGAGCGACTTTATATGCGGGGTGTCGTGAATAAAAAAGTAGAGGACAGGCACTTGGTAGCTAGTTGAGTAGATAACATAATATTCTACTGATGATGAGATGGATGATGCTGGGGTGTGATGTATCGCCGCCTATAGCACCATCAGATCACCTATCCTCTTCGACTTGGGGAGATTTTGAGTGACTGGTCTGCACGTACGTCGTCCTCATCATTCGTACCATCGCTATCAGGGGAAGCATCAATCTCCTCGGTAAACGTGGGGTCAGCAGAGCCTTTTTCTGGCAATACATTGAAACTTAGACGCCGGGAGATGACAAGAAATCGGATTCGGTCCTAGAATATCTTTGAGCGTGTGTAGAGACTAAAGATGCCTCTGCGTCTATCAACAACGAATTAAGATGACAGAGTAATGGCACATGGACGCTAAAGCTTCCATTCGAAAGCAACTAATGCGAGGTTGACAGCTACCATACTTTAGCCATTTGTGCAAACATTGCATTATCTTACCTCTTGACGATATTCAAAGTGTGATTCGCTCTGGCCAGACTTCAATGCAAGCCTACATAGCTCTTGACATGCGTCTCCGAACTTGTGTTCGGGGATAAAACCCGATGCAACAGATGACCGGACGGACATTATCAGGCTATCTTTGGTAAGGAGTTGCAAGCCTATCCGAGCCAACGTTGGTGGTTGCCTACACCAGATAACAATTGAGCATATGACTCCTTTTAGCTCTATCAGATTCATGCGGGACGTGTATGCTCAAGCATTAAGTCCAAAGCGGAGTGAGGTGGTGCACGAAGCATGTCTCGCTAGAACCGATGAACAGTTATCGACCCGATTCGGACGCGGCGTGCATATTGAACGTTGTCAAACTCGGCAGTGCTCGGCGACAAGTGACGAATAGAGCTTTGAAGGATCCATGGTGGCTTCAGCTACGACTCTCCATTCGCCGTGAGGAGAGGATGGGGAGTATCTTGATGCGCTGGGCTGCTCTAGGTGTATACTTGTAGCGTTAAGCACATCGTGACCATATCTGGGAATCAATTGGTGGATCATCCAAAGGTCTGGTTCGCTTGCCCACTAATGACTTCATGTGGCGCAGTACCCGCGAACTGTGGCTGTGCAGCTGCAAAGATCAACATCGCCAGCGGCGTTATCCACTGATATTCGTCGGATACGACGACTGCTTGACCGCTTGCATGTGATATGCAGGCGGACTTGCATATACTTTGCTCATGACCCACAATGTTCCTTCGGAGATTCCTCCACTGTCGACTTCTAATTACATCACAAGGAGCACATCACAAGGAGCACATCACAAGGAGCACCGAAGTGTTAAATCCTTGGTATAGAAGTACAGTCTTCCAAAGTCCCCGAAGTGCTGTTGGAAGTCTTTTTCCACGATCCTGCTGGATATCAGTGAAATAGCAGTTTGAAATCCTGGTGTTAGGGGAGATGAATCTCAAAGTTTGCTGAAACCTACGGGCAACGAACTAGCATATTTAGTGTGGCTGAAATTGCCCGGTTTCCAAGAATACATTAGCCGGGATAAACAGTTCGATCGTCCCTCTCCCAGCCCTGCCATTTCCACCTGTCTTTCGCTTGTCTGCTTCACGTACACTCGTTTTCACTTCTCGCTCGTTAACTATTGTCACGCATCTGAGGCATTGGACGTGGCTGCTGTCCTTCGAATGCTGCGAGACCTGAGACATGGCCATACAGCCCTGACCCTCGCCTTCGGCTCAGCCTCGACCTGAAGACCCAAAACATTTCTATCACTAGGTGCCCAAGCCATAGTGAATGGTCGATACACGCAGTCACGACGACTCTTCGGTTTATATCCTTTTCAACTCTCGTTCAACGGCCCTACATACGCTTCGAGTCTGTCGTTCCCGTGTTTACTCTAGCCATTAAACCCGGTCACCGAGCAACGCAGGCCTCATGTATGGATGACGACGCAGTTGCCAACTACATCGTCAACATCGGTTGCTGAATAATGATGGGCGGCCTATCCACGCAAGAAAATGCACCGCGAAGACTATCAAAGCCACGCACGAACTCGTCGACGACGAACCTTCTCAGTACTTTCTCTGATCACCAAACGGAAGCTGCTTCCTCACCTCTCAACTCGCCCGAAATTGACTATTTTGGGGACCATGCGGCAGTTGTGAGCTCACAAGGAGAGCGCCGAAGCCGACGCAAATCTCGGAGCAAGATCAGAGCCTACCTTTACGGGGCCAATGAAGAAGCTATCCAGAATTCCTCTGAGGACGATGAGGGACGCAGTGTTCTTGCAGGTACTGCCCGCAACGTTAAAAAGCGCTTGTCCAGGACAGGATCTTCGATCATGCAGCTTCAAAGTGCTAAAGCATCATCGGCGTATCTCTCAAAGTCAGACTCACAAGGGTCAGACCCCGAGGAATCCGCCATGCTAGCTGTTCAGATCAAAGAGAAGGCGCATCATGATAGCCTAGCCGCGCAGAACCACGTTAATTCCCCCGTTGATGATAAGAGGCATGTCGATTCCGTCAGGGCACCTGTACGAAGGAAATCTTTATACACGCCAGGGATCGCAACTAGAAATGCTAGTGACATCCTCCGGAAGCCTCCACCATCAGATGCCTCAAAGTCCCGAAGTGATCGTGATTACTATTACAACCCTGCTCGACCTGAGACGTCACCTCTTTCGCAGCTGGCCGGCCTGAATCTGAGCGAAGATGGCAGAGCTACACCTTCAAGCATTAACTATCCACAGCTTGGAGGTCTTTTACTTGGCACATTGCGAGTTACGAACGGCATTCCACGGAACGATACACCAGATGTGCTCGCTCACTCGCCTACACCCGAGTCGAAAACTCATGAAGAGTACTTTACAGCGTCCGAAGGAAGCGTCACAGGCAACATATCTGCGACCATGACCCCTTCGAACCTCAGTCCTCTACAGATTCAAAAGAAGCTTCGGGAGATTTTCAAGCCGGATGACGGTATTGTTATTTCGCGAGAATCTTCGGTCGCCAGGCACAAAAAGAGCGACTCTGCAACATCCAAGGCTCATGAATATATAGCAGAACTTGGCGGCAGTCCTTTCTCGGAGACTCCTGCTTCGAGACAATGGTCGGATCATGATATCTCACCTGGCGCTCAGGGGATTGTTATGCCGGGAGCAGTAGTTACTGGATTGCAAAATTGGCGGCAGATTATCGATGATGCAGGGGCCAGCAGTGTTGGCAATTGTACAACCGAAGACGCCTTTCGTAAACTAAACGGCCACACTCAATTCACCTCAGAGACTGGACGACTCTCTGTCCATTCTTCTACGGCATCAAGATATAGCGTCTCAACCGAGGCACCCAAGGTGGACAGCGGATACAGTTCAAATTCTTCCATGAATGCCGCACACCTGACTCTAACAGCCAACGACCACGCAGATAGAGTTGGTAGGACAACATCCGCGGATCTACAATGTAGATCCTGTGATCGTTCAGGCCCCCAAGAGAGGCCAGAGTCTGTATCAAAACAAGGAAGTTACATGTTCCAGACCGCTGGCCCAGCATCCAGTTCAGACTCATCTAATCTAACGCCGCGCCACGTCTTGCCAACTACTCCTGCGGGACTCCCTTCTTCGCCCTCGTCCCAAACCGTTGACACCGTTCGGTCCTCAGCTCGGTCATCGGCTCGGTCCTCATCTCAAAGTCTTGTGCGCAAGCTGCAAAAACCGCGACCCAAGTCGCAGCCTCCGCCAGTGAGTTGTATTACCGTCCAAGGGCATCATGATCACGAGCCAGCGAACATTCCCCGTGTACCTTCTGTTATTGCCGCGCGGCACGCAGACCGACTTCGCCAGTTTCCCTTACTCGACCATACCTTTCCAAGCTCGCAACACACGACTGTAGAAGGAAGTTTTTCAGCTAGTGAGATTCGGCCTATGCCAGTCCGATTCCCATCGCCCGCAAATGCTCTCGAAGCAGCGACTTCAAATCTCTATGCGTCCCCAGCCATGTCAGATGAAAGGAAATTCTCACGCCCACGAGCTTTGTCAAGGTATCGGTCCAGCCTAATGTTTGACGAGGATGAATACCCACAATTAGCTATGGTCCGATCACCAAGCTGGTCGGAGTTTGGTGGCGGAAAGAATAAGAAAGAGCGCAAAAAGTTAGCTAAAGAAGAAAAAGAGAACGAAAAAAGACTACTAAGAGAGGAAAGGGAGCTTGCGAAAAGGTTGGAGAAGAACAAGAAAGACCTGGAAAAGCAAGTCAAGAAAGATGAGAGCAAGCAGAGGGCAGGCCGTTCTCGTTCGGCCTCCAGGACCAGAGCGAAATCATCTGATGGTCCACCAAGCCAATACGACACGCTACTAACGATCGCTAATTTTGGAACTGTGACCGAGTCCTTGGGTGGAAGCCCGTATGATATAACCACATCCATGTTCTCAAGCGCATCCCAGAATGCTGGCAGCAAGCATCCTCATCAGATTGGTACCTCTATGCCAAGGGCAAGGTCCATGGTCGGCATGGACGAGACTGCCGCTGCAGAATCAGCACGTGCGCGTAGCCGGGCCAGAAGTCAAAGCAGCGGGAGGCCACGTCCATTGAGCGGGGGCTCCTACGGGGATGATGACGGTATATCTGGGAGGAGGCTTCGTCCTCATTCTCTGTTGGCAAACAACGTACCTCCAGTGCCAGCACTAGCTGCAGTGGATATCAGGGCTCATGATCTCGAGTGGGCCCGCAGCCGTAGAAGGAGCCAAAGCTTTTCTGGAGTCAAGATTGAGACTGACGGTCCTTTCAACGATCGTGGTGGTCTTCCTGGAAGGTCAATTAGACCTTCAAGTATCATTGTGGACGTGCCGCCTGTTCCAGCTCTCCCTTCAATCGAGCAGGTCAAGCAACGGGAGGCTCAAATTATAAGATCTCGGCCACAGAGCATGGTAGTGGAGGCTTCACCAACGCAAGCCCTTACACTGCCGCCAATCGATAACATAAAGCCTCAGAACGATGGGTTGTCCAATACCCAGCCTGACAGCCTGACACCTCCTCGTCAAGCTAAAGTCAGCAACTTCGTGCCACGGCTTTGGAGCAAGGGATCGCTGGAGAAGAAGAGTCCGAAAGCTGTCGAGAATCTTCGCATGGGTCATGATAGCAATGACGCATCTTCAAACGAGGACCAGTCGGACAAAGATAGTAGTATTTGGGACGCGCAACGCCAGGCATGGTCTCAGCGTCGCAAATCCGCTGGTGAAGCACTGCTCAAGAATCGATCAAACCAGGACACTGTTAATCAGCCAACGGATTTTGAGGGATCTTATGTACACCAGCAGAACAACCGCCCGTCGTTCACGCAAAGACTTCTTGCAGCCGAGCCACGGCGCCTTCATGAAGCAAAGCAATCATCAAGGCCCGGACCCAGTCCTCTAGCTCCCTCATGGAAGCCGCCAGCACCCTCTCCTCAAATGTCGCCACAACAGCAGCTTTACGAGCCCGAATCCAGATCATCACCTTATACTTCAAAAAGACCGACCTCCTATATCGAACCAATAACTCAACATCCATCTCCGCCTAGCCCTCGCCCGCTCTCTAGTACAATCACCCGCCAACCTCAAGACCAGACGCAAAACTCATCTCCCGCCGCACGAATCATACAAACCTACAGCTCCTTCGCACTCCCCCGCAAGCGCATCAGCTCTGGCAACTCACCGCCTAACTTGAAGATTGAGAACCTTACAGGTCGTTACGCAGGAGGTCTCCTGTATGGCTATGAGCCAGGCTGCGGACTCGGAGGCAGTGCAGGAACCCGAAGTGCAAAGACAGAGGCGAGCAGGAAGAGTGTGGATGTGTCCAAAGGCTTTGGCATCGATCTAAGTGATGTGCCGATATTCGTGGCGCCCACATCAGCGAAATGAATGGCATGCATGAAACGTTGTCTTTCTTGGTCCTTATTCCATTCACTGCTTTGTCTTTTATGATACACATGATGCATGGCAATTTCGAAACCAAAGATACCCAGAGTCTTCCTGCTTATGATTTCTGCGCTTATAGCATGGTAATAGTGCGGGTTTAGGGTAATGGCATGTGCTGAATGAGGTACGCACACTTGCTTAGTTAGCTGTAAATACTGTGTTCGTCACCCAGTCAATAATCATATTAAACGTTCTATACAATTCTGACGCTAATGTCAATTCCTACATTAATGGCCCATACAGTACACAGGTATGTTAAGTGGGCTTGCAATAAGAATGGTAGCCTGAGAGTATCTTATGACAAGAGACCCAATTTTGTTATTTGGGGATTCGCTAGTAGTCATACACGTAATTCTTTTTCATAAGTCATCATAATCCAGTCTTCTCACATCTTTCTTCAAAGCAGCCATAATGATCCTTTCGTATCCCTCCACTGCTTGCATCAAGTCGCTAGTACTCAAATGTTCGTGATCAGAATGCGCAACCAGTATGTTTCCCGGTCCATATAAGTATCTCTTGTGTTTTCCATCCAGGTTTGGTACGTCAGTTCCGTAATTGACGGTCATGGTATCGAATCCTTCAATATCGTGGTCAATGTCCACGGGCCCGTAGCCACGACCGTGGAAAGTGACCTCAATGTCCTCATCTATGTCTTTGACGGTATCCAGTATCAGCTTTTTGACAATGGTTGGGTCACCAGCGGCGAGACGTATCCCAATATCCGCAACAGCCGTCTCAGCAATTACATTAGCGGCCACGCCACCATTTATTTTCCCAATGTTCAAAGTACTATTCCCATACTTTTCACTGCTTGGCAGCTCCATTGTCTGTAACGCAGCCAACGCAGATATGAGCATATGGTTCGCACTCTTGCCCAGCCACGGATACCCACTATGGCCCGCCTTGCCATGTGCAGTAATTGTAAATACCAAGATACCTTTGTGGCCTGATGCAAGTTTCAATTCTGTGGGTTCACCGAATATCACAGTGTCCCATTTCATCTGAAGGTCGTTAACGGCATGCATGCCATCACCTCCGAGCTCTTCGCCAACGACGTAGAGGAGGGATACATCATTGGGAGATATCGTGTTTGAAGCTAGTAATTGTTGGAGAGCAGTGATTTGGGTGGCGACGCAGGCTTTTGCGTCGACGGAGCCACGGCCCCATATATTTTCCTTTTCGCGTAGAGTATATGGATAGAAGGGGGGGACGGTATCGATATGGCTTGTAAGGAGGACTGGGGTCTGTCGTTTTGAGCCTGCGTAGGCCAAGAGGTTGAATCTGGCATTCTTCTTCTTGGACTGTATAAAGTCGATGTACTGCCTTTCGACGGTGTAGTTATGGTCTTTCAGGTAAGACTCCAAGAACACCCCCACATTGTGCTCGTTATTGGAGATGGATTCGACATTCACTAGATCACGATGCAGTGAGAAGAGCGGACTTTTGTCAATCTCAATTTCAACAGACGCCACTGGCTGCTCGAAGCCAGGAACAAATATGCCATACTGAAGCTCATAAGTGTAGGCGAGGGTGGCCAGGGCAAGCACGCCAATGAGGGTCTTCTTCATTTTGGACGTGGGCATGGCGAAAGTCAAGCTTCAAGCCAGCAACAAAATGCTGGCGTGGAGTGCAGCCACAAGCGAGGCTGGGTGGCACGTTGATTAGACACTGGCTGAGAGTGTGGGAATATTCATGCATAGTAAGGGGCCAAATGGTAATGATGCCTTAGTTGGGGTGCATGAAGCAAGCAATCCCTGTAGATCGTATCGCCTAGGTGCCGCCTCGGAGTGTGAATGGGGTAAGCAGAAGCGCTGAAACTGGTAAGGCGGCCTTGAGCGCGGCTCCCTGGTGCTGACAACCCGGTACGGCCGACCCAGGTCTCGCTCATAAGACTGTGTCTCTTTATTTTCCTGTACTTGTGCTGACGCTGTCGTTGTGCTGCACTCTCTTCACGCTCGTTTCAACAACACTCGCTCAACGGTCGTTCACTTCTTGTAAGATACCTGTACCGTACAATACAACAACAACTCCGCCGTTCAATTGGGGCTTGGCTTTCCCGCATGACGCTAGCTTAGGTAAGGGTCCGCCAGGGTTTGTGTTGACCCTCTAAAAATACACCATATACCGTGCTTGGCCTTGGCCTCCAACTTTTCAATCTCAGATCTAACAACCACGAAGGATTGATGACAGGCTTCATAATTGCCAGATTACACTGCTCAATCATAGCCAGAAAGACTTTCGCCTCAATTCCTCTGTTCCGTCTTTCAGCGCGTGTCTGAAACGTCCCACAGCCTACTCCTCCGACCCCAACCGACTCCTTAGAACTACAAACAAAATTTCCATTCAAGGCACCTGTACGAGAACTCGACGCTGCAAACAATCTTGGATACTGCGGTAGCACCAGATAGTGGACAAGAGAGTCTTTAGATACGCTTTCACTGGACGGTCGTATACATTGCTGCAAGAGTCGATCCTGATGTTGGTGATGAGGTAGTCAACCAAAGTTTTCGATACAAAAGCTATTAGATTCGCTCGATACACGGAAGATCGATCGTACGCCCACCTTGAAGCTACTTGAGACCAGGCCTGTAGAGTCGGACGAGATTTCTTGCTCTGTAAAATCCGGCGAGGTCTGTTTCGGTGCGTGCCAACGAAGGTTATCTGCCACATGAATACTGTTCTCCTACATTGAGGCAGTATCGAACAATCTTCACAACCCTTCATATGCCGATCAAGATACCAAAAGGTTTCCAACGCCGGAAATCTGCTGGAAATGACCTCGATGAGCTTCCAACACCCCCAGAGCCCTCATTCAAGGTCTTCGAACGTCCTCAAAGCACAAAGTCTTTCGATGGAGGGAATAACCTGAAGCGTATGAGCGTTGCTCGGCCATTGAGCGCTGGACGATTTGAGGACGAGCGAAGCACTGTGGGCGGAAGACCTGATCCTAATCCTATCAACCGGTATGCTATACGACGAGATTGGACAAGCGCGTATGGCTAATATGTTCAAAGGGGCAGTGGCGGTACCAATAACTCTGCCTCAAGCGGGGGCCACAACGATACTTCTTCATCTTCTGCGCGCTTCAGTTCCACCTCAACCTTGCCATCGTCGACTGACATCCCCCTTGACAGCCATTCGCCCTCGAATGTAAAAAGCCCCTATGACATATCTCCTCCTCCGATACCAGATTCAAATGTCCTTTCTTTTCGCACGGCCGGACGAACTTTTTCGTTCGGCCGTAAGAAGGTGGGGTCGCCCGCTTCAATATCTCAAGCAGGATCTCGAACTTCAACAGAGCAAAGACCCTCAAATGATAACGCGGGTTTCAATCGGCCAAGAGCCATGACAGAAAGCAGCTACGCCAGCGGAAGCACTGCAACACCACCCAAGCTCCTAGACGCAGGGCTAGATTTGGGGCAGTCAGATCTCGACAATTTTGGATCCATGTTTGAAAGCTTCGGAAAGAGGCAGAGCCAGCTCGTGGAAGAGCCTGCCACCATGGCTGGTGCTAGATCAGAGAGCCCGGTAAGCTTCATGTAAGATACATAAGTGAATGCATCTGCTAAGGCCTTGTAGGAACCCTCTTCTGCGTCACATTTTAGAACACCACCGAAAGCATATATGGGTGACCGGATGTATAATACCCCTCCACCAATCCACAGTGACGGCTTTCGTGATATACAAGCATCGCCACGTTCTTGGGGTAGTGGTGGTTCGCAAGATGGTCTAATGACAACCAGTACGCAAAGAGCGGCCGACGCCCTTTCATATTACAACAAGTCGTCCGAACCTCAATATGGATCGGGCTTGCCAAAATCAAGGACCATGCCTCTACTTGACTCAGCAGCTCCACCACAGAGAAAGACACAGCAACGACAATTGTCTGGCACTGGAGGGGCTTGCAACGAAGCAGTATCTATGCATCGAAGAAAGATAGTAGTAGGAATTCAGACCTGCTTCAGGATGAGGATGCTAGACTTGTGATAGATTCTCTGAATGCAAGTCAGAGACTTAATCGACGCTCGGGCCCTTTTGGTGCATATAAGGATACTGATGATGAAGCATATAATCCTGCTGCATCGCTGATCTCAAATTCGCCTTACCTATCTTCTGACACGACAGACAGCCCACAGAAGACCCCAGATTTTCAGAATAGGCGACGTTCACCCGAACCATTGTTTGATAGCAGTGATCAAGATTTCTCAACTGTTTCCTGGCAGCAGGAATCCACAGAGACCACGCCGCGAGCAAAGAGAAGTGGCCTAGCATACCAGGAGGAGCGCTCACTGTTCGATGCATCCCCGTCAGGACCAACTAAATTAGCTCCGCCTCCAAACGCTCACACTCCGTTAGGTCCAGAAAGACATAACAAGGTCATGACCCCAGCGCAATTCGAAAAATATCGAAAAGAGCAAGAAAAAAGACGTGAGCAGTACTTCAACAAAGATGAATCGGATGAGGAAGGTGATGACTATGAAGATGACGATGAAATCGAGCGTAACAAAAAGCTTACTCGAGAAAGAAGGAAACAGGAGGCTCATCTCGCAGTCTACCGACAACAGATGATGAAAGTGACTGGTGAACAGCCTTCCGATCTGCCGAATGTGCCACAGCGCCCAAGCGTGGAAAGAGCTAGCATGAGCGCTCCAGCTCTTACCAATCGATCCGAGACGCCAACCTTCAGCTTTGACAAACCTGCAGAAGCTGGTAGAACGAGTGACGAGGAAGACGAAGATGTCCCACTGGGTGTTTTGGCTGCACATGGTTTTCCGTCGAAGAATAGGCCGCCTACTGTTCTAGGTTCGAATATTCAGTACAAGAGCGAGTCGTATCCACCCCCGTCCGCGTCTGTGCCTGGATCAACTGCTGGGGCGGGCCACGGTCTCCCTCCCTTTGCGCGACATCTCCCCCCAGATCCATATTATGGTGCGGGCCTTGTCAATCCCTCAAATCGCGAGTCCTTGGCGTTCGGTCACAGTGGGCCGCCTTCGATTCATGGTAGTTCAGCGTCTGTACATGGTGTGCGACAACCAAGCCCGCAATCAGGCGGTCTTGTTGGGGTTATCGCTGGCGAAGAGCGTGCAAGAGCTGCGAGGAGAGGAAGTCCTAATGCTCAGGGCACTTATGGCACGCCTCTACCGCCTAGCCTGACCCAAATGCCTTGGGGAATGCCTCCGGGCATGCAGCCAATGATGTCGCCAGGGGAACAAGCTACCGTACAGATGACGGAGCAAATGAGCCAGATGATGCAGATGCAGATGCAATGGATGCAGCAAATGCAGCAGATGATGGCTAGCGGAGTGCAGGGAATGCAACCTGGGCAACAACCACCTTTTATGATGCCACCGCAGCAGCAGCAGATGGTGAACAGAGGAATGTTAGCTCCACCGGGTCAACAACCACGACCAATGTCGTCAGGGGCGCCTTCAGCCCCAATGGGCGCAGGCCCACCACAAACGCAGCAGCGAGCAATGAGCATGATGGGACCCAATTCAGCCCCAGCATGGCAAGCATCAGCAAACAATAGGATGTCAAGAGCGCCGAGTATGATGAGCGGTGCACTAGGCGGCCCTGATCCCGGCTATGCACCCTCCATTGCCCCATCTGAGCGTAGCAATGTCGGCATGCCATCGCGCTATCGGCCTGTGTCAATCGCACCATCGGACGAGCATGCGCCTAGGAGAGCCTCTAGGACCTCTACCCTGACTAGTGGGATGCTCCTACCTGGTGACAGGCAGAGCAAGCTCTCTGTAAGACCTGTGGCCCAAACTCCGGCCAAGAAGTCTACAGGTAGCGATGATGACGATGAAGAAGGGTGGGAAGAGATGAAAAAGAAGCGGGAGAAGAAGAAGAGCACGTGGAGGTTGAGAAAGAA
Source organism: Cladonia rangiferina (assembly GCA_023065455.1). NCBI lineage: Eukaryota > Fungi > Ascomycota > Lecanoromycetes > Lecanorales > Cladoniaceae > Cladonia > Cladonia rangiferina. The sequence goes on along the minus strand of JAJREH010000037.1, from coordinate 270,768 downwards.
GCAAGATGAGCATGGTAGTTTGGAGACTTACGATTATCCGGAGGCCTAACACAATATTCTCAGCATAGCAGGGGCTTTATGAACCGAAAACGTTAAAGGATTGGCTTTCTATTTTGGGCATAAACAGCGAAGGAAAAAGGTATATGCATATTATTCCCAGGTAATGGTACTGGAGTATTGGTGGGGTTGCATTCTTATCTTGTTATTATTCACACTCGAATTTGTGTCCATATTCATAGAGTGCACGTGGTAATGTTCATATAGGGGGTGTACCATTTGACAGCTTCCAGTCAAGAGGGCAATATTGTACGGCGTATGGCTTTGGAATAAGGACATCACCATTTTCACTGATTATTCTCGTCTTCTATCGCAATACCTTGTGATCACTCTGCAGTTGTTTTCAAAGATACTGGCCTTACCTATTTCGGAAAAGCGAGTTTCGCTTCTGTTGCGCTTTTCCCAGAGCGGTCGAGAAAGGGCTAGAAGCTTCAAGATGTCGCCACCACTTTCGATGAACAATCATCTGGAAAGATGGAGAGCTCACTGGAAGAGCCTATCATAATCAGAAGGCAACATCGAGAGCTTTCTGGAATGCATCTGGCGGAGTATAAGTATTTCGATCTGCATCCCCCTTGAGCCTCATCAGCTCGCAAAGACAAACACCATTCACTCCGAACACCAAGCCTCACCAACCATATCATTTCCAAACAACAATATAACAACCACAGCAACTATTCTACATAACTCAACTCCAACTATCATCTATACCAAACCCACAATGCAGCCCTACCGCCTCACAACCCGCGCCCTCCCGCGCGTCTGCAAAGTTAACTGTCCCTCCCCCGCCAAACGAACCTTGTTCACCACCCCCTTCTTCCCCGCCTCCCCAGTCTCCGACCTCGCCCCTCTCTTCCGCCTTCTCGACAGCGCAACCGCCGACCTCATCCCCTCCACCTCTCGCACCGCGGCCCGTCGCGCCTCTTTCACACCAAGATTCGATGTGCGCGAGCTCGGCTCATCATATGAACTGCAAGGCGAGCTGCCGGGCATAGAGCAGAAAGATTTGCAGATTGAATTCGTGGATGAAAGGACGCTGGTGATTAGGGGGAAGACGACAAATGAATATTCATCGACCCAGAATGATGCTGAGAAGGCGGTAGAAGCGGGGGAGAAGGTGTGGGATAATGCGGAGGCGAAGACGGCAACTACTTACCGGAGACCGTCTGTGCATGAAGAAGATGAATATGTCGATGCGGGCGCTGAGGCGAGTGATGCTTCTTCTTCCGGTGCAAATACAAAAACATCGAAGACTGAGGTTGCGGAACAATCACAACAACAATCGAAAGACGTGAGCAGCGCGCCTGAAGCGGAACAACCAAATTTCAAATACTGGATCAGCGAGCGCTCGGTGGGGGAATTCGAGCGTAGATTCAGCTTCCCGGGCAGAGTGGATCAGGATGCTGTGAAGGCTAGTTTGAAGAATGGGATTTTGAGCGTGGTGGTGCCGAAGATTGTGGCGAAGGAGGCGAGGAGGATACAGATTGAATGAATAGGTTGAGAGAGTGGAAGGGGGGGATGTATGGATTGTAGGATAGGCATGCATTGCATTGCATAGCATTGGTGTTGGTGTTGGATGGTGCATGGTGCATGGTTTAGTAAGGGGGATAGCGGTGCGGTTTACCTGGTAATTTGATCATAGATGAAATGAAATGATATTTCAACATTCACGTCCTTTCTTTTCTTCTGCTAGTAACCGGACATTGAAAGTGACGTTCATCCCTATTTACCATATTTCCACACTCATACCCTTCGTTCTAAACTCACCTAGATCCAGCTTACGCTTCCAGCGAAAGCATTCTCTAAAGCCTATGAGTAAGCACAGATCTCACGCAAGTGATCTTCGTCTACACATATGTTATCGCGTAATTCTTCCTTCGTACGTCATTCCGCGTTGTAACAGGACACTCTTTTCTGCGCTGATAAAGAAAGAACTTTGGCACATGACATTCGCATGGTGTAAGGTAGAACGTGTGATATTTGAAGACTCTTCTGCGGTAAGGAAGTTGGTACTGAAGCATTCTGACTAGACTTGTTCGGGGTTTGTTCAGCTGAGTTTTTCGATGTGGGGAACTCGATAGAGAAGAGGCGGTGCTCGCTCTATCAGTAAGTTTCTTAAAGCAAGTGACATCCGTTGCATTGTAGTGGACGTGTGGGACCTTGAAAATCTTCTTCTTCGCTGACTTGGGGAGGTCAGGGTTCAGCTCGTGCTGTTGGTGAGAACTGTCCGATAGGGGGAATATTTTGGATGCGGCTTCTGACGAATCGTAGACAAGCCGCTCGGAGATTTATCGCGGGTGGGTGTTGCGCATACCAAGCAGCTGAGCTAAGAAAGCGAACGCGCATTTGCTGACAGATATGTGAGGCGTTTGGAGAGGACTTTTGTCATTGGTGGGTTGTTAACAAGCGACTATGCGCGCCATCAGATAGAGGCTGACGTTGCTAAGCAATATTGACTTCGAGAGCCATTTTCGAAAAAGAAGGGTTTGCAAATTATCGAGGTGGGCCAGCTCAGCTGTGCTGAAGCATTCCAGATGAGCATATTCCAAAATCTGAGGCGGCACCTGTGCATATCGTCTTGATTCTCGTCGCACTCTTAATCAAGGTATCATTTCCATCATTCGTGATTCCTTTGTATCCTCTCCATGGAGCATGGCCAGCCTGACACCATGCTCGAACGCAGCCCACCTTAACTTACAGTATCCGGGCTGAGGGAGATGGGGTTGAGATAGCTTTAGACATTATTGATCGTTGACTCAGCGAAGGGTGAGAGCTTGTTGAGGGGCGTTAGGCGTTGGACATATCGAGGACGGACTAATTGCTCTTACGAGGTGGAGTGACGTGTGGCGAGATTGGGACGCTGTAGAGACTTGCTAAGGTTCAGTGAGGAATCGATTTCTAGTTTGGAAGGTGTAAATACTCAATTGGATGATCCCGTTCAGCGGTATTCTTTGAACATACAAAGCGTGATCGAGTCAAGAAAACCTTGCTCTACGCTTCTTCGCTGTTGCTTCTGGCACCTCTGTCATTTTATCTCGTTCAAGCACACAATGGGCAGCCCTCATCAGCTGGTCCAATGCGCCTCCGTATCATTGTTCTCCTGGCCACGTATTGAAAATAGAACCACTGCCTACACTCCCTCCTATCAGCAGATCTCGGGCCTCGAATAATATCGCCACAGCGTCGTATAGTTCCAGGAAGTGTGTAAGCCCTTCTATTGTTGCCCCCCACATGGGCCAGGTCATGTGGGGCAGAGGGTTCAGACTGAGGCGTACGGGGTCTGAATTCCAGTCGAGTTCATCCTCATCGATAAATTCAGAGCCCGGAGTGCTCAGGTGAGCGATAACATCGTTGGCGGCGTAGAGCAGGCATGTCAGCACATCCACTTCCGAAACGACGATGACTTGGACATATATGACAGTTACTACTATGGAAGTGTCCGGTACGTGGTAAATCCACGGGCTTCTGGGTAGGTTGCTAGCTGAAGTCAGTACACCTAGGTTCGACAGCAATTTATCGCCGGTACTCACTTTGTAGCATTTGCGAACGTTGTATTGTCTGAACTAGAGAATTCATAGATAGTGTTATTTGCTAATAGAGCTGGCGAAAGGATGCTCGATGCGGGCGGTACAGAATTCAGAGCAGATACAAACAGTTGGGACAGAACCGTGAGACACGGTACATCACTTATTCTCATATCAGGTGATTGCACGCCAGGAGGTAAAAATGGTTGTGGATTGCCCAAATCGGCGGTTGGAGCTTTGGAGAAGAAAGTAAGTACCGAAGCCCAGCTTAAGTACCCCTATCGGCTACATAGGAGCACATATCATGCATGCGCAATTGCGATTTGCGATAGTGGTAACAATATGCCTCAAATTCGAGCCTGCGAGCACACTTCGGAAACCTTTAGCATAAATCTCGAAACAGCCATAGACGTGGTAGTGGCTGCCATTATGCTCCACCAGAAATCCTCTTAATTTTGAACTGCCACCTGCAAAGGATATGAAGAGGACTATTTTGAGCAGTCCACAGATATGAAGGTAGGATTCTAGAGGACCTCTATGACAGCTGAGAATGCACAAGAGAATCGATCTTTTGACCTCGGATTGGAAGGGTTTACTGCAAGGTCTTTCTGTGATTGTCTCGACTATAGTCGTAAAACGGCAAAATTATCCAATGAAGCTTATGGTATGGAGAAAGCACAACATAATCAATGAGACATAATCCTCTCAGAACTCGTTGTAATTCTCGTACGATACTACCTACCGGGAACAAGCTCGTAGGCGCCAATTGGCCTTACCTGCCAGACGCGACCACAGGGTAGTCCGCTGTACGAGATCGTCGATGGTGTTTGGCATATCAAACGGTGCCGTCTCAGATGCAGAAACGTTGCCCTTTTCTCAGGACGTCTTCCGAAGATGTCTAAAAAAAAGAGGATTCAGGTATCAAGCAACGCGACTTGAGATTCCTAACGAATGCTGTACTCGGATGCCTGCCTCAAGATGATCTAAGGAACGTTGGCATGCGAGAGTGGTTGGGCGCCCACCAGTGCCACGTGTACCTTGGCCATGGCTCTGGCGGTAAAGAAGGATCCATCAGTAATTTTAGAGAGATTCTCCGACGATGCAGCAGTTGTTATTCCTGCTCCTTCGGTGCACGTAGGTAGCCGTGATGCAGCGCCGGCGTATCTTGGTCGAAGATATTATTATTGATAGTGTAGGGTTTGGGCTTGATGAGTTTATGGGGAGTTTATGTAGGGAGTGCATAAACGCGGGAGGGACCCCTTTCAGGAACAGACCGGATTCTCAGTCAGGGGTAATTTAGGTAATTTAGAGCGGATCGTTTTAGTATCATTAAGCGCTAGGATTACGTGCGTCTTCCCATCAAGTAGACCTCCAATCACAACTACTCAAGTAGACCCCTATCATTCACCCCTCCTACTGCGGCGTCAAAGCTCGAGGTCATGAGGTATGTCAGATTCTTCACTGCTTCACCGCTTCTTTGGGTGCGAATGGGATTGCGGAGCTGCGGAGCTGTGGAACATTTGACAACGTCCAACTGCTTGTACTGATGACTGGAGACGCTCAAGTCAAGCTTTACTGAACATGACTTCACCATCCTCCTTCCCTTCTGTTTCGGCCAATTGGACGCCGAATGGTCCAAGAAGCATAATGATCCTATTAAGCAGTCAGGTGGACGGACTCTATCGTCGGACATGTCGGTAATCGGTTCCGTTTATGGAGGATGGAGTAGTTAGAGTATCGAGGCGTTTGGGGCGGCTTACGAGGGAAGGATACCTACCTTACCTTACGGATACCTACATCAAGAGGTAATCCAGACAAGGTTGCAAACAGCTGCACGGCCGGTGTCCGGGGAACCCTCTGAAACAGGCGATCATGCCATTTTCAGTGCAGATAACCCTGCTCGGCTCCCCAAAGGTCAAGGCCATACAAGAAATATAGGGTACAAGTACCGGTAGAAGGGGAAATGGTTCAGGAGTACATAGGCCTACTGTAGGACTCTTCACACATTGCCTTATACATACACCAGTAGCAATGGACTACCAAAACCCTTGCTAGCGCTGTGAACCACTGGCCAGACTAGCAATTAAATGCCCGCCGTGGCGCAAACATCACAGAGCCCCCATTATTGTATGCTAAGCCATACACAACCGCCCACTGGTCAACCGCGGGAACGGCAACACCCTCCTTCTCTCTCTGTCATTCTGATTCCTCGGTTTTGGGAGCATTCAAGTCTGTCATCAGCAGCAGTGTCAGCTGTTGGGCAGCCATGTGGTGCAGCACCCATCTTAATATCTAATCTTAAACCTCCGCCATTGGGAGCTCGACCCCTTCACAGTACACTGTTGGCGCCGGCCTCCTTCAGGCCCAGCTATTGCGCAATATCATTCTCATGAGAATCTGAACCGGGTGAAACATCTCCAGTAGATGTATGAGCCAGCTTTCGAGCTCAAGCAACCCCTCGCCCTGGCCAATGTCGTTCGGTATGGACGCGGGAGCGGAGTCTGCAGGACAGGACATCTCGGAGCCTCACAGGTACGGAACCAACGATGGACAGGATCTACTTGGACGACGGCAGCATACAAACAGCCCAAACTCTACCTCGGGTCGCAGTACTCCCCATAAGCCTACACCTTCGCCGTTGCAGGTCAGCGAAACATCCTCGATGGTATCAGGCGCCGCTGTATACAATACTTCGAGGAGTCCGAAGTCACCGACCGCGAGGAGGATTGCCAGCGACTCCCAGCCCTCGCCTTTGTCGCCCAGATTCCACCAAACTAGCAATTTTGACCAGCCCAGATCTCCCCGGGCGCAGCCGGATCAGCGTCAGGCTGCGGAAGCTACATCTACAAATGGGGACATAAGCAGCGAAGAGCTCGGAGCTTTTAGCAATGTTACAGCATCACCGACGAAATCACAATCCTACAGTCAACTACGGAATGTCTCTTCACCGCTTCCACAAGCGAAACCGTTGGGCAACTCCTCACCCCCGTCTCCTCACTCTACAGTACCTCCTCCCCTAACGAGCTCAGCTCTCCGGGCAGAGGCGCGATCAATGCCTCGTACCTCATCGATCGACTCTGCCATATCGGGAATTTCATTGACTGCCTTGAGCTCACATAAGCCGTCGCAGGACGCTTTTAACTCCGGCACGCCAGACATAGCCAACCTCATACAAACAGCAGGCTCAGCCGAGGCTGTCATACAGCATCTGTTAAAGGAAAAGCAGTCAGCCGCGGCACAGAACGCTCAGTTGTGGAAACTGGTAGATAAGCAGCGGTCGTTGGTATTGGGATTGAATCAGGATCTTGAAAGAGCTTTGAAAGACAAGGAGAAATACCGAAGGAAGCTCAGGGACCATTTGGAAAGAGTACCGCCAGTACCAAGCACCGCGGCTCAATTTCCAGTACTGCAGTCGAGGGCTGACAGTGGATCCCCGGCACCCAGCGAAGCCTCTACTGACCTACCTATCCAGAGGCAGAGTGAAGATCATCCAGGTTTGGTGGAATCGCACGACAATAACATTGGCTTCGTCCCAAAGATCGACACTAGCAAAGAGGACGAAAGACCGTCGCCCAGCATTGCCCCAACTGGTGTTGGTGAAGAAGAGAACTGGGTTAAAAGCAAAATACCAACTTCAGGTACTAAGCATTCACACAAGACAACATCGAGCTCTGATGTTGGCATCCTTGGCCCTACCAGACCTGCACCCCCTATAATGCCAATTCAAACGATCGGATTAGAGTCTTTGAACCGGAACGACCAGCCAGAAAGCCCTTCGCAGTGCTCGGAGACCGCAAGACCAGGCATGTCGCCAACCAATAGCTTTACCGCGAAACGTGCTCAGCCTTTTTCGGCGAAGCCTTTCAATGGCCCGGCTCTATCATTGACCGAGTCCACCCCAACCGGAACCGACAATGAGAGGATGACGCCACCCCGTAAAGCACCCCCTGCTCCCCTAGACCTGGGTCAGCCAAAGCGAGAGGACCCCAGTCAGCCCCAATTCGGGCCTGAGGACCACTCCTCATCCGACTACGATGATGCTGCAGGCCTGGAAGAGATAGCTTTCGAGCGTGGTAGGAAGAAAACCCGAGAAGACGACGACAGAGAGCGGGAGGCTGCATTGCTCAAAGAAAAAGAGGATCGGAGTAGGTCTAAAAAAGCAAAGGGTTCAAAATCTCGGACAGGCTCAGCCAAAGCAATTCCCAAGGAGACAGCCAATGCTCTGCAACCGCAGCCGACACCCATTCCGCCCAACTTTAAGGCGCTTTCACCAGGGTCCGCCCCCGCGGGCGCGTCTATGTTTCTATCTCTCCCAACCTCATTAGCAAGCGTACTTAGTCCGTCTGAAACGCGGAACGACTCCGGAGCCGCAACAGAACGAATCATTTCAATGAAGCCTATGAGCCCAGGACTACCTCTGAGCCCACGCCCGAATCACCGGCCTATCAATCCACCAACTCCGAGAATGCCTCGCGAGGGAGCGGGGCCGTCTATCACTTCTCCTCCACTGTCTCCTAGGCCTGGCTTTGTGGGGTTGCCACTTTCACCAAGAGCGCCGAGGCAACCCATTCCCCTTCCTCCTCATACCCCAATGTCCATAGCGTCACCACTACCACAAAATGTTGGCGGTGACTCTACGGGGTTCATGCGAGACCCCGTTAGTCCCACGAAGAAGCCAATGATGTCCCCTCGACTACCACTAGATAACCAGAACGCTGACATTTCCCAATCGAAAGGGGTATACAAAGGATTTGTTTCCGATGCGTACCCTAACCTTCTATTACCTCCCAATGCCCTCCCCTCAATACTTGTTAAGGTTGTGTCTTCACGGCTCAAACCGTCACGCCATAGTTTAGTGCTTAAAGGCTCTGACGAAGAACCTGTCTTTACGTTGGGGGTTTCAGCGAGGTCCGATCGACAAGGGCTTTGGCAAGTTGAGAAACCAATCTTGTCATTGCAACATCTCGACCAGCAGCTTCGTCAGTGTTCTGTCCTAAACGTAAAGCTGCCGGAGCGCTCTTTGTTCAGTGGCCACGCTCCAGCGAAGATCGATGCTCGTAGGCTAGCTCTGGAGGCCTACTTCGAGGCTCTCTTGGATACCCCAATGGACGAGAAAGCAGCTCTAAAAATATGTCATTACCTTTCCACGCATGCGTCAGAGCCAAGCGGTGAAGAAGCAAATAGTGCAGCAGTGGCCCCACATTCTGGATCACCGGTTGCTCAAAGCTTGGAGGGTAAGCTTGTAAAGGAGGGCTACCTCACGAAACGTGGGAAGAATTTTGGCGGCTGGAAGGCGAGGTTCTTCGTCCTGGAGGATCCTGTGCTACGTTATTACGAAACACCTGGTGGGTCCCTATTAGGTACCATCAAGATCCAGAATGCCCAAATAGGCAAGCAGACTCAAAACAAATCGTCTCAGTCACCCTCAAGAACAGGTGAAGACGGCGATGGCCAATATAGGCATGCTTTCTTGATCCGTGAGCCAAAGCGAAAAGACTCAAGCAGCTTTGTGGACCACGTTCTCTGTGCCGAGAGTGACGCTGAACGCGATGCTTGGGTCTCAGCTCTTCTCTGCTATGTTGAAGTCCCAACCGTTGACGGTAGACCGAAGCCGCCGCCCTCCAATAACGAGGCGACCTCTAGTAGGAGCTCAGCTCCATCGAAGAAGAACTCTCTCAGACATGATACGGCCTCGGTCGACAGCCCTGCCTCCGAGACTTTCGACACATTACAAGCTGTGCCCTATGAAAGTACTAGGCAAGCTGAAGCCCCTCATGTCCGCATTACTCCCGATGCTCGTCCAACCGAGTCACCCTCACCTTCGCCTACCACTTCAGGATCGCAGCCATCGGTCCGAGCTCATTCAGCGCAGTCTACGCAACCTATGACAATATCCGCTCCTTCCAATGGTGCAAAGATAAGCGATGCTGGTGCTTGGGGAAACAAACCCATGGCGACTCCCATCGGAGTCCCCAAGGAGCCCAGAAAGCGAAGCATCTGGGGTTTTCGGGACAAAAACCCGGCGGACATAGTTGCTAATCACTCAAATGATTCGAATCTAAGTCTGCATCAGCAACAATATCAAGAGCAAATCACCAATGTGAAAGCAGCTTTTGGTGTCCCGCTTGCCGAAGCTGTTGAGTACTGCGCGCCACACGGAGTGGAAGTCTGCCTACCAGCTGTAGTTTACCGGTGTATTGAGTACCTAGAAGCCAAGCATGCCGCAAGCGAAGAAGGAATCTTTCGTATGAGTGGGTCCAACGTTGTGATCAAGGGATTGAAAAGTCGCTTCAACGCTGAGGGTGACGTTGATCTTCTGTCAGCTGATGAGCAGTTATTTGATGTACACGCTGTTGCGTCATTGCTGAAGCTGTACCTTCGTGAGCTGCCTCAACCAGTCCTGACCCGCGAATTACATCTCCAATTCATCAGTGTTTTAGGTGAGCGATATAGAGACCCTAAATCTCCCAACTGTTCACTTACTGATCTTGATTACCAGACCTCGGTGAGAGACAGAAGAAGATATCCGCTTACAACGTTCTTGTAAACAAGCTTCCGAAAGCAAACTTCACACTCATCCGCGCTCTCTCCTCTTTTCTCATCAGCATAATAAACAATTCCGAGATCAACAAGATGAGTATGCGTAACGTTGGCATTGTCTTCTCCCCCACGCTTAACATCCCTACGCCCGTACTCTCAATGTTCCTTAGCGAATTCGAAGCTATCTTCGGCGAGCCGCCCGAGGAAACCAGCATTCCACCCGTAGAGTCAATGGGAAGCGAACCTTTGACTCCAGAAGACATTCGCTCTCCTCGGCGGCAGATGTTCTCTGACATTCCCACTCCTTCTTACACTCAAGAGGCCTTCCCAAACAACACCCATCAATTCACGAACAACAACAACCACCACCACCCGGCCTTTGACGAGTCACAACTGGATTCGCGCATGGATAACGACACCGGCTTCATCCCCTTGCAGCCAGCGTACGAAAGCCTAGGATCGCAACAGATGCCGGGTTCGGCATACGCAGTCGCAAGGCCGCGCAACCTGCGGCCCGGCGGACCTGCAAAGGCAAGCAGAAGGGAGAGCTCGATGCTGATAATGGGCCCGGGCCCGGGCCAGAGGACGAGCCCTTTACCTTCTATGAGGAATGATTCTAGTAAGTCAATTCTCGTCACATCAACAGTTGACATCAACGATACAGCAATCACTAACGCTCCACAGATATGTTACACGAAGAAAGTAGGCTCGATTGATTGATTTATTGAATAAGTCCGCCATATACCACCGGAACCGGAGTAATCTGTAAAAGTAATGTCTTTGTCTTATCACGCCAACCTAACCGGCCAGCTAGTCAGTCAGTCAGACGGGGGGAAGACGCTCTTTTCTTTCGAGCCTCTTCAGTCTTTCAGCAAGTGAGCGGTATTCTGAGCCCGGCGTTTTTTTGTTGGTGGTGGTTTGGTCCCAGCTCCTATACCCACGATTTTGATATCCCAAATCTTTTAGGGCTGGTTCCTATGAGTTGCAAGTTGTGAAAGGGGGAATTGTTTTTATGTTAGGGTTGTGGTGCATGCTGGATAGGGAGGGCGAAATTGGTGTGATGTGATGTGATCGGATGTGTTGGGTACTACCTGTGCGAGTCGATCTGGTGGACTGGGTGTCTATGTGCATAACGTTGGAATCATCCAGATGTTCATTGATAGTTCTATTCTCATCTAGCTACCCGAGACACCGGAAGTGGTGCGCAGGATTAGGTTGAGGTTGGTGCCTCATTATGTAGTAGTAGTAGTTCTTAAGAGAGATTCGAATCAAGGTTCCAATTTGATACGCTTTGTTAAAACGTCGTGGCATGGTATCTATCGAGCTTGCTAGCTTAGCTACCTTAGCTAGTCGAGCGTTCCACCGAAAACAACCAATACGCATTGCTGACTTAATCTACTTCTCTTATAGCCCCCAAGGTTATTCAATCATTGCATTACATACATATGTACAAGTGAAAAAGACCCAAACAAGGTGGCCAAACTATGCGTCTTTTCGCCGTCCTAGAAAGTAACAATATGCAACTTCGCCCATTCTCTCCCAAAACCCAAATTATACATATATATCACCACCCTGTCCCCTTCCATCCATCCATTCATTCAATTACTCCCCTCCCCTCAAACCTCAGTCTCAATCCCCGGATCCCTTTCCTGATGCCCAAACCTCTCCAACAAATGATCCTTCCCATGCTCCACCTTCGTTTTCAAATACTGTCCCGTCCTTGCCACCTTCCACTGCATCAACCCTCTATGCCTCCTATGCAACTGCTGTTCATGATTCTTATAATCCTTAATCGAATCAACCGGTCCTCCACCCGGAGTGAGTTTCTGAACAAGACCATTAGCGGCTTGTTTAGGCCCGCCTTCTTCGTCGTCATCTGAGCTATCGGAGTCGCTGGAGGAGGTGTCGTCGTCGCCCGCCATGGCGGTGCGGAGTTCGTGACTGTCGTTGGCGGTGCTGAGGACTTCGAGGACGTCTTGGAGGTTGGGGCTCTTGCTTGCTAGTCTGTGGTGGTAGGCTCCTAGGCCGCGGTAGAACTTTAAAGGCACGTCGATGGTGCCGGCTTTTTCTCCGAGATCCTCGGAGGTGCAGTTCGCCTGTGCGCGCTTGAGTCTGTTTGAGTCGCCTCTCCAGACGGGTAGAGTGAATGTTCGCTCTTCCTCGTCTGGGACGTCTTTTAGCCAGAGTACGGCGAAGGCAGGCGTTTTGTCAATAATTTGATTCTTGCGGAACTCCACTACAAGGCAGGAAGAATACCGCTTGCGGATTGCGATACGTACGGGCCGTTCACGTTTGCCTGTCCAGCGGCTTTCTCCTGCTGTGTCCGTTTGGGAGGTGTACATCTTGCCACGATTAATTGTGGAGTGAATCTTGAGCCTCATGCTACTGAGATCAGAGACTATGTCTTTCGATGTAATGGGGGATGTAATCTCTATTGTGCCGTAATCCCAACCTAGCAGTTCCTTAGGCATCTGAAGCTCAAGAGACCGGAAAACCATTGATATCCGGACCCTGCCGTAGCCGATGCCACCGACGAGTGGGTACCAATCCATCACCTGAGAGCGGTCTCTCAGGAGTTTGCCGAGAGGCAGGTATACAATACCCATCAGAGCATCGTTTTCATGGACACGCGAGTCCCTAACAGAGACCATTGCTTCCGATGTACGCCAATCTCGGACAAGCCGCTCTGTTCCTGCATTGAAGAACGGGGTAGAACTCTTGGGTTTAGTGCGAGTCCTGTATATGGTTAGGTGATTAAAAATGATGGTGCAATAGGAAGAAGGTAAATCGCCCGATCCTGCTTCTGTCTCATCGCCCTCATCACCTTCGGCTTGTGTCTTATTGATCTTCTCGAATTCGAGACCAGTGATTTGGTGTATCTGTATTGAGAAGATACCAGTTGGATAGTTGTCCAGAGGCGGAGTAGAAGATATCATCTCGTCTGGGAGACAATGTCAGTTATGAGTGATAGAAGGGGTTTGAGGCGTCCTACCTTCTTTAGCTTTCAGCAATTGAGCTTTCTGTTGGTCTGTTTCTATCGATTCATCCCGGTCCTCAGCTTCACGAAGCATCTTCTGCGCCTCCTGAGACACTTTGTCCTTTAGATCCTGAAAAGTTTTAACCTCCGCTTCGACCTTCTGCTTCTCTAGTTGTTCGGCTTGGATCCTGAGTTTGGGGTAATATCCCACGCTCCAATCCAAAGTCCCTGGCATCTTCTCATCACCTTCTAAAGCCTGGAAACTGTCGGTGCGATGCCACATGTTACATTTAGATTTAGGGTTATGCATCAGCTCTTTGAGATCAACCTCGATTCTTCCAAGGTCGTCATCGGCAGATGTGCGGTCAGAGTCCCACAGTTGCACGCGCAGACGCTCCTCAGCGTTCACTTCCTGTGGGCCTACTTGTATGAAAGCAGTCTCTTCCCATACGGGTTGCATATCTTCGGTTATAACCCTAGTAGACCAGACCGGCTTACCAAACTTAGCCCACCCTACCGCCACATAGCCATCGCTTGATCCCTCCTTGAGCGGGCCGAAACCAGGATCTCCCTCCTTGAAATCTATGCCTCTCTTAATGGTGACCATTAGAACGCCCCGTGTAGTAGTATCTTTCTTGAAGTCATCGCCGACCAACATGTCCTTCAGATCAAGGGTAAGGCTCTTCGGCGCAACATACTCTGCTAGAGCTGCGTCGATGGAACTTTGCACAAAGGACGAAATGATCGGGAAGTCCATGATATTGAGCCCTCTTTTGGTCAAAGGCACACACGAAAGCTCGACTTTCGGCTGACCAAGTAGCGTTAATGTGCATAAGGAGAAGAACGGCGGATCGGGGCAGAGCTGGAGGCGCATTCGCATTGTCCCAACGATACCGCGAAGCTCTACCCAAACTGGGAAGCGTATCGCACCAGGTAAATAGAAAGCAAGGAAAAGATGTGCATTCTTAGCCTTGGTTTTCAGACTTTTGCCGCTTTTTGACGCCCTATAAGAAAAGCCGACTTCAACGTTGACAAAGTCGCCCTCTTCAGCCTCCATGCCCTCAGCTATGTTCTGCTCTTCGCCTTCTTCCTTTCCCTCATCTTCCTTGCTGTCATCACCTTGCTCGCCTGCCCTATGCTCCCCTTCAGCGTCGGACTTCTCATCGTCGTCAACCTCCCCTTGGCCAGGAACCTTACGATCACTTTCCCCCTTTCCTTTCCCACTTTTGATCTTACCGTCTTCCGAAACATCCTTCGTAGCTGCCCCAGTTGGTAGCCATCTTATGCCTAGAATGCGAATAGCCTCACTGCCCTGTCCAAGGTCTTCAACACTGACCATTCTAACAAGTTTGGGCAATGAAGCTTGCATCACATCCTCTAGAGTATCTGCTAGACTCGTGAACAGATCTGGATTGATGAGTGGCCAGATGGAGGAGACCATTGAATTTAGCCACTGGGTAGATTCAGCGATTGGAGAATCCGCTGTTTTACGTTCTTGTTCTCTGGCGGAAGTCCACACCTCATCTTCCCAGACGCCGTGGACTTTGTTCTCCATCCAAATCTGTAAAGCCCTAATTACAAACCCTGCCACAAGCGAGCTGAATGTGATGAGCGTTAACAACGAGATAGGTACTTTTACCCACGTTCGAGGTTCATTGTGGGTATCATTGATGAACTGACTCCCTAAAAGAGATAAAAGTACAGCAGTAGCCACCGTACCCATACTTAGTATTAAAGCACGACCGTAAATGCCAGCTAGTTCCTCCTTAGCAGCGTCGAAAGACGGCGGAGGAAAAAGCTTCTCCATAGCGGTATGGTCCGCTTGTTGCTCCTGTGACTCCCCTTCGAGCTTGCTCTCAGTATTCGATTTTGCACTGCCACCTGTTGCACTCCGGGGTAATGCGTCAGCCTGTGGTTCGTTCTCAGGGACCTGCTTCAATTCCTTGTTGGTGCTGTCGTGAATCATAATCCGGAGATGTGTGACAGGATCCGTTACTTCTCGGGCAGCATGGTCTCTTTTCAAGTTTTTCATGTTCTTTCGCTTCTGCTTTGGGTCCATGGTACTGTCAATGGCCTCCGAAGTGTTCTCAAGGATTGAGGACTTCCCCTTTCCTTTCGCCTGATCATCTCCACCTTGGCCGCCATCTTCCTCTGACAGATTAGATCCATGTTGAGGTCCCTCTCCGTCTTGCGCCTGGTGATTATTGCCACTCTTGATGTCCTGACCGGAAGGATATTCAATATTGCGGTTTTGACTCCCGTATGGCCGTTCTTCATCTACTCTCGAATCCTTCACTGAACCATCAAGGTGAAGATGTCTCTTGGCCGCGCCTAAGATGCCTTCCTTCTGTTCATCTTTTGGGGCTTCCTCAACTACTTTCTCCGGTACTGTAGCCTTTGAGATAGCTTGCCGCTCCCCTTGGCGCTCTCGATAGTCTTGGATGTTAGGCACCTTATGCTGGTGGGTGTAAGGTGCAGTGTAGTTTCGTTTGGAGGCATTTTCGTCGAAATTGTCATGGCTAGCCATGTCAGACACTCTGGAACATCATGTGGCCAATGACCATTCAAAGGGTAGTCAACGTGCTTTCAAGGAAGTCATGGAAAGGACACAGGAGGACAACGTGGATGCAGTGATCGCGACAATGGATGTATTGTGTATTGCTATAGTTACATGAGTCAATTATGAGGCGCGAGCATGTTCTTATACATAATGCTCGCCATCTTCAACACGTAATTTGGGAAACCTGATGTGGGCAAGAGCTGCCAAGGACGAGCAATCAAGGTCGTCGCTCGGGAAAGCTATGATCGTATCCCTGCAGCAGATCATCTGTGGAGGGGGACGGACGGGGCGAAGGGACCAAGACACCGTCATTCCTCGCCATATGCTTACTGATGCTGAGATCGTATGGAGGCTATCATGAAAGAAGATTTGCTCTCGCAGACAGTTGAGTGCTAGCAATGGAACTTCTATAACCAAACCTCAACTACGCTGGTTACTCCTATCTCCAGCTCACACTCAAAGAAGCACCATGCCAGTCAAGATCGAGGAGCAAGCCCATTACGAAGTCTTATCTCTACCTGCCACACAGTCTCTACGCAACCAGCTCAATGAGCAAGACATCAAACTCGCCTACCGCCGCGCCCTCCTTCTCCACCATCCCGACAAATCCACACCTCTCCCAACATCTCATCCCACACCCACGAAGCCCACTGTAGACCAAATCACACTAGCCTACAAGACCCTCATTTCCCCCACCTTGCGCACAAATTACGACCGCACGCAAGCCCGAAAGGCCCCAACAGCGACCCTCATCCCGCAAGAGTCCCATCCAGGCCTCGAAACCATCGACCTCGACGACCTGCTCCACGACGACCAACAAGCCCTCTGGTATCGCAGCTGTCGCTGCGGAAAAGATAGAGCCTACACTATCACTGAAGAAGAACTTGAGGTGAATGCCGAGGAAGGAGAAATAGTCACGGGATGTCAGGGATGCAGTCTCTGGCTGTGTGTGACATTTGCTGTGGCTGAGGACGGTTGAAACAGACATCTATTCCATGTCTACTTGAGATACCAGGATAATCATCTTCCATATTTGTGGGCGCCAAAAGGTCCGAATCTATGGCCATGCACTTCATGCTGAAAAGCGTTAGCAAGCCCCAGCACCTCTTTCTACACATCAGCAACTGAAACAGCCACCCAAACAACACCACCCAGACCGTATGCTCAGCTAGAGCAGCTCTGGATTTTTCCGGGAATTGGCTCTGGGATGGTAGTGGAGGGGTGGGTCTGTAGAATCGGTCCAGTCTTAGCGCGCGCCAAATTTGGAAGGAAATTTTTCCTGGGACATCGTTGAGATACAGATGCGGGTCTGACACGAGGCCAGCGTATCGATATGGGCAGTGCGGGGTAAGGTATAGGTGTGGGTGGGGTAGGAAAGGATTGGCTTGAGGGGTGGAGAGGAGCGTGATGGGATTATCTGAGGTACATGATAATTGAGGTTGAGGGCTATGCTCAGCAGAAACGGGTAAGATGCCTGATTGCCATATATAGGCTTTACCGAGGAGGAACACGAGCTCCACATTCCTATGTCAGAACTTACCCTCGTGTTAGTCAGATTGCCGATGTTGGAATCTTGGGAGGTAGTGCAGATCGCTGGACTCATGGTAATATTGGAAGACTACGATTACGTACGGCAGGGGTGGGGGGTTTGTTTTCACCATGTAAAACCATATTGGATTTGAACAATTGATGTTTTATTCATCCAATGATGTTCGCTATGTCGAGCAAGGTGACCGGCACGGAGCATGCAACATGCATAGAAAAAAAGTGATAGAATGAACAGTAGAGAATGCTAAACCGTCCAAATTCCGAATAAAATTACAGAGAAAGGTAAAGAAAAGCGACGTCTTCCGAACACCGTTGGGCGGCCACGAGCAAGCCCCCACCTCTTAAACCGCTAAAGCTCGTGCAAACGCCTCTCTAGAAGAGATCTCCTATATGAGTACAGCAACACTTTTGGCAGGTAAAGCCATATCTGCGTCACGCCGGTGGCGGACCGTCCGTTGTATCGTAATGTCGTAGTAAATATGGTACAAAGTAACAAGCATCTATTCTTCCCTCTTCCTCTTCTTTATTGCTTTGCCATTCTCAATTGATGGTGCTGGGCTTGTGCTGTCCCTATGAGAGCTTCCACATGATGATGAGCTACTGGTTGCGTTGGCGGCTGCAGCTTGAGCAGCCTCAAACAGAACAGCGCCTAGAGCACCTGCATCTGCATGGTCGATGGGGCTGCCAGTCTCGGTTGGTGGCAACTCGCCATCCTCAAGAACGCCCATCACTATGGCACCGCTGCCATGGGTACGAGCGTGTTGCGAGAGGTTGTCGCTACGGGAAAACTTCTTGCCGCATTCATTGCACTCGAATGGCTTGTCGTGAGTGTGGAGAGAGCGGTAGTGACGCTTTAGGTGCTCCTGGCGGCGGAAGCGCCGTGAGCATAGGGTGCAGACAAAGGTCTTAGAAGGATCATCGGTGAGAGACTGCTTGCGGCCACGACGAGCGACAGGCTGCGCAGAGGTAGCAGTTGTGTCCGTGCTTGATGTAACGACGTTGCCATCAGAGGGAGCAGCGGTACTATCCCGGGTTGACGAAGACTCCTGGGCATTGGCGTCTTGCTCCGCGGTTGAGTCATTAGCATGCGAGTGTTCCTCATGCTTCACGCTAGGATCAGAGTCCGACATGTTGACATTCTTCTTGGCAGACTTCTTTGGTAGCGTGCGTTTTTTGGTGGCTTTCATCTTGATTGATGAGTCTTCCGAAGCACGGCGAGACTCAGGGGGCGTTAGTAGACCAGCGGACGCAAATTGGTCGGCGTTCTCGAAATCGTCAAAACTGTCCTCGCTCAGAAACTCTTCTTCGTCAAATGAGGTGAGGTCAAGTCGCTGTCTCTTGTTGCCGAGGTAGACAGTGTTTGCCGATGGTGAGAACCTGGCTAGATCGGTAGTAAACTCGTTCTCAGAGTCGAGATCAGAGAATGTGTCGAAGCTTGGCAGACCACCGAGTGTAGAGGCCGATAGAGACTCAAATGGTTTGTTGAAATGTGACTCGTGTTTGATCAGGCTGAGATCACCTCCAAGGATCAATTTGTGTTCTTCGTCATCCCCTGAACAAAGGGTGGGCAACGTCGGAAAGTCAACCGCGGACGCGATATTATTCGTATTGCGAGTATCGACTAGCAGGTTGCGAGGATCGCAGAAATCAAAGTCGGTATCAGATATAACGGAGTGCGGGACTGGTGAAGGTGAAGGTGAAAGGGATGGGCAAGAGTTAATGGAAAGGAGGTCGGAGGCTTGGCTTCCCATTAGCGAAGGCGGGTGGATAAATACTACGGACACCACAAATTAGCCACACGACCCTCCAATATTTGAACCAATGTGCTCCAACGCAGAAAGCCGTTGACTGAGTCATCGCGAGGGTCATTTCTCGCAAGGAATAACCGTTTTTCAGGGATCTGATGTAGAACGTACCAGGTGTCAGTGGTGGTGAACAGCATCTAGTCCAATCCCCGCCCGCGAGGATTTCGCTTTGCACGTCGCCTTCGCATCCTTCTTTCACACCTTCGATATTGTCGAGACCCATGTAGCCTCCTGTTAGTGGAGTAGGCAAGATATCACAGGTGGACGGTGGGCTGCTAGCCGAGCTTCCAGAAGTCGAAAGAGGTGGTGTGGAGGGATAAATGTAGACATCCGGAGGGCTGCACTCGGTATCAATTGAAAGCTGCTGGGCCCCCGGGTATTGGCAGAGAAAAGAGGGCTTATGCTGCAAAGGACGAGGTGAATTCATGGCTAGTATCGACTTCTGAGGGCCATAGACATGCGGACCAGTTGAGGGTAGCTGAGCGTATACCATAGATTGTTGGCTGTGCATCATTGGCTCCTGGTAATATATTTGCTGTTGGTAATGGTGCATTGGTAAACTTTCCTGCGCGGCCTGTGGATGCGGAGAAAAGTGGCCATGAAGCCTGTTTTCCGAGCTTGATTCCGGATTGTAGTAGAAGAATGGTGATTGACCCATATTCTGGGTATGCATTGATTGTGAAGAAGCCATAGCCAGTGTTAATATATTAGGCCAGCTGCAGAGAAGTAGACATTAGTGTTGTGCACTTGTCTTTCAATACTCAAGGTCGCCATACCTCTCTTCCTTTATATGTGCTCGGTTTATCCAACGGGCTCGTGTTCCTTGGGTTACGTTCGAACGTGAAAAGCTAAATACGTTTATTGTATAATGTAGTGTCTGAAGGAGTGACCGGACAACAGAGCTGGACTATCCAAACGTCTGTCTAATAGGTTTTATTGATGGGGTGTTATTGAATGGTTGGTTCTGTGGCAGAAGTGCCAAATGAGTGACAGCGAGAAGACTGAAATTGGGCGAGTAAAGAAAGAGCCCTAAGTCAATGATCTCGAAAGATAAATTACAAAGAAGAGGTTAGTAAAAGGAAAAGAGGTGACCTGTCGACGAGGGGATAGATTTAGTTGATAGAGACAGTAGGAAAAAAGAATGTGGAGGGCAGAGGGCGGGTAAAGTAAAGTAACGCTGACCTTTCGGTGCACCGAATGCCTGTTCTCCACTTAGGCGAAGAAGTGCACCAGAGTCCACCAAAATGGAGCAGCAGGCCTAAAATCCCTAGAGACGAATATGGATTAGAGCATGGACGGATCAATCGTATGGGGGACTCGGGAGGATGTGATGGCGCAGTCCGCACCAGCATCCCAGCATCTCCTGAGAGCCAGCCATGCACCCATGTCGAGTCTACTCCGGTCGCATGCGTTAGTGCAATGTGCCCAAAAAGCAATCCCAGCATCTCACTTGCTCAAGTTCCAGTGCCGCTTTGAATCCAACAGCAAAGCTACCAGTAGTCACTCGCTCCTTGCTAAGACGTGGTAGTGTCCACCCACACCCTCGAGGGCTGACTACAGCAGCGAATGCGCTTTGCGAAAGATCATTAAGCGTGCGACTAAGTACGCAGAACTACGCAGCGGCGAAGGCTGACGAATGAAACTGGTCCCTTCCCGAATAAATTGTGCTTTGTGCAAGTCCAAGTCTGGAATTCTGGGGCAATTGCGACCGACACCCAGACCCAAGCGCCCACGAGCCAATAACCAATAGCCAATATCCTACAGCCAATGACTGCTTTCTTCACGCTTCACGAGACTTCTCACTGGTACGAGTCCCGACGATAAAAGTCATTGCATTGGATCATAGGGAATTATTTCAGGTGGTTGCAGCTCAGAGGCGCAGAGCAACCAACGAACAGAGAGGCAAACCTCAGGCAAGGGATCAGCACACGAAACCTACGGGGGGCTCAGCAGTTCCTGCTGCACGCAACCGTCTCACATGAGTCACTTCCGAACGAACACAAACTTATTAATACTGCCTTGATTACTACAGATCACGATTGGCACACCTCTGAGGGAGAAGAAGTTGACCCTACGCATGCTCCCGAAGATGTTTTGCAATGTGTATCTAATGTGGCACAAAGAATCAGCTTACAAAGTCCGCATTTGTCCTCCAAACGGCTGTCATGCGGTATCGATTGCGGCCAGCTATCGATAGGTGATACCATAGTAGATACGAGGACTCTATGGCTGGATTGGCCTGCTGAGCGGCCTTAAACTTTCTACGATGTGCAGACTGCAAGAGGAAGCCAGAGCCTCGAATTGGATGACGCATAACCGCCATGACCTTGATAGATTTTCCAGTAATCCAGAACTGGCGATACGCTGCAAGGTACCGCTCTGGTGGGCCCGTGATGGGCGTCACCACTTTTCTTCCCACCGAATGGCCCGTATCGATATGCGTAGTAATTCACAACAAACATTCTGACCCGCTCTTCAAATCTGGATCGTCTGAAATTTGCACCCGTGCGGTGCGGGGTCAGCAAGATGCGCATCAAGAGCATTGGTGCGGCGCGTATACCGTCTGACCAGAGATGTGTCAAGACCTACGACGTGACGGTTCATACCACGGGCCTTGAATCAGCTTTAATCAGCTTGCTTCACAGTTCTTGATGCCGGCGTGGTGCGTTACAGTTGCGTTCAGTCATGATGAGGCCAGACAAACCACTTGATGGGGGCTGCGGCGCTAGATCAGGGATATGCTGCCTCGTTCAGGCTTTGCGTGCACTCTGACGATCAGCACACCATCAGGCGAAATACCCGCCATATTCAGCGCGGCGTAGCTCGGAGAGTATCAGGGAAGGGACTTATGCGCTGAAGGGCCAGCTTGCACAAATTGTGCTTCGACACTCGTAAAGCATCGACTAAAAATAGTACTTTGGTATGCCAAGTTAGCCAGAGTATTGCGTGGCAAGAGATCCATGATCAAAGAAGTAAGGCGGCCATCGCTGCTCTATGAGCAAGTTGCTCCTAGTTACTCATGCCGTTGGTTCCGTCACGCTGCATTAGCAGCGACCGTATGCCACGTTTATTGGCCTTGTCTTGCAGGGTCCGTCCCATGCGCCACCCCTGCTAAGATAGAAGAACGCCAATCGGTGTACGCAGGGAACATCCATAAGCTAATGCAGGTACGGCGCAGGTACGGCCAGTTGGAAAACGTAAAATGTAAAAATGTTCACAGGCGTGGCCTCGGGCTGCGCGATAATTCCTTTGCGTCACAAGGAGGACGCCGATAAGAGACCTGCTCTGAACGGTATCCAACTCCGTGTCTGATCGAGAGCCTCCCCGCCTCATGGTGGTCTACATACAAAGTGATGGTCCACATCTCACATTCACATTGATGTTGAACCTAGTCCGGCAGATGATGAAAGCTAATAGAGTAGTGACAAACTTTTATGTCTGCTAACTTTCTGCAGCGCGGAGAGAGTCTCTACACTACTCAGTTTTGTGTTCGACTAAACCTTCGTCTTCAAAGGTTGACGGCCCGGGATAGACACCTTCCAGCAGCCACCAGACTAGAGTATTCCCACGCAAATTCGCCGGATTTGTCGAAACAACCTGCTAAACTTTTATCACAGGCTTGCCCTAGTACGATAGCAATGATGGCCAGCGCAGCCTGGATAAGATTGGCAGATAACCATACCCAACAGGGCATTCTCAGTGGACCCGTGAACACCCCTTGCGGTTGGTGCCAAACCGAGTCGATTGCTAACTAGGCTTTCAGATCTGGAAAAGGCTTGACGGAAATTTATTCCCCCAACCTTGATCGAGGATGATCCTCAAACGTTGATTTCATCCTGCATATTGAAGCGAACAGGCCGGTAGAGTGCTAGAGATATCGTTGCCGGCATTGGATATGCTCTCTCGGTTCAAGTGTGATGACTCCACTTTACCTTTTGACCGCTATACCGAGTGTTTGGACTTCTCCACATTCCTCCACGTGGAAAATGACAGGAGCATGTGTCTGATCGCAGTCATCGAAGCGTCCAATACCTAGCTTCGACGATCCCAGAAAGCTGGAGTCAAGTCCCTGAACCATCGAATACCATCCTCCCGTGGCTTGGCGACGTGTTGATTCTACTGTTTCAAATCATGTCTACTGTAAGTGCGAAATGGGTAACGAATATGTAAAGTCCAAATCTGGTCAAAAGCAAGGTGAAATGGTGATCTACGGGGTACGTGGTGAAGACGTGTTCAACAGCTGGATTTGGAGGGCAAGTTGGGGGCTATCTTTAGACCTGTCACTACATTATCACTATCGATAAAGACACAGAAGCACCAATGGAACAAGCTAGAAATGGAGGGAAATTTGATTGTGAGAGGAAAGCGTTAGCAACACAATAGGCGTACCTTCAACCAGGGGAGAAAATCGGTGAGTAAGGCCGATCGATTAGCTAAGAGCAAAACGCAAAAATGCAAAGGCCATCTCCACCTCCAGCATGTGATAACAACGAAGGGGAGTGCATATCCAAGTGTTAACTAATGAATAACAAAAGTTCATGGGTCTGATACGGTGATACCGGCTCCCCGGGATGCAGCCGGTGGCTTTTTTGAGGCTTCCCTTAACCCTCAATAATCGCAAGCCACCACAGGCCCAGAACTTTCACCGGTAGAGGGACCTGACCGTCATCGGAGGACGCTCGCCTGCCCAGCCAGGAACGTTACCGGTGTATCTCGAAACTGCAGGGACACCAAAAATAATGATAATAATTATTTGTTTCAACTCGAGTGCACGATGCCATCATCATGCTTTGCCCTCCTCAGTATTCGCTCAGGCCCCACACCTCCCTCCCATCATACCTTATGTACCTCCCCGAAAAGTAAACCCTCTAACCGACCTCTTGAGCGGCCACCTACCAGAATAACGCAATCCAGGCCGCCCTGCCTGTGAAACCCGCTAGAAGGTGCCGCGGGCGGGATGGGAATTGGGATGATGGGAATGGGGGATTGGGGGGTTGGGTTGGGCACTAACTCACTACTAAAGTACTAAGGATTGGAAGAGTTTTCTGGTTGGGTAGGTGGGTTGTGTGTTCCTGGCGATCGTTTTTGGGGTCAATGACGATCCCCTGTGCTAAATCCCTTGGGTCCGGGGGGTTGGGAGGGTTAAAGCGCGCGATACACGTGGGTTCGGATGGGAATCATGATGGTGCTAAGGGTTGGGTTAGGTGCAGTAGTTGGGTGTAGTCTACGAGTATAATGTTTTCTTTTTAGACACTAAGGTGGAGGTGGGCTGGGGAGAGGAGAGGTTCGTGATGGAGGGGTGGTGTTCGTTTGCGTCAATGTGGTAGGAACTAGAGGGGAAACGGCTTTTGGGTTTTTGAAGGTGCTCTGTTGATCTTGCGATGATCATGGTTGTTCTTGCGAGATGACAAATCGTTGGCGATTTGGGTGGGCTCGAGCAGATAGATAGCATAGGTTCTCAAGATCATTGTACATCTACAACGGGCCCACTACCGTAAGACATACAGTCTGTTCGCTCCCTCTGATGAATAGGGAAATGCTCAGGAGCGAGTGAGTTCTTGCTCTAGCCCTATTCCCCGTTATCAGGCCCCCGAGTGGGATGATAATCCTAGCCTTCGATCCGACAAACCGTGGATCATGGCGTCTGATGGACGCTGGGGCTGAAGCACACCGCTTTGGCCTCTCCTGCATGTGATTGTGGAGTATGAGATAGGCAGGTAGTTATGACTGTGTGGACCATAAACGGCCCAAGCTGCATTTTCCATTGCCTAACGAACCGTGGGTGGTGAATGTTTCATATCCTACTCCGTCGATAAGATAGCATGAAACTTACAGACGAGGCTTTGTGGCTTTCTTCCAAGCTTCCCTTATGCGTAGTTCGGTATGAAGCCTGCAGCAGTAGACATTCGCTTGTGAAAAGTTCATTCTCTATAGCTTCTTCATTAGCTTCCACAGGCACGAATGTTTTCAGCTCCTTCAGGTACCCCTAAAGCATCAGCTTTGTGGGTTTTCTACTTCCCCCCTTTTTTGCTATCCCGAGACGGGCTCTTTGAGGCTATGACTGAGAATCGAGTGAAAGCGAGTCGAGAATGAATTCCATCAAAGCATGCAGGACTCCTGGACGAAAGAATGGATTCGGTTTTCTTAACCCCCCAATATGCATATCATTGATCAGCTTGCAGGGTACACCTTGCAAAATACAGCACGATGGTAATTTTGCAGGATCGATGCTGCATCCTGCGGGTCATGCAGCGGGGTGGATCCAAAGAATTCGCCGGCATGATTCATTACCTTGGATGCTCTTCCAATTCTGAGAGGTGGATTTGGTATTGAAATCTCTGCACGAGAGATTCTGCACTGGGTATCCGCATAGATTTGCTCATTCTCGGTATTGTCACCGCTGTGTCCAGCCGCTCCTGCACCGCAAAGGGCAGGTTTGGGTAGATGATTGTACCGGGTGCTGCATGCAAGGAGAACGGAAAAAGAATAGAAGTGGAACATCGTGCAGCAGCATACGAAATCGTAAATGATGTTTTCCACAGAAAATTGCTTGGTATAGAAGGTAGAAGAGATTGACTGAACGCCTGTTAAGAACGAAAGGAATATTGTGCTTGATATTCTGTTGGGGAAGCCGCAAGTTCAGGTCTCAATGTTTGGCATCCGAGACATCATCCTGGATCAAGTCATTCCTCCATTCCTTGGGAACATCTAAGATGTTGTTCTCGAAAATGAATAAGGAAAAGGAAGGGATATGACGAACAAGTTCTAACACGGAATCGATGACTTTCGCACCGTCGCTTTGGAAAGCGATTATATCTAGGCTTCAGAACTTGTCATATTGAGATCATTCGCTCAATGAGCAAGTCATCCTCTTCCTATTATCGATTGATACATTGTACCGTTCATCACAAGCCATGTCAAGTTAAAGCCTGACCACCGGGAAGCGAGAAAAAGTTGCCCACGGAGGAGCCGCTAGCTCAGCCCTACGTACCACGTACTTCAACGGAGATCTTCTCTCCGTTTCTGATTTTTTTTTTCTTCGTGCGGCGGCATGACTACTAACCCGTGTTGCCTGGACGTCCTGCTCAGTGATGTATTCAAGCGTCAGTCATGCCACAGAGAGATGAAATTGCACGTCGGTTGCTAGCCAAACGCGGTTTTTCCCACTGATTGGTTTTCCAATGTCGTGGGAGAGCTGGTGGCGAGAATCGAACACACCTACGTGGACTCGAGCGTTATACATTGACGGATCAAATGGAATCGCCGTTGGTTATTCTGTGATAAGCTTGGATGCTTACGGGGCTGGGAGAAGTATATGCTACATCTCGAACAGTGAACCTTGGTGCCTCAGGAAGCCAGATTCTTGGGCAACCGTCAGGACGTATCTACAATCTTGTGTATGCATTGTGCCCCCTGAACGCCGTGTAAATGCCTCATATCATGTTCAAGTCATCTTCAGTCATGATCTCCAACCTTCTCAAGCTTTCCCAGATCCCTCTTCTCTCCAGACTCGCCCACAATCCTCAGCCTATCCACTCTAACCTTCTCTCCATCTCCCTCACCATCCACCACGAATATTACCAGTGATGTGACGTTCTGGAACTTGACAAAGCGTAGCTCCACCTTTGCGGTCCCGGTCTTCTCATCCCAGTCGCGAGGAGTCAGCGTGGTTGCCTGTGTAGCCGGTAAATCCTCTGCCTCATCAAACCCTAGTACATGTGCTCGATTTGAGTATATCTGTATTGTCTTTGGCCGCATAGGAACGTTTTCGCCTTCTTTCGGTGGTAGAGACGTGATATGGAGCGTATGCACCTTCAATGTCGACATGAACGGCACATACAGCATTAGCTGCTCATCTGTGTCACTCTCCACCCAGTCCTTCTTTTCCGCTTCACCGCTCGCAGATCCTTTGCTTTTGCCCTTTCCGGTGTCTAACGCAGACGGTCTGGTACCTAGGAACAGTGTTCTGGCATCGCCATACTCACTGGCTGAGTTCAAGAGGTCCAGACCCCGTACATCCACCTGGTCCGTTACGTCGCTGTAGCCTTTGGGTAGATTCACAGCCGTCCAATCCCCAAAGCCGTTTGCGCCATCTGAGTCCGCTTCCGCTGAAAGCTTTTTCACTACAGCCTGAAGTTTCCTTGGGTCGGCTCCTTTGATGCTCTCAACGATCTCACTGTTTTTGAATATTATAAAGGTAGGTAGACTATACGAAAGCCTCAAATCAGTCACAGTACGCTCATACAGGGTGCTGAAAACATCGGATCTACAGCTATGCTGTAGCGACTACTTGCTCAGGATACTTCCCACCTGCCGGGCTGAAGTGGAATATGTTACGACCTGAAGAGGAAGCTGGCTTTTTGTTGACACTCACGCTGTGACACCGTATGTTTGGGCAACCTCTTTTTGCTTGTCTGTATCGACCTTGGCGAATGTGATCTTGCTTGGTCGGGACAGCTGTGCTGAGAGCTGTTCGTAGATAGGAGCAATCTGCTTGCATGGCCCGCACCAATCCGCATAGACTGTAAGGTATCATATCAGCCAATTAGACGTAGAAACCAAGCGACGTGGCAAGGAGAAGCACGTAAGGGGGGCATGTGTAAGATCTTGAGACATACAGTCTGTGACAACAATCTTGGAGGACTGGAGTAAGCTAGTGAATTGGCTCGGCGAGCCTATATGCACTGTCTTTGACATGATGAATTTGAGTATCAGGTTTCTCGGTTTCTGACAAAGGCGACACTGCCTTGACGAGCGTCTACAATGCCCGGGCTTGGCGCTCGGAGATAAAACCGCAGCTATGGATGAGGATTTATGTTCTCTGTACAACAACTTGTTCTTGCGTTGTGAACAATACCGGGGCGTCTTCTTCTGGCAAAGTGCGGCTATTCGTACAGTAAACGGGCTGACCGTTGCGGACTCTCCCTTTCCTTTAAGAATAGCTATGTCATTGATGCTGGGGCTACTTCAGACCTGAGCTCGATCATCTATACTCTACAGGCCGTGTGAGTCAGCCGATACTTTTGCTGGTCTAGTCTCGCCTTCACTTAGATTACCTACTTACTAGGCCTCGGCAAGCAGCAGCAGTACCATAGACTATTTCTGCCTCACGACGGATGCTCAATTATGGGAGGAAGTTCGCTCATTTTGGGCTCAAAATAATGATCTAGATTCATGCTTCAATTGATGGTGTCTAATGGAAGCTCGACTCATGGAGCATAAGCGGTGGCGAATGCTGCTTTCTTCCCCTGCACTGAACCCTTGCTTATGGCAATATTGTATGAAGTTATCTCAGACCCCGCCATAGACTGATTTTTCGACGTTATCCATATTGGAAACCATGGCTATCAATTCACCG
Organism: Cladonia rangiferina; assembly: GCA_023065455.1. NCBI lineage: Eukaryota > Fungi > Ascomycota > Lecanoromycetes > Lecanorales > Cladoniaceae > Cladonia > Cladonia rangiferina. The sequence goes on along the minus strand of JAJREH010000037.1, from coordinate 242,399 downwards.
TCTCTCAATGTCGTCGGCTTAATATCTGGCGGAAAGGATTCCTTCTATTCCTTATTGCACTGCATCACCAGCCAGCACCGGGTAATAGCACTTGCAAACCTTTGCCCTGCAGGAGTAACATCTCCGTCTGTTACCACAGAAGATCTGAATAGTTACATGTATCAGACCGCAGGACATAGTATCATACCTCTCTACGCCGAAGCTCTCAGGCTTCCACTGTACCGTCAAGAGATCTGCGGGATAGCTGCGAATTTATCAAAAGACTATCATCCTGGATCAAATAAGGCTAAGTCAAATGATGAAACAGAGAGCCTATTGCCTCTTCTTAGGAAAGTTATAAACGCCCACCCCACGGTGAATGCAGTCTGTTCGGGCGCCATCCTTTCCACCTACCAACGTACTAGGATTGAGTCCGCGGCTCGACGTCTTGGTTTGGTTCCTTTGAGTTATCTGTGGCAGTACCCATCTCTCCCACCCAGTTCCCCTGGCGGATTGCTCGATGATATGGCAGCTGTTGGCTTTGACGTGCGTATTGTCAAAGTCGCTTCTGGTGGCCTCGACGAAGGCTTACTATGGTCCAATCTAATGGACTCAAGTGTGAGAAGAAAGATCGAGCGGAGCATAGATAGATTTGGGGGCAGCATTTTGGGCGAGGGTGGAGAGTATGAAACGCTTGTAGTTAATGGACCTCCTGCGATCTGGAAAGGCAGAATCGAGGTGCAAGATGATGAATGGTGTATTGGCAGAGGTGGAGGTGGAGAAGCATGGGTGGGATTTAGACACGGGGCAGGGAAGGTTGAAAAGAGACTGGACTCCAAATCTACGGAGGATGGGGACTGGAAGACGTTGATCCGTTCCATCGAATTGTGGGATAAGCAGTTCAAGTCGTTGATTGTGGAACCCAGGCCACTCCCAGACCAAAAGCAGAAAGGGACTAATGGCGAGCAGCTATCAGATGTACAGAATGTCTTTGAACCAAGGGCTGTCATCATCAGGAATGGCTCAAAGCTCATACTTGCGAATATCACTGCAGTTGGGAGTGGATATGATGCAAACAAGCAAATGATGGGCATCAAGTCGAAGCTCCTTGACATACTTAGGGATTATGCTCCATGTACCGCCGATGACATCGTCTTCACAACCATATTACTGCGTTCTATGACGGACTTTGGTACCGTTAATGGTGTTTATGAGCAGCTGTTCACTCTCCCGAATCCGCCAGCACGGGTAACGATAGGCTGTGGGGACGCTTTGCCCGAGGGGGTGAGTTTGATGGTATCATTTGTCCTTGAATTCGGGCCTCAAACAACTCGGGATGGCTTACATGTACAGTCAAGATCATACTGGGCACCAGCAAATATTGGACCCTACTCACAGGCGATAAAAGTACCTTTGTTTAAAGCAAATGGGCCGTCTCTAGTCTATGTTGCGGGACAGATACCATTAGTGCCGGCTTCAATGGAAGTATTCCTACCAGGCCCCATCGACGAGAGAGAGTACATCGCACCATCTGATGAAAGAATTTGCCTTGAAAGAACATGTCTTGCATTGCAACACTTATGGAGAATCGGAAGAGCTATGAAGGTCGGCTGGTGGACCGGAGGTGTGGCTTTCATTACCGGCGGAGATGTGCAGATGAAAGCGCAAATTGCATGGGAAGTATGGAAAAGAATACATGAGCGTGAGCTTTGGGAAGAAGACGAAGAGCTTGAAGATAGCTTTGATGTCTGGGATTATGTTCATGGTGGCATGGGAAGTCTTGTGAAGCATATGGCAGGAACACAGCCACTACCTGACTTTGCGAGGCTTCCGCATTCTGCTTCATGTGACACCCCAGGATTCCTAGCGATCGAAGTAGACGAGTTACCGCGTGGTTGTGATATTGAATGGCAAAGTCTGGGACTTGAATATCATGACTCTGTGGCATCAACATTTGCCAACCCGGTCTCCTTCATCGAAGTGGAAACCGATCAGGAGCTCCGAACGAAGCTGCTTGAATTATTTGAAGGCTCAAAATCCCCTTTAATGGCTGAAGCAACGGTTTATGCCACCAATGCGGCGTTGACTAACGACTTGGACGTCCAGATAGTTCCGTCTAGGCGTGTCTGGGGACGCAAAGGACTGCAGCTGGCTGGAGCTGTTGTCCTCAGCCACAACTTAGAATGATGCTATTAAAGATCAGAGCTCTTTGCGTTTAGACAAGTATTGAATTTTTCTTTTTGGGCCAGCTGATTGAGCAATTGAGACGTGAAAATACGAGTTGATGCTCCCTCAATTTGCCTGTATGAAATTTAATTGGGCTTAGCGCGCTTTTCGGAGCCCAATCCGCGGCTACGTACGCAACACTTTACCAGGGTACTCAATGGCTAGGCAGCGTCATATTGGGGCAACAGACCGCCCTCGTTCTTACACCATGGTACTCCCTACTACTATATATTACCAGTGGGCGACCCATGTTGGCCGCACAATTTGCAATCTAACTTGAGCCATGCCTGGTGACAAATCACCTGTTCTGAAAATCGACGCCAAAGAACACACAGCCCCAGATCACACCCAGCGCCTCTCACGCTCTCCACACCCATATCATAGGAATCGCGATACCGTCCTCCAAGACGATGGTACCAACGTCTCCGCGGCCCGGCGCTCCGGCTTCACGCGCATCCTGAGTACTTCCCAGGTTGAGAGAGGAGCTGGAGCTACATACTTCGATGCAGACCATCGCAAGAGACGGAAAAATATATCCTCGCCCAGTGAAAGTGGAACTGAGGCAGACGATGAAAAAGGTGGCAGCCTACTACGGTTACCAGCGCCGCCTGCTCGGCTGAGGAAAGGCCTAAAAGGATTGAATAGCTCAGGTACGGCTAGCCCTTTGCTCACTCCATCATACTTGGATGAGGAACCTCGAAGGCTTGGGCTGGAATCAAGGAAAAGGCGACGGCAATCCCTGCAAAGCCCGACCCATACGGATGAAGAAAGCGTGAGACTTAAAGAAAAATTTGTGCGGAGACGGCGTGCGGAGCTCATACGAAGATTTTCAGAGACAATCTTGCTTGGGTCTGTTGGATTCATCAGCTGTAATAATGAAATTGGATGGTTACTACGATCGTGGGCTAAGGAACTTCTCACGTCCTCAAGCATCGCCTGGGACTTCCGCACAAGTCACGTTCCGACGGCGCTCTTCAGTCACGCTGGTGTTATACTTGGTCTTTACGCTCTCTATCCACTACGGGTCATATACAAAAGTCATACCAGAAATGCATCCATGAGACGATCACGACTCTACATACACATACCGGCAGCCTTCGAGCCTGCACCTTTACTCTACCCTACGCTCATACCTGTGTTTGTGGCGCTCTCATTGATGCATGCTAATGTGAGCATACTCGTTCCAAATCTCATTCTGAGCATATCGTCAATACCAAGCAAGACCATACCTCTCAACTCCTATGTGCCTTGGTACAGCTCGATACACTGGCTTTTCTCGTTGGTGCCTCTTCAAGCTTGTCAACAATGGTACTCCAACAATTATAAAACTCATATGGAACAGGCCCGTTCTATGCTTGGTACCTTGGACGCGGAGATGATGGTAATGCTATACCCGCTTCACCAAGCATTAATGCCTGTGTTGGGCTATCTGACAACGACGAGTCTGTTGCCGGCAGAGCTACAATTGCTGTCTGTTTCAATGATCAATCTACTCCTACAGTCGGAATCACCTCAAGCTGTGATTCTGAAGTCCCTTCTATGGCTAGGGGGTCTTTCCGTCTTCGTCCTGTGTGGCAAAGTTCTCAGCTGGGGAGTAGCGTTAGCTCGAATACCAAGCTGGAGATTCCGCCAGCCAAAGTCCAGGACTCGCGAAGGTAGCGTAATTGTCTCAGCGGTTGATGACTGCCTCAACGGACGCTTGAGCAGGTGGGTGTTGACCACAGGACTCTCTGATGATTCAGAGAGCGACGATTTAGAAAGACTTTCAACTTTCCGTATAGGCAAGGACTTTCGACCGCAATTCAGCGTAGACACACAGTCATCGCAGGGTGGTCTGAAACGCCTACGACGATATACGCTACCGTCTTACGGTGGGACGCCTCCAAGTATCCCTCCAAAACAGATCTCGAAGCGCAATAGTATATCGCAGCTTCAAACTATTCGATCCTGGTCCTTCCGGTCATTGACAAAAGCACAGGCCGTGGTGGTCAAGTGGATATTCGCTATATATGTGTACTCCATGGTCATTGCGGTCATTGCGTTTGGCATCAGACCCTATGTAAGCCGTAAGGCTCTGCACAATCAAGAACCGATAGGGTGGGCTCTGGGCTATCTCTTCGGCGAGATCCCACTTTTCAGAGCTTATGTAGTTGATTGGAATCTCGACGACTGGATCCGCCTACCCCCTGACATCCTCGATCATTTCTCCTCGTTTAAAGCCTCCTCTGGGACACGGCTAAATTATAGCTATTGGGGCGCAGCCAATATGCGCTTGCTGATATGCGGGTACTGTCTGGTAGTAATTGCCGGTGGTTTAGCTGCTGTATTTCGCCTGAGTTCTGTTGCAGAGGTCGACACACGACGCAAGGTTTTCCATGGTATGATGGTGGCCATGTTCTTACCGACAATATTCCTTGATCCTGCCTTTGTCTCTCTTGCTTTAATGCTTATCTTAGCCATCTTTCTCCTCCTCGACCTTTTCCGCGCTTCACAGCTACCACCACTTTCGAAGCCACTAACTTATTTCCTGGCTCCCTACGTAGACGGGCGAGATCATCGGGGTCCTGTCATTGTATCCCACATCTTCCTACTGATAGGGTGCGCGATCCCACTTTGGTTGTCTCTTGCAGCCGTCCAGCTGGAGGGAGAAATGCCGTGGGAAGTATGGGATGTAGTCAGACGAGAAGTAAGCATGGTCAGTGGAGTGATCTGTGTCGGCATGGGAGACGCGGCTGCCTCTCTTATAGGCAGGCGTTTCGGACGCCGAAGATGGTGCTGGAGTGGAGGCAAGAGCCTAGAAGGCAGCCTTGCATTTGCCATAGCCGTCGTTTTAGGGCTGAGCTTTGCAAGATGGTGGCTACAGATTGGAGGCTGGAATAGCACGTATGGGGATTCGTGGTCTACGACTGTGGGGAAAGCATGCATTGCAGCTACTGGCGCTAGCCTTACAGAAGCAGTACTAACGGGTGGTAATGACAATGTCATAGTGCCTGTCATTCTTTGGCTTCTTGTCCGCGGTCTCAGGATATGAGGGATTTTGTACTCAATTCAGCGATGGCGCTGGGGTGAAAGGCATGTTTTACCGCAAGGTCCTGCAGCCTGACAAGCCATATTAGAAAGCAGTGTATACCTGTCTTAGTTCATTGGAAGGATTGGGAGACGCATCAGCTACACCTCAGATCACAGCTATGAGTGAGCTGGGGTTGATGCATTAGTCTATCTTACCAGGCAGCCAGGCTGGAGAGACCAATCAGACATTCACGAGATCAGCTAACCCCCAAGCATAGTACACTGCAGCCTGCCGGCCAGGCCACCCAGGCTGATCCATAGCGGTCTGGCGACATTGAGATGCCTGATGGCGTCAATTGAAAAGCTTATGGCTAACCTTATCGCAATAATGTGCCTAGGAGTAGGTACCCCTCTACTCATGGTCTTTGAGTCAGGGAGTGACATACAGCGAACTGACGGGTAAGGTCCCATGGGCCCTAGACAGCGACAAAGACGGAGTGCAGGTCCGACCATTTTGTTTTCAGAAGGCCGCTACTGTGTACACTTGAGATAGGCTACAATCACATCATACATGAGTAATCAACAAGCTATATGTATACGGAAACCGGTATATATAAGTACTATGGAATCGGATTAGTACTGACGTTCATCTTGTGTACCTCTCTCCTCACCCCAGCCCTTTGTTGTATTGTACGTCTGCAGTTCAGACGTTTGGTTTTCCCCTTCCTTATCGCGTTATCGCCTAGAGCCAAGATCGGCGGCTAGCTTTTGGTCGCCCCGTTCGAGCAGCAGCAACCACTCATATTCCACCATCCACCTGTATCCCTCATGCGAAAGCAGTACAACTACTTTCGCTATGCTGCTCACTCTCTGACCTGATCAGAATCTACACCCGAGATAGTCTTACCTCCTTATCTTCCTCTTATGCTTCTTCCTGTACCTTACTTCTTCTGCCATTTATTACCTAATCCATTCTAGCCATCCCCGCGTCGAGTCATTAAGTCGCCTGACTCGTAGTCACGCCCTGTTTACTACCACACCCTTTTGTTACCCCGCGGTACACACCCCGTTGGGCCTCTCACAACAAACAACGTCCCTGCAGCTCCCCGACCGGTAATCGAGCCTATCAGCGTCATGCTTGATAGCCTTTCCCCTTGCGGTGATCGGTAGCTTGCATCTGACGGTACAACTGCTCAACAACTCATCTCAATCCTCTCAATCATCAAATTCCATTTCCTGCCATGGATAATTGCTTAACAGCAACCCTATATCCTCACCTACAGTGGTGAATCATCCTTTTACGGTGAAGCTTGGCACCGATCAGCTGGTTGGAGAAGCAGACCCCCACACCTGACCGCTCAATATGGCGACTACGCCGACAACGTCCTCGACCTCGAGGCGGCCTCGGGAAAGTACACAACGAGAGATGGCGGTAGGAAGTTACAGAAGACAGGAAGAGATCGGCCGGGGTAGCTTTGCTACTGTCTACAAAGCTTCCATGACTGTAAGTGACTCTACTGTCTCTCTTAGTGTTCCGCCGTCATACAGCAAGGTCCTGTCCTTACCATTGCTCTACAACGAGATGGAACCACCCTCCCAGACCGCTGGGGTTCATCAAATTTTCCATCAAGACTATGCTAACGGGTGCTCCCTGTTACAGAAGAAGCCCGGATATGTCGCTATCAAGTCCGTCGACCTACATAAGCTTAATCGGAAGCTGAAAGAGAACCTGTACTCCGAAATCGACATCCTGAAAGGCCTTCATCATCCACATATAGTCGCCCTCATCGACTGCAAAGAGGACGAGGCCCATATCCATCTTATCATGGAATTCTGTGAACTTGGCGACTTATCCTACTTCATCAAGAAACGTGACACTCTTGCACAACATGATACCACAGCGGATATGATAAGGAAATACCCGAACCCCGCTGTTGGAGGTCTCAATGAGGTTATCGTTCGGCACTTCTTGAAGCAATTGGCGAGTGCTCTGGAGTTCCTTCGGGCCAAGAATTTCATCCACCGTGATGTGAAGCCTCAGAATCTCCTTCTTGACCCATCGCCACTATACTACGCGAAAGCGAAACCAGAGGCTGTCCCTTACGCGGCTCATGATAAATCACTGACGCCAATCGTTGGTGTCGAATCGTTGCCCACCCTCAAACTAGCAGACTTCGGATTCGCACGGTCTTTGCCGTCAACATCTCTGGCCGAAACCCTGTGTGGATCACCTCTGTATATGGCTCCCGAGATACTTAGATACGAGAAGTATGATGCAAAGGCAGATCTGTGGTCTGTTGGTACTGTCCTGTACGAGATGATGGTCGGAAAGCCTCCATTTAAAGCGTCGAATCACGTAGAGCTGTTACGGAAGATTGAACGTGGGGAAGATAGAATCAGATTCCCTCAAGAGGTATCTATAAGTGATTCTATGAAGAAGCTCATCCGTGGACTTCTAGCACGACACCCTGTGGAGAGAATTGGCTTCGCCGACTTTTTCAATAATCCCGTAGTGAAAGACGAGATCCCAGGCCTCGCCGAAGAAGATCGACCAGCTCAACTCCCTAAGTCTGTTCCCGAGCCAACAGAGAAGGGAAAACCCCTTTCTTCAGATAGACAATTGGCAGAAGGATGCGCACCAGCACAGTCAAAGATTGATGCTGCAGGTATTCTATCACAGTCGCCACGACGACAGATGTCTGGTAGTCCAAAAACCGCTGCCCTGAGAAACGAAATTCCTCTACAGCGTCGCTTCTCAGGAACACCACCACGCACAGCATCCGGCGACTTGCGTGAAAAGAGACATAGTCATGAAGTTTCTCATCCAGCCGACAACTCTGGGGAGCCTGCTCCTAAGCCTAGGCGTCCGAGCATGGTATCACACGCTACAGCCCCTTCACGACCTGATATGCATGCTCAAGCTGCGAGAAATACCACCGGCGCAGCTCCACAGAGGCGGACGAGCAAGACGTCGATATCATCTACTGATGCTGAGACTCAGGAACAAGTCAAACCACGGGAGCAAGTTTCGAAAAGAAGAGAAGATACGGCCTCACGAGAAGCCAGGGAAGCTCGAGAACGCGCCGCGCAAGACGTGGCTTTCGAACGAGACTACGTAGTGGTGGACAAGCAAGCTGTACAGGTCAATGCATTTGCTGACGAGCTTGCCGCGAGCCCAAGAATACATAGTACGAACCAGGCTCAGAATGACGCCAATCGGGGCGCTATGGTGCGACGAGCTACTACCCAAGTAGCTCCAAGTTCAGGCACAGGAACCCAAATCACTCCTTCACGAGCAATGCAAATTGCTTCAGGGAGAAGGCCTGATCAGGTGCACCACAGGCAGAACTCCTACGAGCGACGGCTACGAGACACCACATCAGCTACCTCTGCAATTTCGAAGGCCATACACAAAGCTAGTGGTAGGCTTTTCAGCATTGGCTTTTCTCCACCACTGAACCTTGGCCGTGGCGGATTTTCTCCCCCTTCATACAGCCCTTTCCCAGCTTATCCTATCAACCAAGCAAATCTCCTCACGATTGATGATGGGTCCAAGGCGCAAGTACCACAAGATGAAGACTCCAAAGCCGTTTACATGATAGAAGAATCTGCTCACAGAAGTGACGTCGTATTCGGCTTTGCGGAAGTCAAGTACAAGCAGTTAACGCCATTGCCTCCCTCAACAGACCAGGGTCTAGGTCTTCGTCAGGCAGGTATTCCTGAGGGAAGTGAAGGGGAACAGAGCAACACAGAGGACGATGGGTTGACCGTTGATGCCATCGTCACGCTCTCAGAAGAGGCTCTGGTGCTCTATGTTAAGGCTTTGTCACTGCTAGCTCGGTCTATGGACATTGCAGGAACATGGTGGGCGCGGAAGAACAGAGGAGAAATTGTCGATGAATCTGCGTCGCCACGAAGCCTTCCAGGTCCTGCTAACGCAGCAGCTGTCGGAAACCGAGTAAATGGCGTTGTACAATGGGTCCGAGATCGCTTCAACGATGTCCTTGGTAAGGCAGAGTACGTACGCTTAAAGCTCATCGAGGCACAGAAACAGCTTCCCCCTGAGCACCCAGGCCATCCTAGCAATCATATGTCAACTTCGAATTCCACGGGAATGGGGACGTCTGGAGAGAATGTAGTAGTTACCTCGGGTGTAACCGCCGAAAAGTTGATGTATGATCGTGCGCTCGAGATGAGCAAGTCAGCTGCTGTCAGTGAACTGTGTGGAGATGATTTGCCGGGCTGTGAAATGGCTTACATCACGGCTATACGGCTGCTGGAGGCCGTGCTTGAGGATGATGATGAGCCGTCGCCCAAAAAATCTGCAACGAGGGACAGAGATGCCAAGAGCTCAAAATCGGAAGAAGAAGCGGTGAATGGGGTAGAGGCGGAGGATAGGAAGGTCGTGCTAAAATGTTAGTTTCTCTATTTCTCTACCTTGCGACACATTAGATCTCTATGCTAATGAACAATTATAGTCGTTCAAAGCATTCGCGCTCGTCTGGCTGCCCTACGAAAGAAAATGCAGATCATGGCAAAGCGAAATAGCATGTCGAATGTCCCTACTCCTCTTTCAAAATCCCCAATCGCCGCTGCCACAAATACAACAACGCCTGCCATTGCAACTACCCCACCTCAGTAACACCTTTAGACAAATTATTCCCATTCATTTCGAATCCATAGTAGAAATAACGTCATGCCATGGTTCCTTCCCAGGAGAGCCCACAAGTTAGACCATGGTCCTTTCCACCTTCATCGTTCATGGCTACCAAGCAAACTGATTCGGCGCGGCGTTTATCCTCATAATGCATTTCCAGGGGCGCAAACCGACTACTAATCACCACCTACTAACCATAAACGCACACAATAACCTTCATCCCTCTGTCATATCTATACGAGTTACGATACGAACCTTTCTTCATCGCCCATTGAAATCATGCCCTGATATTGGAGGGTCTGGGATATTCATTTGCATGGGAACAAGGCGCTGGTTATGGGATCATCAATGAAAGGGAGGGTTGGGATACGGCTGTAGTCAAATTTTGCCGTTTGCCGTATGATTCAGTGAACATGTTTCGGAACGGGTCGTTGGGGCTGATGTCGGCGAATGGAATAGATTGTATTTAGATACCCCCCGACCCGTTTGAGATCTGAATCTATAAATCTGTTTGAATCGTTATAAGCCAGCTTTTCTCCCACCCGTATCCTATTTGTTTTCCCCAAAAACTGAAGCCTTCGCTTTCTTTTATCCTACCGGTTTTCCGTGGAGAACAGCATTGAACCGAGATTCGAGCATAACTATTCAAGCATATTTCGTTACACCTCTTCCTCCTCCATCAGCATGCAAACATCGTAATACTCAAAGAGACATTCTTGCAATCATATGATGCGATTAGCATTACCCAACTGGCACATGACACAATCCCCAATCCATAGAATGAAAAACCCTACCCTCTCCAACCCCCAGCAATCCCCACTTCGCAAAAACAGCTACCCCCACTCATACCCCCACTCGATGCATCTGCTCCAGCCATCCTCATATCCCCCAAGCATCATGTATAGTCATTGCATCAGAACTCCACCCAAACAAACGCCCAACACACGCTTTTCTTCGGCGAGAATTCAAGCCTTTTTCATTCAAGTTTTCAGGGCTTGGAAATCAAGTCCTTTCACCAGAACAGCGCAGATCAAATCAAATCAATAGCTGATTCTGATGATCCGAACGAAAGTTTCAAGAGAAGGCGTGGAAAAATACCTACTTAGAGAAAATGCGTATGAGCCATGGGCATACTCAAGATGATGATGATCACTAGGTAGGGGCAGGCAATGATGATGGAGGTTAGTAAGTAAACTATACAGTAGTCCATGTAAAGTCATAATCGTACAGGGCTTCAGAAGTGCGTTAAGGAAAGTAGGAAAGAGAAATGCATGTTTGCTATGGGGGTTGGGAAGTTCAAATATAGTGAGAGTCGGCTTGTAGCGTTTCGAGATCTGGTTGTTGTATAGCTTATATCTTGGAAAAACGGATTTGACCTCTCGAACCGATTTGGCATTGCGTTTATGTTTTCGTGGGGGGTTTGTGAGGGTGTTTTAGCACTGACTGATAGGTCATGGCGATGGCGCGTGCGGCTGTCGAGTGCGCTTATGAGGAGGTAAGGGGTTGGTTTAAGGATTTGATGGCGCTGAGTGGGAAGGAATTGGGGGGTTTCCAGGAGAGCAGGAGTTGTCGTGATTGTTGAGGTTTGTAGATACATCTGTGTACTGGATGGATGCTGGACGGGTTGGTAAGGATGTACGGGAATGGGGAGGGAAATAGAGGACGAAAATCAAAGCGAGAAGCACTCACTTGCTATGTCTCGATTCTTCATATTGTAAGACCTTTTCTTGTGCTCCTTTAGACCAGGCCTGGTGGCTGGCATGCTATTATCAATTGCAGTGGTCATGAATTAGGCATCATTAGCGAACCGAAGCCATGGTCCTCGCTTAAAGACAAGGTAGCGCTCGGATACACTGTCTGAAACAGCAGAGACCATGCGACAAACTCTCGAATCCTACCAAGTATGGCCCAATGAGGATAGAAGTTCAATTTACCATAGTCAATTGGAAGCACGAGCATGTGATATCAAAACCCTGCACCAAGTGAAACTTTTATAAAACTCCGAAGCACGGGAGGGGTTATTGCTTGACCGGTAGGCTGACCACTGATTCAGATGGAGTATATGCGAAGGAAAATATCCGGTGGGTTTTTGATGGTGCTGGACCTATCTGTAGCAGGCGCCCAGGCCGCCGCGCATTTGAGTCGGTAGATCGCTTGTTGACAACATGTGTGCGAGTAGATGGACGGAATGTGCTGCGGCTTTCGCGAATATGGATCAAGTGGTCACAAATAGATATAGTAGCGATCAAACAGTATTTCCGCCGGCATAGCCTCACATATCAACTTGTCTGCTTCTATATATTGTTGGCAGGCTCCCTTTCTCCTTCTCGTAATCATATCTCTCGAGAAGCAGTCATGAAATTCTTCGCGGTGGCAATCTGTATTGCTTCCTGTGTGTCAGGGGGCACTTATCTTGTGAGCGCAAAACCGAACCTCGGCGCAGTAGTAAGTTCATCTGAATTGTCAGAAGCTTTATATGACACGATCCCAACAACAAACCTCTCGAGATCGTAGGTTTTGGTCGCCTCAGTCCGCGAACATGGCAGATACTGACTTGGCGCACAAGTTTGAACTGGCCCATTCTGCCCTACCTGTTACCGAACGTCACATACAGCAACGATCGCCCAGAATGGCTCAACTTTACGGACGCAGGACGCGACTTGACTTCACAGGAAACTCTCGATCTCGCTCTGATCATTTTCCAACAACTAACAAACTGGATTTCTACCGCATGGGCTAACCCATGCGAGATGCCGCCGCCTGCGAACGGTGATGCTGCTATTCGCTTAGCCCTGACATGCCACCAACCGACTCCAAGTGTGTTGACTTTGATCATCGCATTGAAGGAATTAATGATGGCGATCCTGAGTTGGGGCGGTAAAGTGGTGAAGTACGACTTTGGTCTTGGTACCAATTATTCTCATCAAGCAGCTGTGGGCACTTTTGAAGTCATAGAACTGGAGGATCCGGATTTAAACACAGAATGAGAGAGATAAGGGATCATCTCGAAGAAGTCTGTGGCAAGAGAGTGACTAGTCTTAGGACTTAGGTATTGATACTTAACTCATATTCGAGAACTCTGTAAATCTCGATGCTTGAGCAGCTAGACCGTGCATTCCTTCAGTCATCACGATGAACCGACTTCTGGAAGGTTCACGTCTCGCATATTTGTCCGCCGGCGACAGCACTTGTAGGTCATCATTGCGTTTGTTAGGTCGTTAGACGGCCACGCAGTCCTTGCGGGGTTGTGATTCTTGTTTTTGATCCGTGATCGTTCTAGAAGGGTTCGAACAAGGTGTACGGATAAAGGCATGATCGTCGTGACACCTTGGAGTACAGGACTATTATGGTAAAGTGGATGGCGACGACCGCCGATCCCGGCCAAGTTCGGAAGGAGTACTGGAGCAAAAGAGGAAAGGCGACTTCAGATGCTGGGCAGCTGGCCAAATTTGGTGGAGGATGACCTATTTTCGCTTACGCAGGGCAAGCTTCTAACCCCTTTGAGCAGAGGTCGCGAGGCGCTAGTCTTGTGTGCCGTGCGCATCCTTCCTCGATAGGCCTAAGCGGTTGCCGTTCAACAATCTGGACCGCCATGGACTGTCAGCCGTGTGGCAGCCTAACTTCTAGCGGAGAGATGGATGGACGTCGTCGAGGGAATTTCTGCATCAGCGATAAGCTATACGTTAGAAGGAGAAGGAAGAGGCTTTACGTCAGTCTGCCGGTGGTCTAACGACCTTGGCTACCAGGAAAAACAATACACAAGCAAGAAATCCCTACCTGACCGTGTGTCAATATTCTTGTTGCTGGAAGCCACGTATTATTCTTGTAAGCACTTGTGAAATCGGGTGGCTGAAATGTTGCTTACCTCCTGATAGCTGAACAGATATCCCAAACGAAAAAGCCATGACCATGGCTGCTGTATCTCCACAAAGAAGAACCGCAGAAGCGGTGGTTGCAGCATTCAACAATATGGACGTCGAAGCAATCGTCTCATACCGCAGCCCAGAATGCATGCGTGTATTTCTGCCATTATCAATGGGACTCCCTTCGCAGAATAACACCACCTATTTCAATTCTCTCATCAAACTTCGAGCCATTTTCCACAATTTCTCCCTTGTGATAAACGACTTGCTTGAAGACAAGGATAATCGCCGGATTTGTATGTCGCTGAGTGCGAGAGCCGACACCGCCGCTGGGGAATATGTCAATGAGTACATGTGGCTGCTCGACTTTGATGAATCAGGAACGAAGATTAGACGTTCGAAGGAATACTCGGACACAGTATGTATTCCTCACAATTTAGTCTGTACCCAAACATTGATTGACTATGGCTCAGATAATGGAGCGTGATTTCTTCCCAAAGCTGAAGGCTGCAATGGAGAAGCAGCAAGCTGGCAAAGCCGATGCAAAGGCTGAGGTGGTGAAGCAATTTTGATGCATCATGAGCGGCGGCGTTGCCATTACTTCATTCTTTATGACTGCAGAAGGTGATTTTTTTGGAAAGACGACGGGCTTCAAAGGCTCTCTGCGCGGCGTGTGTATGAAGATAACGAATCTCCTACCTGGTGCATGGCGTGTTGGTAGCGATACAATGATCGCAAGCATTTAGAGAAGGGCGAGCTTTCAAGATGTAGTATAGCTGGGGCTGATCGCTGCTCTGTCAGACTTGGGTATTATATTTATTAGATGATGGTTGTTTCAAGATGTTGACGCGACCTCCATTTCGGAAGGACGTTCTGATTTGGTAGGCTGTACCGGGAGCTTTGCCTTCGCTAGGCAACTACTACCGACTCACAACCTATGGTTATATCATTATCTTCGTCCCATTCCAATGCAATAGAGTAGCCAGCTCGGTGAAAGGATAGTTAACGCAGTGGCTGTTTGAGACCACTCAATAGAAACTTTGAGACTCCCAGCATATTCCAATCTTAGTCCGAGGCCAAATACTTACGGTACGACAGTCGGGCAAGACTCTCATACGGGTAGAGATGTAGTTAATCCGCGGATGTATGACGACAAGTAAACAACAATTGAGCCTGGGTTTTAGAGTCATATAATATGGATTCATTAGGGGTCATTGAATATTATGGACGGCTGTTTCCTCTGACTATGAAGAGCCCGAATGCTTTCCATTCAAGTACAAGAAATATGATAGAGCAGGTTGATCTATAAATTGAGCGTGTCATACAATATTACCCAACATTCGCTGTCTACGGCAGTTATGCTCGACTTATGCGGATCTTGGTGCTTGTACGCATGCAGTAGCCAGCAACCCGTCATTTCGTTCTGGCAATTTCAAAAGCCCACATCTTCAACGAGGATTGTTGCGGGAAAAGAGCTCGGGCCTGGCAGGGTCCTTGGTATCAGTGCGCTTGGTAATAACGCTGCTCGATTCGACAACTGTGCTGCTCATCAGCTATATATACCTACGCAAAATTAGAATAGCTCCCTTGACGTTGTTGAGAGTGCCATTATCGTCGAAGACCAGAGAACGACTGAGCAGATCCCAACAATATCGAAGCGCATGTTGACTATGTTGGAAAGGCTGAGGTGTTGACGTGAAACGATGGAGTATTCGCTTGAGAGCACACTATCAGAAGGACAATGCTGTTGGACCTTCCTGGTGGTCCAGGAAGGCACAATGGAGGCTACTTGTCGGTCTCCTTAATGGGCTCACGGGTTGGGCGAAGCTGCTAAACAGACTTTCCTCCGAGGTTCGGTGTTTTCGATCAGGAAGAATATAGCTGTAGTGATGATGGCATGACTGATGTATGAACTTGATTTGAAAATAGAGAATTATTCAAGCATCCTTGTGCCGTCCTGCGTACGATGTATTACTTAAGAGCCGATGATTCACATGAGTTGCAAGGCATTGCATCGAGGCACACATCAATATTATCTTCATGAGCTGACATGTTGACGCAGTATCTGCATCTGATTGGCCGAAGCCCTACATCAGCAAGGAGCTGTCCGGTTGACCGCTCATACAGGCTTCCGGCATACATCTCTTTGCAAGAAGCATTCTTTCATTTGGTTTGGATGCCTTTAGTATCGCTTGTTGTGACTCTTAACCATGCCTGAATCGCCAGCGAAAATGTATGTGCTGGCTACGCTTTCAAAGTTGCTGACGGTGATAGCAACTCTGCGGCATTTTGAAGCCAGACGCATGAAGAAAATCACATTATCTGGGCACATTTATATGATCTTACCGGCACTTGTATGATTCAACCGCCCTTGTGCACGATCATAAAGCTGTGTGAAATTTTCGAGTAGCTCTTCACAGTCGAGACAGGGTTCGTATGCTTGTCGGTTGGTAAGATTTGACGATCACGTTTAGAGTCTCATCGATCATCGTGGTGCAGGTACTGCACTCGGAGCTCTGGGCCGGCATAGGCAATTTTTGTCGGATGAGACTGCCGTCTTCGACCGTCATTCAGGGGTCTGTTTAGAGCTGATTATCGTATCTCCGCAATGACGGTATGCTAGATCACTTATGGTTCGCAATTTTTGCAGACACTAACTTTTCGGATCACGAAGCTGGCTGTCCTCTTTCTCTATAAGAGATAGATAATCCTCGCTTCAGAACTTTAATGCAAAGAAGCTTATGACATTCTCCACAATAATCTTTGGGGAGTCTGTTCTTCACTCTCGTGTGGTCTATGATTGGACTTGTCGTTATCTGAACATTTGCTTTTGTCATCGTGCATGGAATTCGTGTATACCAATTTCAGCAATCTGGACGAGTTGGGGTTACTCTGGCGTAGGCATCAGTTAACCCTACACGTACTTGGCACAAGCATTGTCAGATGTGCTCACAGATGATAGTTTAGATAACATCTCCGGCCAATGCCGCGGTGTTATGAGAAATCAGCCTGACAGAAGCAATAGTGATGATCCTTTTACTATCAGACCCTTGCGTAGGACGTTGGTAAGATGCTCAGGCCACGGCCGCTGATTTCCGTAGATTTGGTCTCTACAGATAACGACCAAAAGCAAACTGGGCGTTAGCTTCGTGTTTCTGCTGGGTATACTGTAAGACTCTTATTTCTCAGGTGGATTATTCGTACTTACGCTTCTGTGTACAGTGTCGTGGGCGCCCGAACCCCAAAACTTGTCATGTTCTATTGGCTTGTAAATGATATACCGTGCTGGTTTTAGTATCTTCTCGAACTGCTTAAAAGTACTGATACTCCTTGATCTAAGACACTGTAGGAGAAGTAACCTGAGCTGTGCGAGAGCTTTCGATTTTGCAAGGGCTTCATCATTAGCTCACCATTGGAAAAAGATATTGTAACGCCTAGAGTATACTGGCCAATGGTTGGGTCCTTTCCGGGCACAGTAGGAGCATGCCTCCCGTTGATGGGCCCCGTATTCGCCGGAGCTTGCGCTCGAAACATCATACGCAGCTTCCGACGTAAGCACTCAGCCCACTTTCAAGAAGTGGTGGACGTTATACCAGGTTCCTCGCTCAAAAAAATTAGCCCAAGTGGTTATCAAAACAGACACCAACATTACGAAGATGGCCGTATCATACCGATGACTAACCTGGAGGTTTCCAGTACTGTTGATGACTCACCTCAGTCAATGTACTTGGGGTTCGAGGCAGGTGACTCTGTGTGACTGATGTTAGCACAAGTGTTGCGGACGAAAGGTCCAAGATTCCAATTAAAATTGTCTCAGGCGGGAATAGAGCACCCCATGACTGATGAAGAAAGGAAGGGCACGATCCTTGACTCGGTGCGGAAGAAGCTCACATTGTTTTCTTGAAGTTATAGTAGACGTTCAAAGCACGCTTTTGCGGATGCGGCCACTGATATTTTGGGGCCTGGTCCCACGGCTGTGCTGTGCTGCTATTCTCCGATTTCTGAAAGAGAACAATCCCAAGGTAAGAGTCAGAGACGCGGGGGAACTTCCCTGATAAGTCGCATACGCTGCGTATCCATGACAATTATCTGAGGACAGGCTCCTTCTGACCTAGTCACCCTCTGGTATTGCGCCATTCCATGTTTACAATCTGAGAATGTACTAGCTGCGACTTTATATTGGGCATATGACTGGTTGACAGCCTTTGCGATATGATTGAATGGCAGACTCCTCACGACATCAGTATGTTGTTAGTCACAAACCCATTAAATATGGTAAAATAAGATGCCATTGTCTCCTGAACTGGCCAAATAACCATCTGCGGTAGTCGCTATATGTTAAATGTCACGTAGCTGTAGCTCATTGACCCTCGCTTTTGGACAATCTCTTCGACAATCTTAGCTGAAAACCCCATATATGAGGAACGAAGTTACAATAAATGGCACCTTCCACAAATATACATCGTCACACTTCAGCGCCTTAAATATAAGCTTGTTAATATCAATTCTTTTTCTTCGAGCTGGCGGCACTCCTATGTTTTGACCCCTCACCACCTCTAGTCTCAGTCTTCGCAGCCTGCTCTTCCTTGTACTTCTTGACCTCTTGCCCATCTTTTCTCTCTGCATACCACTGGCCTGCCTGTAGGACCAAGACACCAATCAGGACGAGCGCAAGGATCGTGTTAGTAGCTGCCATCACCCGAAGACTGTCTTCCCTGCCCAGTGGCACCTCTTCGCCTGGCACAACGCTAGTAGTTCCGAGCGTTGATTCTCCTTTCACGATGTCTACATCGAATTTACCACTTGCAATTACCCTCATGCCTTTCACGATGTTTGCTCCGTATATTATGATACCCACAACGTAAAGCATCAGACTCGCACCATCGAAGAGCTTGTTTGATTCGGAAGGACGGTACAGCTTGATGAAGAACCCCAGTAAACCTGTTCCAATGACTGTGTGGAGGAGCCGCGTGATAATCAGAGGAGAGTTGTACATGAATTTCAAGTGGTTTTCGAGGTTTGTGAAGGCTTCGGGAGGGCATGGTGCGGATGTCCATAGAAGCGGGTAGTCATAGGGGAACAGCGAGAATAGTATTCCTAAGAAGAATGATGTGGCTATCCTGAAATTAGCAAAAGCTTCGCAGTGGATGCTGGACGATGGAAGAAACAACTAGGAACTTACGACAAATAATTAAGAAAGTTGCGAAAGCGGATTGGCCTTGTGTTCCCCAAGCCATGGCTGCTGCGATGTGTTGAAGGTATGGCGTGACGCTGAGGAACTTATAGTAGGCTCGACTATCACATGTGTCCCTGATCTTTCAAGTCCTTAATTCTGAGAGCTCGAGATCGAGACGTTGTAATGTAAGCACGGCGAATGAGCACACAGGAAAGCTTCGCAATAAATAGAGTTAGGCTCATATATAAGGTCGGGAGAGGATTATATACAGTCAATATGATTCGTCCTGTTCAAGATCTCTCTTAGAGGGTGCGGATATCTCGTTTCGCTTTCCAGGAAATCTGCAGTGTGAATCTTGAGCTTCTGCGGAGGTTGGAGCTCAATTCCGCCGGATTATAAATGTCCCGCGCCCGAAGAATGATCTTTGCGGGCCTTGGTCACCCCGTCCTCTGAATAGACACTTCAACCCATTTGCAATGGCTTCGCAAGAGTATGTGAAGCTCGCACAGTCTCTACCGCCACGACTTCTCCGGTTTTTCGCCCGGCACCCTCCCCCTCCAGTATCCTTCGCAAATCGCGCACCCTCATCTACCGCATCCACCACCCTCAATACGTCTTCGTTAGATCCCAATGCCAGCCACGAGGAGACTACAGTGACACATTCACCTCCCTCGCTTCCCTATCCAAACCCTTTTCAAGCTCAAAAGCACCCTGTTACCGGCAGATGGCATGAACCAGTCTATTCGTTGCGACGGCAGGCCGACTTGGTGAAGTTGGCGAGAGCCAATGGATTAGAGGAATTATTGCCTCACACAGTGAAGGGTACACAAGAGAGAATTGCAAGGCGGCAAGAGCAGGGTTTAAGGGTGAGGGGTACAGGTGTCGGCCAGAAGGTCAAGGGAAAGCTATGGGAGAGGACGATGAGAGGAAGACTAGAGAAGAGGAGACAGGCTATGTTAGGAATGCCGAAATTGGTGGAGGAATGGAAAATGGTACGTTGCTCGATTTTTTTTTGGTTTCTAGATGGTCACAGCTGCTTACAGTCGCAACAGGCGGGTCATGGCCGTAGTTGGAAAAAATGGCCCTCAAAGTAATGAAATGGCTTTGAACCCCCTCCTACTGAAAGTATTTATAAAATGTCCAATTTCGAAGGCATAGATTCACGGGGAACCGGGCTTTCTTTCAGCATAGCATTGGCGCAAGTATAATTATGTATATCAGAAGATGTAGCGAATCTTTCTATGGCAATCCACCCATTGACATCAGGGAAGCCGCCTCAAACCGCCGCACGTAAATCTCGCAAGAGGCTGCTATGAAGCAGGAACACCAGCATCTTGGTATTTGTACATGATGCTAAGAGGACTGTCTTGCGTTGGATAAAGAAGAAAGAAAATCGCTGGGCGGCAGAATACATAAATCTGTGCCAAGCCCGCTTCTTCAAAATCTCAACCTCGGATTTAAGAACACATTCATAGTCAACACCGCCATCTGGCGCTGCATAGATCTGCTCAGACTCTCAATACTTATCCAGTGAAAACTATCAATAGCTATGACAACAGCCTACCCACCCCACCGCCTCCACTCCTCAACCCAAGTTTCGCCATCCCGCGCCCTCTTCCTCCTATCCGCCTACCTCGAAGCTACAGCCACAGATCCTTCCCTCCACCCTAATGCGCTACTCACGGAAAACGGCCCCATCACACCATCTTCGGGCTCAAGTACAGGTCTCGTACTACATACTCTCAAGCGCGTGGAAGCTGGCCTACGAGGCGAGCATCTAGCGGCGGACTTAACATTCGAAAAATTTGGCGGAGATGGCTTGCCTGAGTCAATGCCTGGCAACGCAGAGAACCCTGTGGCTACCGTTGATAGAAGTCGAGTGGAACACCACAATGGGGCAGTAGAAGGTGAATGGCAGGATAAGGAAGAGTTTGAGAGAGAGCAAGAGCTTGTGGAGGGGGATATTGGGGACAGAGACAACGCTGTAGAGGGTGGTTTTGAAGAAGAGGGGGGCAAGGTTCCCGTGGTGAAGACCATTTCTACGAAGAGTATGAAGGAAAAGGAGGAGAGGAAGAAAGCTAAGAAAGAAAGGAGAGAGCAGCGGAAGGCGTCTTTGGAGGCTCGGAGGAAAAGAGAGAGGGATGCTGAGGGCTGAATTGATCGGGGTTGTGGTGGTTCGAAAAATGTTTCGACTTGTCTTGGACAGTGCTCGAACGACGAACGTCTTTTCTAATTTACAGCTCTCTATCTGAGGCTTTAATGGGCTTTTCGTCATCCATATCCTTCCCATTGGTCTTCTTGTCACCGCCATACCAACCAAGTGCTCCTAGCCGTTCCGGTAGGATAGGATGCGAGAAGTGGTAGCTTGAGTACATCCAGTCAGCGTCCATTGTGCTCAGGTTTTGGATCTGAAGCTTGATAAGGGACTTTGCGAGGTCAGTGGAGTAGCCGAGGTTGACAGCGAAGGCATCTGCAAAAGGAGGTCAGCGCTGCTCAATAGAGTCTGAGGAAGAAGAACAAACCAGCTTGGAATTCAAATGTTCTGCTCAGGATATTCATCAGGAGCTTCACGACCGTGTCCATTGGTGAAAGAGCATCAGAGAACAAGAGGAATCCAATGATGATGGGGAACTCCTTGTGGAAGCCGAAAGACTGGTATAAGGAGCGATTGTTGATGAAGACGGAAAATAAGGCAAAAATATAGAACATATGGAACTGGAAACAGTCTCAGAATATATTGCACGGTGGGACGGGTAGATCACATACCTGGCCAATTCCCATCAGCTTTGTGGTGTGGCCTAAACTCCAGTGTCCAAGCTCATGTGCTAACACCGCAACCACTTCCTCAGTCTCGCTCTTCTCAATAAGGGTGTCATATATGACAATATGCTTCTTCCAAGGAAGTCCATAGAAGTAGGCGTTGCTATGAGCACTTCTCTTGCTACCATCAATCACATATAGCTCCGAAAGAGGGAAGTTTAGCTTCTTCGCAAGTGCTTCGACACCTGTCTTCAATTTCCCTTCCTCCAATGGCGATAACTTATTGAACAGTGGTAAAATGAAGATTGGATAGATGGTGATAGCGAACATCTGCACAACGATCGAGAAGAGCCATAGGTAGTAGAAGAACTGGTTGCCGGTCTTTTGTACAATGGCCAAAAATCCACTGAGCAATGGCGCCCCGAAGACGACCATGAGAGCTTGACTCTTGATCATGTCCATAATCCATAGCTTCACTGTTTGCTTATTGAACCCGAATTTCTCCTCGAGAACAAAGGTGCCGTAGTATGCCGTGGGTAGACTTAGGACCGTAGATATAATGTTGTATGTGAAGAAGAAGATAAGGGTATGCACAATCTCACCAGCATACTTTTCAGGTACATAACGAACGAGCCATATACCGGTGAGACCCCATAGCTTGGGAAGTAGATCGTAATAGATAATGCCGAAGCTCTGAACCTGGTCATATAGCCCAGCAACAAAACCAAACTTTGCTTTTGCTCGGCCATATGCCTACCGATATATGATATTAGCATAGAGTGCCAATTCGTTCGAGGAAGATGCGTACCTGGCTTTTGTCAAAGACTTCTTGCGATACTTCGCCTTCAAGCGCTTTTGGTGGCTTCGTTTGCTGCAAGACCTTGTACTGACGGAACGAGAGGAAGTTTTCTAGCAGATACTGTCCAAGAGAAAATCCAACAATGAGCCTCTTCCATGGAAATCCGGGTCTATCAAGGAATCGGCCTAAACGCTGGGTACAGTGTCAGCTTCAAAATGTGTTCCAAAGAGAACTTGTTACAAGCATACCTGTAGAAAATCCATGACTAGGGTGTGAGAATACTATAAAAAGAGGAAAGATATAAGGGTTGAATGAGAGGCTGTATGCGCGAGATCTGTCTTCACGAGATCTTAGCGAGCTTGGTCCTACCTTTCTGATATGCATGGATCTTAACCGCATGACAAACAACCCCCCCCCTCCTTCGGAGCTCAGCCCAAACAGGAAAGCATTCTTGTCCGACAAAGCTGTAAAATAACATTAACTTGAGGTTGCTAGAGCTCCTCCTAATAACTACATTCGGAAAAATATGGATCATCTCTTCTTTGGTGCATGGAGATTGCCTTAACGAAAATGAAGAGCTCAGACTCCACTTCAACCTAACAATGGTCATAGTGCAAGCGTTGCACACACCGGTAGCTAACCTTGTGTTACCACCGAGATATCTGTGGTAATAAATAAGAGCATGGCCTCTACAAAGGTCAATGGCACCAGCAGTAACGTCAATGCCTCGTCAAGTTCCCGAATACCAGGGCTTGCAAGGAAGTCTTCATCGCCCATGAATCCAGCCTTCATGACCTCTGCTCCAGGGAAAGTCATTGTATACGGAGAGCATGCGGTAGTCCACGGAAAGGCTGCAATGGCTGCAACAATATCCCTACGTTCATATCTCCTTGTCACAACACTCTCGAAATCCCACCGAACCATCTCTCTAAAATTTCCAGACATAGGTCTCAACCATACATGGAACATAGACGAATTACCGTGGTCCACCTTCTCAGCACCTGGAAAGAAAAAGATGTACTATGATCTCGTCATATGTCTTGATCCTGATCTTGTCACAGCCATGCAACCGCACCTTTCTGGCGTTTCCCCTGAAGTAAGCGACGAGAAGAGAAAAGTTCACAGGGCTGCTGCTTCCTCGTTTCTCTACTTATTCCTCTCCCTTGGCTCTCAGACCTTTCCGGGATGTGTCTACACCCTGCGATCTACCCTTCCCATCGGCGCCGGACTCGGTAGTAGTGCAAGCATCAGTGTATGCCTCAGCGCCGCATTGCTTCTCCAGATTCGCACCCTAGCTGGCCCGCACGAGGACCAACCTCCAAACGAAGCAGAGCTGCAGCTCGAACGAATCAACCGCTGGGCCTTCGTGGGCGAATTGAACATTCACGGCAACCCAAGCGGCGTCGACAACACTGTCTCCTCGTACGGGAAAGCCGTCCTCTTCAAGCGTGGAGACTATACCAAGCCACCTTCCACCATACCATTACACAACTTCCCCGAACTTCCTCTTCTCCTTGTAAATACCCGCCAGAACCGCTCAACAGCCACCGAAGTTGCCAAAGTGGGCGCGCTAAAGAGATCAATGCCTGCCATAACAGACTTGATGCTTGAAGCGATAGAAAAAGTAACCCGCACCGCCCACAAACTCATTTGCTCCCCTGACTTCGACGAACATGATCCAAAGACTACGGAAACCCTTGGCACACTCATGAACATAAACCACGGACTTCTCGTCTCCCTCGGCGTCTCCCACCCACGCCTGGAGCGAATCCGTGAGCTCGTTGACTTCGGCGGTCTCGGCTGGACGAAACTCACAGGGGCGGGTGGTGGTGGCTGTGCTATCACTCTGCTGAGGCCAGGTGCCGCACCTGACAGGCTCAAAGAGCTGGAGAAAAAGCTCGATTCGGAGGATTTCGAGCGGTTCGAGACTACCCTTGGTGGCGACGGGGTTGGTGTGCTTTTCCCTGCGGTCCTAAGGCAAGAAGGGGTGGAAGATGGATGTGTTGAGATAGACCAAGAGGCATTTTTAGAGGCTGAAGGAGAGGACGGCGTGGAGAGGTTGGTCGGAGCGGGGGGTCGTGCAAAAAAGGAGGGATGGAAATTTTGGAGGGTTGCGGAGAAAAAGTACTATGACGGTGATGAGTAGGGATGCTAGTTGAGTGGTGGAGATCCTGCGCCGCGTGCGTTCTATGACTTTTATCGAGGTGTAAGATTCCTCGGGCCAGCCCATTGTAAATTACTTGACATAAAAAGGTGGGGAAAAAAAGATACCCCCAATGGAACGTCTCCTCTACATCTTTGCCTTGGGCCTCCACTTTATCCAAGGATGTTCTTCCACACTTGGCACCAGATAATCCACACCACACGTATTAACCAGTCCAGGATGTGCCTGATCCACGTCTGTAATCCCAGCGAGCCGCATACTCGTCTCCAGCTCATCCTTCAATATCTGACTCAAATGCTCCACACCTTCCTGGCCATAGCACAAACTATACAAATAGGGCCTCCCAATGCCAACAGCGGTAGCGCCAAGACAAAGAGCCTTCAATATGTCTGATCCGCGCGTGATGCCGCCGTCGAGGTAGACTTCTACTATGCCGAAAACCTCAGGGTATATGCGGTGAAGTTCTAGCAGTGTGAGAATGGCTGGCTGACTTGTATCCAGTGCGCGGCCACCGTGGTTGGATAGCATAATTCCCTTAACACCATAACTGACTGCCTTCTTCGCGTCCGCGGCGCATTGTATTCCCTTCACCACAATTGGCAATTGGCTGGTCTCCTGTATCCACGGTATATCCTCCCAGCTCAACGTCTTATCAACATATTGGCCCATCAATCGTCCCATACCGCCGCCCTTCTTATCGTTACCGGCCACAGAGCCGCTGATGGCTGAGGCTACATTCTCGGATGCTATGCGTTCGTCTGCTTCACGCTTTCCGGGGACGTGGGCGTCGACCGTTACGAAGATGGCTTTGATGCCTAGGGAGCGCGCTTTGTGCAGGAGTTGCGTTGTTTTGGGGCGGTCTGCGTTGACGTAGAGCTGGAGGAAGAAGGCTTGGGTGGATGTACCTGATTCGATTATGCTTGCTAGAGGGTAAGAAGCGTTGTTTGAGATCTGTGGACGTTAATAAAGCGTCGCAATGCGTGAAATTTCTCTTCAGGGGACTGCTCACGCATTGGATGAGTCCTTCGCTTGCACAACCTCGTGCTATGGCGCACTCGCCATCCGGATGGGCGAGTCGAGCCATAGCCGCTGGAGCTACAAAAAACGGAGCTGTACTGGGACAGCCTAGTATTGACCGCCGTGTATTGGCTTCTGTAACGTCCCGCATCACTCGTGGTCTAAGCATTATTCTCCTGTAGAAATTTGAATTTGCGTGGTGCGTAACAAGGTCGGTGGCTGCTGAGGAGTAAAAGGCCCATGCTTTGGTTGTCAGAGTCTTCTTAGCTACATCCTCAAAGTCGTGTGTTGAGATGAGTTTGAACAGATCGGGTTTTGTGTAAGTCTCAGTGGACGTTGATTGCCCTCTCGTTTTTTCTATTCTATCTATATCTTCCTTTTGCTCTTCTGGTAGAATGACCACCTCTGACTGGTCTAACAGCCCTTTGAAATTGTCTGAAGATAAACTCTCCTCAAGGATGCCGGGCGCGTGAATCTCATCATAGGCCGCCGTGGCATCTTTTCCAGCGTATCTGAGGATGACTACCTGGCGTGAGTACCCTCCACATCTGATTGTGACTCTGAGTCGACGTACTGCCACTGCCACCCGGATGTAAATCTAGGAAATCTGTAACATCATATATCTTCGAATGCACCGCAATCCAACAATCATCGCCGCTAGAATGCTTTTCCAGGTCCTTAAAGCTCAGAGTACGGGGTTCTGGAGACATCTCATATAGGTCTAGATCCAGTAACAACAAGGCAAAATGCTAATGAAAACTTTTCAAAGAATATTAACTCCGCAAAAATGTAGTAAGAGAATTATGATTGTATTTAGTTAACTAGCTACCAGAAAAACCGTCCAACATCCCCCCACGGAAACCCCACCGGATAAATGCAGCGGCATCTTTCCGCGATGACGATGCTTGGAGATGCCATTCAAACTAGAGGAGACAACTTTCCAAGGCTTTTTGGAAATGCTCAGAGATAAATATATAGCAGAGATATAGAAAGATATAGTCGTTGCGTTGCTCAAGTTCTCAGCAACAGAATGACTTCCCAGTCGAAGATAAATTGCATAATAACAGGCGCAGGCGGCTTCGTTGGCCAGGCTTTAGCCTCTGCTCTGCTGGAGGATCCATTGGTATCGAAGCTCACCTTGACAGATGTTGTCGAACCAAATTCTCCGAATCGAAAAGGCCAGTCAAACGTGGAAGTTCGATGCGTGAAAGCTGATCTCACCTCATTAGAGACATGCCAGACCCTTTTCACTCCGGATCTCAATTTGATTTATATTCTTCATGGCATTATGTCTGGGCAGGCAGAGGCGAATTTTGAGCTTGGGTTGAAAGTTAATCTCGATTCAACGCGACAGATATTGGACATCCTGCGGCGGACGAATCCTGGGGTCAAGGTGATATACCCTTCAAGCACTGCGGTGTATGGCCCACCTGCGACACCGACCACAAAAATCACGGAGCGTGACTCGCCAGTCCCTGGAACGTCCTATGGTGCGCAAAAACACATCTGTGAGACGTTGCTAGATGACTACTCGCGAAGAGGCTTCTTAGATGGCCGGTCTCTCAGGCTCCCAACGGTAGGTTGCTTAGAGCCCGGACAGGCCCTGTAGATGCCCTGGCTGATAATGGAACTCAGGTCACTGTTAGGCCTGGGAAGCCTACAGGTGCGGCCTCCTCGTTCGCTTCCGGAATATTCCGAGAACCTTTGAACGGAGAAAAAGCCATCCTACCTGTTTCGAAGGATCTTGAGATATGGATTTGTTCACCTAGGACGGTGGTCAAGAATCTCGTACTGGCACGAGATATTCCAAAGGAGAAATTCTCTAATACAAGGATTGTCAATCTTCCCGGGATTACTGTGACTGTCAATAAGATGCTGGAAGCTCTGAAAGCCGTGGGCGGACACGAAGCATTGAAGCTTGTTGAGGAACAACGAGATGAAGCAACAGAGAAAATAGTTCTGGGCTGGCCTACACGGCTTGATGTTTCGAGGGCAAAGGAACTGGGATTCGCAGACGACGGTCCCCTCGAGAGGACATTGCAAGAATATCTTGAAGATTATGTAGCGAAGGAACGATGAATAAAGATCGTGTATTTGACATAACAATGGTAGAAGATTGTCTATGCTGGATAGAATGCACGGGTTGCGACAGACTCTCAGCCTCATGCTGAGTCATCGCTTGGCATGCCCAAAAACAGACTGGGCAGAGTCTTGGCACATGGCATGGGATTTCTCCGCGTACTTCAGCCCTTAGCCTCCTGACCAGATGCCTGATGCCTCGTAATAATAGGTCTTAGTTTCCCAACCATATCTCTTCAACACTCATAACAAAACTGTTGCTAGTTGTTACCTATTTGTGGGCTTGTAAGCCGTGAACTCCGGCACCATGGCTGACTACAGTTTTGGCGGCACGGATGAGGAGAATGCAGAGCTCAAGAAGCTGAACGCTGAAGTTGTATGCTTGACTCATGCATCTGGGACATATCTTTTCCAGATTTGCTAATTGGTTGAATAGAGTGAAGAGCCCGATAGCTTCGACAATTGGGAGAAGCTCGTCCGCGCTGCAGAATCTCTTGAGGGCGGTCTCAACCGGAATTCCAACCCCCAGTCAATCACTGCAACTCGAGATATATACGATCGGTTCCTCGCCAAGTTCCCTTTACTCTTTGGATATTGGAAGAAGTATGCAGATCTGGAATTCTCTATTGCTGGCACCGAGGCTGCGGAACTGGTAAGCTTCTTATCAAATTGCAATGTTGAATGAGTCTGACATAATCAGGTCTACGAACGAGGCGTGGCGAGTATCACAACTTCTGTCGACTTATGGACCAACTACTGCGCCTTCAAAGTCGAGACCAGCCATGACCCCGACGTCATCCGAGAGTAAGTAGTCAAAGACAAGGTTTTCCTTCCCCCATAACCACAAGCCACTACAGTACGGGCTTCTGTGCAACTACCATGGTATACATGGACTATTCAAGCTCGACTTTTGCGGACGGGTGAGAAAGTCACAACCACAGACTCTATTGCTTTCTCTCACATAACAGTCAGGCGCTTTCATTTCATTCGCTGATACGTTGCCTACCTCCCGATACACACGTTCTGCACTCGAAATTGACGTTTGATGGAATTCAGCGGAGCTCCAAGATGATCGAGCACCTACACATGCTATGTTTGCTGCCCTCTGCCTCCTCTATTGCCGTCTCTCCCTTCCCTTGTCGCCGGCAAATGCTGACCCTCAACCGTACAGACTGTTCGAAAGAGGCGCTAGTTGTGTAGGCCTAGATTTCTTGGCCCATCCCTTCTGGGACAAGTACCTCGAATTTGAGGAGCGTTTAGAAGCCCATGAGAGGATCTTCCCCATCCTGGACCGCATCGTTCACATACCTATGCATCAATATGCAAGATACTTCGAGCGTTACCGCCATCTCGCCCAATCCAGACCTCTAAATGAACTGCTTCCTGCAGACATGCTCGCCCAATTTCGTGCCGAGATCGTGACTGAGGGTCCGGATCGCGGAGAGCTCGAGATCGAGCGTGAAATGAGGACTCGAATCGATAACTTTCATCTTGAGATATTCGCCCGAACGGAAATAGAGACGACTAAGCGATGGACGTACGAATCGGAAGTCAAACGGCCATACTTTCATGTCACCGAACTCGACGAGGGTCAACTTGTCAACTGGCGAAAGTATCTCGATTTCGAAGAGGTGGAGGGAGACTACAACAGGACACAGTTTCTATACGAGCGATGCCTGGTGACGTGCGCCTACTACGACGAGTTCTGGTTACGTTACGCGCGCTGGATGCTTGCTCAACCTGGAAAAGAGGAGGAAGTGCGGAACATTTACCAACGTGCGAGCATGCTATATGCACCAATCTCAAGACCTGCTGTTCGCCTCCAGTATGCGTATTTCGAGGAGTCTGTCGATAGAATCGAATTGGCCAAGGACATCCATCAAGCAATACTACTCAACCTACCCGGCCATATCGAAACAATCGTGTCACTGGCAAATCTTTCACGTCGTCATGGCGGACTTGATGCTGCCATCGAGGTCTACAAGTCTCAGATCGACTCAGTCCAGTGTGACATCTATGCAAAAGCAGCTCTAGTAGCAGAGTGGGCTCGATTACTTTGGAGGATCAAAGGCTCCGTGGAGGAAGCACGCCAAGTCTTCCAGAAGAACCAGCACTGGTATCTAGACAGCAGGCCGTTCTGGATCAACTATCTCTTCTTCGAACTTGAACAGCCCACTAGTGCCGAAACAGAACAAACACAGTACAAGAGGATAAAACAAGTTCATGAGGATATTAGACGGAAGAGCCACCTCCCTCCGCTAACGATCAAGGATCTATCGCATTACTACATGGTCTACATACAAGAGAGAGGCGGCAAAGATGCTATCAAGGAGTATATGACATTAGATCGCGAAGTCAATGGGTGAGTTTGTTCCTGCTCCGCATCATTTCTTGGTGAAAAGGAAGCTGAAGTATCTTCATTAAGGCCTTTCTCCGTTCAGTCGGCCATGAAAGCCAAGCTCGCAGAAGACGGCCGGGAAGCCACAACACAACGTCGCATGATGATGGAGAACGGACACCCCGGAGTCGAAGTCGACGAAGCTGCTATCCGAAGGGGAGAAAATCCATACACAAAATACTACCAACAACAAGGGGAGCAGCAGCTACCTAGTGATACCCAGGTGCGTACATATCCAGTCATGAATCATTCAACTGTTGACGCTTGAGAAAGCCACAACCACTGCGCTACCAATAATTGTTTTTACAAATCCCAAACGGCCATAACGGTTGCACACGATTTGCATTGGGTGGCTCGGTAATAGAGGACATCTTCAACCATGCAGCAAAAGCGAAAGGGCAGCAGCCTAATCCACGCAATTGACCGCCCCATGTACTTTGATTCCGAAGGTACATAGAGCCGCCTATCTGCATGTATGTATACTAGTCAAGATTTTACTGCACGAAATTTACACTCCTGCGGGTTCTTTGTTTGCTTGGAAAGGTAGACTTTTTAGATGCGTGTCAATAGAAATGCATCCATTGCCTTAACATCTCATCATTCCTATTTGTGAAAATGGCCGCTTGAATCACGCTTTGACGTAGCAGAGTAAATTACAAGTCGTGCATATAAAAGGATTGCAAAGTAAGAAATCTTGGCCCTTTCAAGGGCGCTGAGCAGCAGTATGACGTCTTAATTTGACAAAGAGTTCTAAACTTTTTAAGATTCCTTAGAAGATTCTTAAATTGATATCTTGCGAGTTTTCGCTCTATGTATAAATTATACCCCGTTCTGTAATGGTCGAAGGCGAAGTTGAGTGTCAATTCAGGAGAAGACCTTGTCATGATATTCTATAGTGTCATAACATCCCATATCTGACATCTAAGCCCCAATCGAACACTACTGCCATCCTCCCTTCCCAGCAAACCCACTACTATCCTCTATCTTCTTCTGCCCACCACCCTTCTGCGTCTTCTGCTGCGCTGCCTCATGTTTCCTGAGCTCCTCCGGCATCCGTGATATTGATGACTTTGAAAGCATTTGCTTAAGATCGTACCTGTGGATAAGTTAGCAAATGAATTACTACCAAGCGGAAAGTTGAATAATACGTACATAACATCCGCGTCCTCATTACCAAGGAACGTAATAGCAACACCGCTCTTCCCAGCACGACCAGTACGACCAATGCGATGGGTATAGCTCTCAATATTAGTCGCCATATTGAAGTTGACCACGAGACTGACGTCCGGTACATCAATACCTCTGCCCGCCAGATCTGTAGCCACCAGGACGTCCGTGCTGCCGTTTCGAACCGAAGCCAGAGCAGCTTCTCTCTGCTCCTGAGTCTTGCTTCCGTGCAGTGTAACTGATGAGAAACCAGCATGCTTGATGTCTCGGGCAACGGCATCGCAGTTTCGTTTGATGTTGACGAAAACGATGATGGGTGGTTGGAATTCCCTCGATGACAGGATGTCGAGGAGACGTTTCTTCCTTTTGTCTTCGCCAGCGACGAATTCGACGCGCTGTTCGACGGTCTCGACAGCTTCGCCGACATTGCCGATTGTGACGATCGCGGGGCGACGGAGGTATTTTCGGGCTATGCGCTCGACGGCTGAGGGCATCGTTGCTGTATACATCATAGTCTGCCTGTAGCGGTCTTTGCCGCCCAAGTGCTGGCTCATGACGATGGCGTCTTCAGCTTCTTCGGAGTCGGGCTTCATGTTGGCGACTGGTAGCGCGTCAAGGATTTTGTTAACTGGTTCTTCGAATCCGAGATCGATCATTCGATCGGCTTCGTCCATGATAACGTAACAGCATTGTCCAAGTACCAGTACACGTCTTTCAATGCAATCAACCAGACGACCGGGCGTAGCAATGATAATCTCGGCGCCATCTCTGAGATTGTAGGCTTGCTCCTCAAGCGAGTGACCTCCAACAATACTGACACAAGTGAACCCGAGAGGCGTTGCGAACTTCCTCGCTTCAATCTCTATCTGTTGAGCCAATTCACGGGTAGGTGCCAGAATGATTGCGTAAGGGCCGTCGTTCTTAGTCAATTCATTAAGGGCCGGAAGTTCAGATATGTAGACCAGCAAAGGCAAGAGAAAAGCTGCTGTTTTACCTGAACCGGTGACAGCCACACCAATAAGATCTCGCGATTGTAAGGCAATAGGTATAGCAGCACGTTGAACCGCAGACGGCTCGGTATAGCCAACTTGGTCCACGACATCCAGCAGGCGTTTTGGCAATCCGGATTCCGCCCATGAACGCATAGGATTGGGTATAGCTCCACCTTTAGTACTGATATTGAAGTCTTCTTTGAAAATTCGCCAGTCCCTCTCACGCATATGTTCCAACTTCTTCTCACTCCAGTGCTTATCGATGGCATTCCTGCCGCCCTCCTCTCTCCTTCTTCTCTCCATCTCCATCATCTCTTCCGCTCTAGCAGCGCCAGCTTCATGATCTCGTTCCTGCAGCGCTTTGGCATATTTTTGCGCTGCACCGTCGGCCAGGTCCTCTGAGAATCCTCCTAGGCGTCCTCGGCCATAGAAATTTGCCTCTGCTCGTGCCTGATATAGCGGGTTGTAATCCGGACTCGTGTCCTCCTCTGCATTCCACTCAAAGTTAAACTTCTTTTCCGTGGTCCGCC
Source organism: Cladonia rangiferina (assembly GCA_023065455.1). Taxonomy (NCBI): domain Eukaryota; kingdom Fungi; phylum Ascomycota; class Lecanoromycetes; order Lecanorales; family Cladoniaceae; genus Cladonia; species Cladonia rangiferina. The sequence continues at coordinate 209,583 of JAJREH010000037.1, read as the reverse complement.
TTCGCTTTTTCTTTGCAGAGAATGTTGATTGGTTTTGATCAGCGCCCATATAACGCTGCTTGATTAAATTTTGCTGGGCTTCTTCGATAGCAGGACGCTTTTCAGACTTTGCTATGGGGGTGCCGATGACTGAAGGTTTCGGAGGAGGAGGCGGAGCCATATCGTAGCCTTTGTTTGGCTGAGAAGAACGCATAGAAGCGGGACCGGTTGGAATTTCACCTGTCCGTAGCGCCCTTGGTCCAGTCGGTATAGAGGAACGAGTTGAGCCATTGACACCGTTCGTTTGCTGGCCAGATCTTTCACTCCCATTTCTTGAGTTTCGAGAGGACTCTTGGTGGCCGCCATTTGGTAGCGTCTGAGCGCCATTACTAGCAGAAGCGGCCTTCTTTTTCTGCTCTCCAACTTCTTTCGCTCGTTTTTCTAGGGCCAGCTTTTCGCGCTCGGCTTTGGATAGGAATTTCGGCTAGATAGGGAAACGAGACATCAGTAGAGTTCGAAGAGAGACTAGAGTAAGACGAGAGGTGAACATCATGTCGCATAGGTTGGATAGACAGGATTCGTACTTTTGCAGCAGCTTCATCGGCTTCCTTTTTCTTTCGCAGTATTTCTTCAACACTCAGAGGCTGTTTACCCTCCCAGCCAACCTTCCTTTTCTTTGTCGCTTCAGGAGGAGGGGCAGGTAGTTCGCCGTTCGTGGTCGAAGGTGGTGGTGGTGGTAAGTCTTCTGGGGGAGGAGGCGGAGCGGATACATCTGGAGGGGGTGGAGGAGCGGCGAGATCAGGTGGAGGTGGAGGCGGAGACGGGATTCTCGCAGGTACAACAGACGGCTCTATGCCCTCACCATTCATCATATGGCCATTCATATTCCTGAAAGGCAGAGAAGTGAAATGGGAAGGCGTAAATTATGGGAATACAACGTAGCGCGGCGCGGAGCTTGAAACAACGTCGGCCGAATTCCGCTGCAGTCCCAGTCTTCTTCTAAGTTCGACAAGGCTGCAACCTCGGTGTCTCTGATGCGTTGAGCCGTCTCTGTGAAACACGAAGACGTTACATGGATAATTTGGGCATGTATCGGCGTGCACTATGAGTCACGAGTCGTCCTTGATTTGGCTTCGAGAGCCTGGTTATCGGCCACAAGATTCGTCGAGTCTTACACTGCCATGACATCTACAAAGGAAACTCAAGCTCTACAGAATTTGGTGTGGGAGGGTTCCTTACCTATAGAGATTCACCTGGTAGCTTCTGAATGCCGTGTCTATGATCAAGCAGATCCATACTTGGTAAGGTCGTGTGCCTCTACGATGGTTCAGGACGCTAACGATCTTGGGGATTCAGATACAGTATTCACGTTTATCCTACCTACCTTTCATCCTCCCACGTCTCCATACTTTCTTCAGCTCCTCACTGATCAATCCCGAGGTCATACCGTATGACGGCTGGTTCTCGTTTGAAGATGTTCCTTTGAAGTGGCAATATCCACTAGGCCTACTCTATGATCTTTTCTCCGGAGCATCTCCAGCACAAGCATCCGACTTCGATATACAAAATAAGTCCTCGTCAGATGAGCAAGAAGGCCAGCTCCCGTGGCGATTGACGCTACACTTTACCGAATGGCCTGAACAAGCTCTCGTGCGCCCAGATGCGGATGGAAAGATGCTTCACGATGCCTTCATAAACAGCGTCAAAGAAGCAGACTTTCTGAGGAATGGAACTGCTAAGGGAATCATGTCATTGTCAAGAGATGATTCAACGCAGCTTTGGAATGCTGTTCAAGAACGTACGCGTTGACTAGCATACTTTACAGACAATCCTTCTGCGGAACGTCGTGCTAATCTGGGAGCTGACAGATGACTTCAATACATTCAATCCAATCTCCAGACGATTGCTCTATGCTCAAGGTGCTCCTCTCCGCCACATTCCTCTGAAGATATACCTACCGTCGTCGCCCACAGCTTCGGAGCCGGCTTCCGGTCATCTACGCGTAGTGCAATCTCTGATCACACCAAGCCTGCCCGGCGCACGAGAACCACAGACTCTGGGAACAGCTTTGCATTCTCTGTTGCCCACATTATTCCCAAGCCGAAGAACACCAATTCTTGCAAAGGCTGTACTGCATGGGGCTGTGGTGCCCATGGGTGCAGTAGTCGAAGAGCTGATGAGAACAGCTGCATACCTTGATGGCTGGATACATTTGGGGGTGGTTATGATGGGTTAGATGCCTCGCAAGTGACAAGAAATTTCGGATAACAGCCGACATACATATTCTGCAGCTCCAATCAAATGATGATTATACAAAGCTATGTTCGTTAATCTATAGATGGTCGGTTTATGGAAGGAATATCCCATAACTTAATCAGCTTGTGTTCTGTGTTGTATTTTTGAAAGCCTTTTTGGGAACGTGTCTGGATAATTTTGGTATCCACGAGTGTAGATGCCACGATACGTGAATGTCCGGCAATCCAGTACCCCTTGCACAATTGAACATGTCGTTCTTGCGAAGCAGCAATTGTCATTGGTTGCACTTGAGCCTCGATCTGGTACGCCAATATGACCGACCAGCCTATGAGCCTCAGCAGGCAGAATTGGCGGTTGATTATGCGTTCGTTGAAAAAGTGTAGAGAAAGAAGACGAGATTAAATGTGGCTTGCGGGACGATCTGTAGCGGCAGGCGGGCGCTAAGGCCTAGGCTAGTAGTTCCGAAATTTCTCTACACTCATCAAACCAACTTCAGTCCCCTACCAAAGCGAACAGCTGAACATTTCTTGCACGATGTGCGCATGAGCCCATGGAGACCGAACTGAGAAATGCAGTTCAGGTCCACACAATGTTCTATAGCGCTTCTCCGACATCACTCTCGTCCCGTCGACTTAGGCGTTGAGCCCACTTTGCTTTAATACCACGGCTTTGCCTACCTCCTGTGCCTCTTACAATGGTCTTGAGGCATACTTCAATCAGTCAGTGGGAGAAAAGAACAGGTTTTTAGCAGAGCCGTGTCTTCTCCACCCTACCTTCTCTTGTCTTTGTGGGACTGTAGGACTATTTCATAGACAGACATAGATACCGCCGTTTCGTATCAGAACACTTATGAACTATTCTCTTGAAGCAAGGGAACGGATCGTATGGGATTGCCGGACCTACGAAAATGGTTGTCTGATATTGCAAGAGTTCGAGCAATGAGGTATCCAGCTTATTGAATATCCAATGTGTAGGTGTGTAGGCACTCAAGCAGAGGGGCCTGCCTTCAATTGAGGGCTGCGTTCAGGCTTATTCTCAATTTTCAACCCACTTTCTATACACAGTGATGGAGACAGGGTTCTCACGGTCTCATCGGTGATACCCAAGATTGCCCAGACCCGCGCCGTTGAAAATTTCTCGAGACTCGGAATGCTATATACATATCTGGAACCATATGCCCCAGTATTGGATGAAGTTCACTTCTGAGCTTGCTGTTTCATGTGTTCTATATGTGAATCATGCACCCCCAAAGCCACGTTACGGTTTTCAATGTGCTTGATTTTCGAATCAAGTCTCTCCGTGAATTTGCAACCCTTATGTGGCGTATCGGCCTTACCTCTCTCTCCAAGCGTAAAGCAGTGCAGAGAGTGCAAATTCTTTATCAGTTCCGAGACGCTGCCGAGGTAGTCTTCAGAAGGAAGAGTTGTAGGCGAGATACCAAGACCTTTCAACCCTTTCACTAAGGATCCGAAGACCAAAGTATCGCACTTTCTTCGAACATGGTCGGGGCTGACACCATAATCGTAGTTTTTGTAATCTTTGGCTTGACACACCAACTGATCTGATTGGTAAGAATCGATAAGTGCATAGCAGGCATTAAGAAGCGCTGCAATCAAAGCCCGGCGAGCTTCAAGAATAGTCTCTGTAGGTCAGAATATCAGTTAGGCTGGATTATTGGGAACGAAGCCAATACTGACCGACGGCTGCTGGAGGAAAGTTATCCCCAATCAACTTGCCCGAGGAGTCCAGGAGCCTGCCGTCCTCGTCGCTAGTAGAGTGATATACCAACACTTTGGCGAGCTCGTGGTATGTAGGATAGTCCCCGAAAGTCCAAGCTATGAACAGATAGCCTTCGTAGCCAATGTTGCAAGCTAGTGCCTTTGTTTGCTCCTCCCATTTCGCTATCCACTGCGGGACGTCAAATTAGTAAATCATCTCAGATTAAAACAAGGAGTTGCATAGCATTTTATGTATTTAGACCTGGAGCCTTTTCCCCCAGCATGTCTCATGGCTATATTAAAGCGCAAATATACAGAATCTCGAGTCAAGGAGCTACTTACAGGCCGAACGATTGCTACAGTATCGTACTTATCACATATGATCGCCAAATCCACCAATTCTTCGTAGTCTAAGGTTTCGGGTATTTGTCGAAATTGCAGATGGGCGATGCGGAGTACACATAAAAGCGCATTGGGATCGTCTTCGGCAAAATCCATCTCTCCATGAGTTAAGGAGCGCTGAGACTCCATAAAATGGCCCTGAGGATCGAACATTGTTCTCCAGACCGGACTAGCGATTCGCATCACAGCTGATGATACGAGGAAAGTTTGCTGGTAAACAACTGGTAGATCCGACGTTCTTAGGCGCTTCTCCCTCTCGCTTGAACAAGTTACGTGAATCCTAAGATCTCCATCATCCACCAGATTTACAGTCATTGCATCATCTTGTTCGTCCCGAATCTTGCTCAACGCTCTCTTTCTCACTGGGGAAGACATCTTAAGAACGAATGGAATGCTTCAAAGTGTCTGTAAGGCAGTCGAATAAGCACAAAATGAAGCCGGACTATTGAGCGCGGACGAACATTTCCACGAATTTAAGAAAGGCTTAAAATTTAATGACGCTGTTTCAACTCGATCGTAGAGTCAGCGAGATACCTAGTTTCTTCGTGAGCGTCCTAACTATGAATTCGATTGTACTCTGTAAACACTTCTTACTATCCCGCCATTCCGGTCTAGCCTCTTCGAGCTAGCTCTCAGTCCTACGGTGCTCCCTCGATTACTTGATGTACGTTACCTTGCAAGGAACAAGATCTAATCAGACAACGAAGTCTCAAAACCACTTTATAAAGCTCTGAACATTACCAAGTTATAGTAAAGATTGTTATGGACCTCTGTTGTGAACTTCCAAGCGAGTTGTGCACCTTTTTAGGGTACATTTTGAACATCAAATTGAGGGAGTGAGCGAATAATGTTAACCTTAGCAAACTCCCAACATGAATCCTACCTGCCAAACACCCCACTGAATCCAACTCATCCTACATATGGCGCAGTGGCTCCGGAAAATCTGCCTAAGGAACCCTAGCAATCCTGCCATTCTATCCGAGTGATGAACTGGTCACATGGGAGGGACATGTAGTCTTAACTTACCACTGACCTTCTTTACAGGTAATAAGGACATGCTGTATTGGAGGTATGAAACCCAGGAGGCCATCAACATAGGGTGAGATCATAACGTTGAAACCACTATACAAAATGAGAAAAATGAAAGGCTTGAATGAGGTTTGTTAGGGATGACTATGTTTATCTACCATAGGTACGTGCATCTCTTCCTCGTATTCAACCGTCAGACGCGGACATCGCGAAACCCTGAGAGCCGGGGAGCTGCCGAAAGGTTGGTGAAAGCTCTCTGCAGACATGAACACTCAGCATAGCGGTGGTTGATCCTTTGCTCCTCCATTTGCTTCCGATGCATTTCAAGGACACCAGATGGTTCTGTCTTAGAGCTCAGAAGAATGAGCCCGTCAGTCAGATCCACAAGGCAGTTGCAATTATCGTGATCTGGAATAGTAGCGATTGCGATGCCACCCACTTCGATTCTAAGTGCGTCTACGCTCTTCGCAATACTCCCACTGGTGACCCTCCCTGGTAGCAGATCGATATCGGTGAGACCTTTGACCATGCATCCAAGCATCAGAGCGTCACAGGCGAATTCGTCAAATTCGTCGCCGTGGCGCACTGCACGGCAATTGCCATTGCCGGTAGACGCAGTGCTGTAGTGATCAATAAGCTCGTAGCATTTATCGAGTATGGCCTGAATCCTCTTGTTTCGCGCCTCGGCAATTGCTTCTGCTAGCTAATTAAATTTCATCGACTATCATCGACACAAGAGGATCAGGCTGACAGACCTAGTGCTCCTGGAGGCATGATCTTGTGTTTGAGAACATTAGTGCCCATGACCAGGTTTCCATCGATGTCTAGCGTAGATTTCATGACCCAGTTTCGTGCAATGGCGGTGTACGTCTCAAGATCAGAGAAGACCCATGCCACAAAGAACAGATTCTCGTAGCCTCCTTTCAAAGCATGTGGCTTCCAGTCTGCCTGCCAAGGCGTGATCCACGGGAGGAGAAGTTGAGCCATCTCGTACTTGTCACAGAGGACCGCTAGATGAACGAGTAAGGTATATTCGACGTGCAAAGGAACGTTAGAGAATTGCAGATGTGAGATTTGGAGCAGTATCCTTAATGCTTCAGGGTCATCATCGGTCAGATCCACTCGCTTTTGTTCGCAAAGACTTGTAGGTTCCAACATCTTACACCACACATGACTAGCCAAGCACATGGCCTTGGAGGAGACGACGAAGGCTTTCCGGTGTTCATTTTCCCCAACTTGCACAGTGAGATCGCCTGAGGGGTCTACTTCAGTAGGCTCGGTCATTGCTAGCTTTCTCCATTCGATTCAGTATTGAGATTACGTTGCGGTTATTGGGACCATGCGCAGTAAGTGATGCAACGCAAAGTGAAGTCACACGAAGTAAACGCAGCAAGCGCCGATTGGACTCGAAGTGAATCCAAAGGCTGTCAGGGCGGGAACACGGGTCATGGGGACGAGAGCAGGTTACGGAGATTCTATATCTGCTTTGGGTGGTTGTGTCGGCATTAAATTCGGGCCTTTGAATTCAAAGAAATAGGAAGGCACCACCCAAGGAGAAAAGGTCGAGTAGAACGTGATCAAGTAAGGAAATGGTTCAAATCCAAAGAGACAGCTTCCAGCACAAACGTTTTGATACTTACAAGTGTTGATCAGTGGTAAGTAGATCTATACTAGGATCTCTTTCCATGCGGGACGGTTCTTTCAAGCGCTTATCGAGCATTGTAAGTTCCATGTCAATGACATGAGCCCTTAAGTTGCTCCATAGAGAGTTTACAAGCATTATAATTCCACAACGAGGGATAAGCACCTAAGAGAGATCGCTTTAGAACGTTGCAAAGCACCGTTGTCTGTACAACGATGATCAACGTCCGAAATTCTGATGGTAAAAACCGATATTAAGCAGCGATTTGCAGATTCTGTCTCCATATGCATGACTCCTGTTCCATTCTTTCACAAGCTGAGGCAATTTAGTCGAATCCAACACACCAAACCCATCGCAATCTACGTGGTCGTGGTACCTGCCTACAGTTAGTGCCAAATAACACATGATCCGTAGAGTATAGGATCAGAGAAACTTACCATCAACATTATCAATGGACAAGCTCACCAATGGCGTCGATACCGTGAATACCACGGTCTCCAGAGCAAGCTGGAAACCAGAGTTCAAGGTCACCAGGGCCATCGGCTGCATTACGTCTACAGCTTCGGATGGTGTGAAAGTGAAGGACTGAGTTGCAATTGGCTCGTTGGAGAGCGCTTTGTAACCAGTAAGCGTTACATCACAGGTGGCAGCCACAGTAGCGGCACCCTCCTGGGTAGATACAACGCAGCCACAGTAGAAGCTGCTAACGGTGAACGACAGGACTGTAGAAACGGAGTATGCAATTGTTAAGTTGCCTGAAGACGCGGCTAAGAGGGCGTCATTCGGAGAAGCTGTCTCCTAAGTCAGTTGTCATGTTGCAAATTGCTTATTTAGTTGATACTCACAGTGTGGAATAAGACCAACTGTCTCGTTGGCGACGCCAGGTTGGGCCACGTCAAAGTTCACGTAGGAAATGCCATTCTGAATCCCCACAGGAGACAGCCTACTCCCCTCGTCTGGGAGCTAATATCGTTATTGGATGTACAGATGAGAGACTCGACTTGATGCTTACGGTGGTTAACTCATCGAACTGTTTTAATTTTCCCATAAGTAATTGTAGGAACTCAGCAACGATAAGTTACACTTACGTTTTGGTCAAAAGAGGTGGTGGATGTTGTAGCCAGAGTTATACCCAAGAAAGCATTGAGGAAAAAAGCGGAGGAGAGGCAGAGCTTCAGTTTGGCAAGGCTGTTTCGTCCCACGAAATCTGTATGTTACGTGCAATTTCAATTATGGCGATTGACTAGAGAAAATAATGAAACAAATCCAAAGATGTTGCTGGTGTGCCCTCTTTATAGGCATCACCAGCAATATATACACGTGCAACTAAGACATGCAGTCTCGGTGAAGCTCGGCAGCTATGAGAGGGATATAGATAAAATCCATTATGGAGTACCACATACACTTCGAAGTAAGCTTTAAAAGCGACTTAGTTTGGTGCTCGTGCGTACAAGGTTCCAGCATGAAAGTATTTCTTTCGTATGAATGATTCATGATGACAAATTCATCTGCTTCGAATGAAGAACCGACCATGTCCAGGAGGGTATCTCTACATTGCATCCTGATTCCAGGCTTCTAACATGGAAAAAGCCTCATGTTCAGGTCAGACTGAATTTGAACTACCACCCGTCCAAAAGCCACGTGAAGCCGTACATGGACCACACCGTTTATGAGACTCGGCTCAGGCATGATGAAGGGACGAGACAGATGTTTGACTTTGAATGTTTCCCAACTCTAGCGCCTCGATTGCTTGTCATCACAGACCTCAGACTAGCATGGATTTGTGGTATGTACACGATCTCAACCTCAATACCGACAAGCACATGGAGGCGGGCCCTTGAGCTTATGAGATGCGGCTCGAACGTGGCAAGGACATGAGAGGTCGAGACCCCGAATGTGACCGACTATTGTCCATCCAGCCAACTCGGCAACACCAGCCTCGGAAATCCAATCGAGGATCTAGTCCAGCTCTGCATACAGGGCGCTAATCTTTAAGATTTTGCGACAATATTCGAGATTCAGAGAGTTTCCAACGAATTGATAGTACAACTCCATTCACAAACACTTGTTATCATTGTAGGACCATTGATAGAATCACATCCTATAGGACCTTGGCGGATGAAAACCTGGCGGGTGGAAAACCCATCTATTCTCCCCAGCATTCCAAATCGGCTTTATATCATTGTTTTTATATGATCAACGAGAAGGATCCGTACACGTAACAGGATTGCGCTAAAAGTTCTAGATACAACGACGTGCTCCGTAGAGCACCTTCCAGGTAAGGATTCAGCTTCTATATTTAATCCTCGAACGAAAGCACCTTTGAAGGTCTAGATCGCTTCGCGGACATTGTGAATATCTCGGCGAAAGTGTTCATAGGAGTGAGCTAATGTTGATGGATGTTTGCCATGGGATTCAGAATCGGGGATCTTCGATGAACGCGCGAGTATTATATCTGAAGCTAACCTCTTCCGGTACTGGATCTCCCACTCGATAACCATGGGTCTTGGCGGTGTGACGTCTTCCCAACTTCAACCTCCACACTCCATCATTCATCCCATCACCAACTCGACAACGTAGACGTGATCAGCGAGATGAAGACTGTTGTGCTGCTCGTCTCCTCATGCTTGTTGTCCTTAGTGCTTGGGGCTCCGGCGTTCCAAGCGCCTTTGACAGGCGTGTCACTCGTCACATCCAGTCAGAACATCTCGGTTGAGCTCTTTAACGACCTCGAGGAGCTCTCTCGAGTCGTCGATATCTCCTATTGCGTTGGAATCACGGGAGCTGGAATACAGAAACCGTTTTTGTGTGCGAGCAGATGCCAGGACTTTCCGTCCTTCGAGCTCGTGACAACGTGGAACACGGGCCCCTTCATGTCTGATAGCTGTGGCTATGTTGTCCTGTCGCATCCACCATCGCCGCCTCGTATCATCCTGGCTTTTCGAGGAACATATTCCGTCGCCAACACTATCGTGGACCTATCGACTGTTCCCCAGGAATATATCCCTTATCCAGGTGATGAAGATGACGAGGAAGGGGAGGGTAATAAAAGTTTAGGGAAACGGTCAATAAATTCTAAGGAGGCAGATTGCACAAATTGCACGGTACATGCGGGTTTCATGACCTCCTGGCGACACACTCGACCCAAGCTCCTACCATATATCAAGGAGCTCGTACAGCAATATCCAGACTATCAGGTGACTTTAGTCGGACATTCACTTGGCGGTGCCGTTGCTGCACTTGCTTCTCTTGATTTTGACGCTCGTGGCTGGAACCCACAAGTGACCACGTTTGGAGAACCTCGAATTGGAAACCAGGAGCTGATGCAATATCTCGACAAAACTTTCTCCGATGGCGGCTCGACTAACATCACCAGTAGATATAGGCGCGTCACTCATGTCGACGATCCTGTGCCCCTACTACCCCTGACTGAATGGGGGTATAAGATGCACGCTGGAGAGATCTATATCTCGAAGTCTGACCTTTCGCCGGAAGTGAAGGATGTGCAATACTGCGAAGGTGACGAGGACCCCCATTGTATTGCTGGTGCAGAGACTACGACCGAGAACCCGAGTCTTCCCAGCGTTGAGCAGAGTGCCGATATAGAGAGTTTCAAAGATTGGTGGAAGGACACGAAGGGTCGCCTGACGATACCAGCGCGCTATCATATCTGGCAGCTATTCTTTGCTCACAGAGATTATTTTTGGAGGCTTGGCCTATGCGTTCCAGGCGGAGATGCTAAAGACTGGTATAGGAAATATGCTTTTGATGAAGAAGGACCGGCCGAGCTGTAGTTCTGTTTGCACTCCTGTCTTTTCAGCGTAGGCGTTGATGGCATTGGGATACCATGGGTTTTCGTTATAAACTAGGCACAGCATGTCGTACAGCCAATCAAAAGCAGCGTTAATTAGCTCGTCCGAATCATGTCCATTGCATTGTAATCATAGCTTGATATTCTTAATTCCAGGGGCAGAATAGATCTCCAGTTGCCTTTGGCCTTTCCTTAGAAGATATTCTATTGCACCGAAATCTTTCTTATCCAGAATTATGTTCTTTTCGAACTCGCTTCTAGATGCAGGATTTAGCAATTTTCTTCCGTGAGATTCTTGTCTACTGGTTTCTGCATTCGTGCTTACCTTGCATAGGTCCTAAAATTGCCTTGAGTATCCTAAATCACGTCAGACGATTTACTGGTTAAGTGAATATACGGAACTTGTACGCTTGGTTTCTTTCTTATCTCTCTCAGGCATTGCCGATAGAGTGATAAGACACTTCTCTGGAGACCGGAAAGTCTCATGCCAAACAATTGGAAAAGATTGTCAGTTACGGTGGTGAAGACTGGACAGCAAGAAGCCGCATGAAAGTGCCGTGGCGAGCCGGAGATACCTCGGAGTTTACAAAGGCCCGCCTGCCCGCCATTATCTACTCTACGGTGTAACAGTAATGACGATGGTCGCCTGCTTCTGGGGCTTCGATCTCCCATCACTATTCGAGCTTGCGTTTGTCCATCGAAGTACGTATTGGACCAACTGACTATTCTGTTTCCAATATGCCCGCATTTTCTGTAAGTCTGAAATAGAAAAGAGCCCTCAGACGGTACTCTGAAAGATCCAGAGCACAAGGAAGCTAACGAGGATACAGCGTCTCGTTCGCTTCCTTGCCAAAGATGGCAGGACCTATTACGGCGACGCAATACTCCCCCAAGGCGTGAGCGATCTTGCGAAGACGACCCAAGCGCGTGTGATCAAAGGAGATATCTTCGGCAAGCACGATGTGACAGACCAAGTCGCTGATGTTCGCCTCCTCCTCGCACCATTGGCCCGAGAAGACGTGAAAACCGTCCGCTGCCTCGGTCTCAACTACGAACAACATGCCAAAGAAACTGGGATGCCACTTCCTAAATATCCAGTGCTCTTCTACAAACCTGTAACTTCGCTCGGCGGACCCTTTGACAATGTTCCTGTACCTGCAATGGCTCAGGAATTCGAAGGACTAGACTATGAATGCGAATTGGTTGCTGTTATAGGTAAAGAAGCAAGAGAAGTTCCAGAGTCGAAAGCGCTGGAATATGTTATGGGTTACGCTGTTGGTGATGATATATCGCACAGAGAATGGCAGTTGAAGAGAGGAGGCGGACAGTGGGCACTAGGTAAAGGGTTTGACGGGTGGGCGCCTTACGGTCCGGGCATTGTGTCCAGTTCTTTGATCAAGGAGCCGAACAATCTGAGAATTAGCACCAAGGTCAATGGGAAAACGCTCCAGGATAGTTCTACGAAGGATATGATTTTTGGTGTTGCGAAGACGATTAGCTTTTTGAGTCAGGGAACTACGCTTTTGCCTGGCGATTTAATCTTCACTGGGACGTATGTGGCCCTCCCTTCCCCGTGTTGCGAGTGTCAAAGTATGCTGATCTTTCCGAAAGTCCACAAGGCGTTGCGGCTGCTAGGAAACCGCCTTTGTGGCTCAAGGATGGTGACATCGTTGAAGTCGCTCTGGAGAGCGTTGGAACTTGTATTAACAAAGTCGAACACATTAAGAGCAGGCCAAAATTGTGAGCAGGGAAGCAACTTGCTTCTTTTTGCTCTAGATAATTTAAATATCTAACGACATTTGCTCAGAAATGCTTGTGCAAAACCACCTTTCTAGCAAACCTAGAAAAGTGCGCCCCAAAGTATGCATCAACAGGTCAGACGCTAAATTGCGACAGCCAGAACAGGTGCGCCGGTACAAGTCGAGGATCCCAGTTCTCCTTATTCTCATCAAACGTCCTGAATGGATCTTCCTCATTCTGTGGCAATGAGTCAACCGGCCCTTCCATGTCCCAATGAACGAGCTCTCGTCGACCCTCCTCCACTTGTTCAACTCCGTTATCCTCGATTGAACGCCCTTCTCCCTATTCTGGTCCTTCTTCTTCCTCTCTTCCTTCCTCATTCATATCTATTGCCTGGCCATCTCTTTCAACTTGAACGTCCATCTCATTAGCAGCAGTTACCTCCACTGCAAGCTCTGCTGCTCTTCGTTGTGCCGGCTTCTCTGCCTGTTGCACTTTTTTCTTCTCATCCCTCGGAGCTCTCTTAAGCGTCCTCTCATCTGCTTCGTTACCCGGTTCTCCGATTCTGCATCGTTCCCTATCATTCTGTGTCCCATGATTAGGCGGCCAATAAGTATGGAGAGTAGTATGTCTGCCAACTCCATTCTCAGCCAAAGTCTTCGAGAAAAGTAGGAGACCATGACTGCTAGTTCTTAGGGTCGGTCCAACAAAAGGGAGATCGTGGCGCAGTACTCGCACGCCGGTTGTGCGCCAGGCTGCTTCGTATCGGGCATCGACGAAGCTTTGGACGTCAGCTGGTGTGGCGGTATAGAGGTCGAGCTCGAGAGTTTCGTGCGTGCCATCAAGCATTCTCATGACTTTGGTATGCATTAGCTTGATATCAAGAGGAAGTATGTTGACTTCGAGGCTAGCTTACAAATTGGTACTATTGAGGAGGTCATGGTGGAGACTGGTCGATGATACTGTTGATTAAATTGGGTGGGTTGCTAGAATGCTGAATTTTAAGATGGGGTCGAAGATATCGAGTCCCCTATATGTATTTGGTGACTTGTGGACTGAAGTACAAGGAAGAGCCAAGGATCATTCGTCACTTATAGATATAGTGTGACAAGTGAGTAACATGGTACATGTCTTGTAACACAGACTATGTATTGATGGAGGTCCTACCTAGTCTCTGTTTGTAGGGGAATATGCTCACACTGAAAACTTCAAAGACTGGATTTAGTTGCTGTTGTTGCATAAGTCATGCATCGGAGTTTAAGCAGGACTCCTTCACAGCCTCGTAATGTTCGGGAAAAGGTCTTTTTTGGCACGGATATGATGAGAAGAGCGAATGTTAGGGTCTAATGTCGTGGAACATGGTGTTCTGGTGCCTTGAAAGGCTCACAGAGAGTCAAGGCCCATGTCAGAGAGTCGTAGTAGGAACCGAAGTCTTTTGGTATGGGTTTTTTCATGCTCCGAGTGAGCAAGGTCTCCTTGCAAATTCTGTACAGTGGAAAATCTTGGCGGCGAAGTCTGAGTTTTGAGGTATGATTGATTTTCCGTTTGCTCCTCGTCAAGCACAATTTGAAGACTGTTTTCAAAGGACTTGATCCATGCAACCATGAGCTCCTCGATGGGGGAAGCATTTGGGACGAACTTGCTAAGAAGGAATTTGGGTGTGCTTGTGACTCGCCTTAGGCAGAACGTCCAGTCAGAGGAATCATCGAGATAACGCATATGCAGACAAGTCGTTTAGAATATCATATTCAATATGCATTTGCAGGAAACCGTACGCTTTATACCTCTTGGGTCCTCCCATACCCTCTTATTGTCTCCGCGAACGCCCAGCTTTGTCCCTCCAACTGCTCATCCTCCTTCAACTCCACACCTCCCTCCTTCGTAATGATAGCTATTGAATATCTGTCCAAACTCCTCGCATCTCTATAGAATAGCACCTTCATGCACTCCTTAACGGCCTCGATAGCCCTTTCCTTCGTCACACCTGCGACCTTACTCTCATCATCCGCCACCTTCCTCAACAGCGGCTGGGCCAAATGCGCTCCAAAGCCCGTTGCCAATGTTGGACTCGAAAATGTCGTACCTAAGAGATCTATGCTGCTAAGGAAAGGCTTGTCATCTCCATCTAAACCAGCAACAAGCATTTGGTTCCATAGAGGGTTGATCTCTGAACGGCGCTTGTACATGATTTTGGAGAGATAGGTATGTAAGTTCTTAGCATTTAAGGAGTGGCCTTCTGACGAGTAATTTTCAACGACATCAAGAGAGTTGAGGAGACGGTCGAGGTATTGCATATCTGAGACGTCACCGCCGAAGCCGACGATGGATTTGGAATTAAAGGGTCGGAGGCGCTTTACGTCTGTGAAGCGGGCAAGGGATCCGTATGATGCTGAAGGTAGAAAAGGAAGATGTCAGTCTCCAAACAGTCCTTGGCGACATAGCGAGTAGGTTGTGCAGTTACCTAAATTGTCTGCTGCAATTACTACACCGTCCTTGAACTTTACAGCAAGGACGGAAGTTCCTGTAACAATGGGCGACTTCGTGTGGGTCTGAGGATGGCCGGACTGGAGGTATGATGCGTCGTATGGCCCGTACACATCATCGCGTGGCTTTGAGGAGGTTGCATTAGCTCGGCCTTGTCGTGTTACTGAACAGCATGAAACTTACACGGCCCCATGCTTGGGGCAAATGATTCATGCTGGAAGACTGCAAGCCAGGAGGAGGTTTTTATTCTGTTCCTTGGCTCTGTCTCTTATTTCGCTCAGGGGTGTCTGACGAGGAATATGAGAGCTCTGGAATTTGAGCTCTGCTCTGCTGAAGGTCTACGCGGTTGATGCCAAGAGATGTTAGCGCTAAACGCGGCACCAAGCAATGCCTAGCTTAGTCATAATCTTGCGCGATTCCTAGTACACATAAAGTACTTTAGCTTAACTAGTACTCCTCATAAGAGAAGACAGTGGTGATCAGCGAACGTTTGTTTGTATGGTATAAGAACTTGATGAATGTCTTGATTGGCAGTAGCCTTCTAAACCTGAATACCGGGACAGTTTCCAGTCATTGGACGGGAGATGCTTGAATGGATTGGTCATACGGAGTACGGTAGAGACTACCTAAGGTAAGCCGACTATGAGGCTTTTTTGAGGCTTGCGCCTATTGGGACTCCACAGTCAGTAGTATGGCATTCCAACTTGTCAGACAGTCCACGCAACTTACCAGTCACGGTCTTCGGGGTTTGGAGCACAATCACTTTATTTTCGGTCAACTCTAGAAGTCATTGATATCGACACTGTTATACTAGTAAGCCTAGCATTTTTCGTCCTCCCAACACGTGCCCTACGTGTTGGTTTACTTCTGCATCAAGAGCAAATTGACTCAAAATTATCCCCAAGCGTTGCTCGCTGTTAGCATAATGTCCCGCCTACACCCAAGACCCCAGCGTCATTTCCTTCTTAGCATCTTACAATTCTCTCTCTTGTTATGTAAGTCAAGCTCGTAATGGACCTTCAAACGAAGCCAGCTATGACTTGACTAGATCTCAAGATTTAAAGTACAATTTCTGCAATTAGGCAGAATGATTTATACGGAAATTAAAGTCAAAGATCCTTCGATGTCGAAATGTCTCCACTCGTGTTCGAATTTTGCGCACATTAACTACACTGGGAAATGGCAGGTCCAAAGAATCCTAGCCTTGCCAAGTATATTTGACTTTTCTCCGTGTAATAAGCCTGAAAGTATCCTTACATATTTTCTCTTCCTCTCTGTCCACATCTCGTTTTCACTGCACAGACAGTAGACTTTTCGAGTGCGCGATATCCAAATTGACCATTGTCTAATGATGATTTGGCGAAAGATATGGGATTTCCTGCACCGACGGAGGCAGCGACAAGACGACGAGCGGACGTTAGAATCCCAAAATGCTACCAATCGGACAGCCTCCACTTCACCTACCCTACCATTCACTTCCCCTCTTCCGTCGGTTGTTCATCAGGAGAACCTGGTTCAGTATGAAGCATCGCTTGAATTTCCAGTCGACTATCTACATCGCAACTTTCCAGAGCACGATTCAAGCTCTGTACTGCCTGTCCACCAGTATAATCGCTCCGGAGAACATACTGTCGCTGAAGAGCTCTACCCTCGTACCCACGAAGCTACAGTGAGCAACATTCTCCAGCCATCGTCAGTTGTAGTTAGTGTCCAATTATGTCCACATGACACACTACCGTTTGAGCGAGCGCGACGACTTGCAGATTTCATAGGATGCGGAAGAAGGTCTCAGTCTCATCCAGCCTTGTTGTCTGACCACAACGGAGAACATTCCGCCGGTCCTTATCGGCTGTGCAAGCCAGTGCCTGGGTTCCCTGACTTGATACGAGGCGAGATACAATACCACGTCTTAGCCCCCGAATTCTTCAATGTAAAAGGTCTGTTCGTCGCATCTACGTGGGTGATCGATCTCCGTCATCTCAAAGAGCTAGAAAACGATAAAGAAGGCTTTCAGGATCTGCTATCACAGTCCAGGATCGAACTGTGCGCTCACCAAAAGCTTGTCGATCCATGGGCCTTCGGACAAATCTACCAAATAGCTATTTCTTCGAAGGGCGAGGCTCAACCATCCGCTCGACGTGGGGGAGAGGAAAGACCTAGTCCTCCAAGTCTGACGTGTAAGCAGTGTACCACGAAGATCAAGATATATGATCGTGGCTTTTCGATAGATGTTCAGGTAGTCAGATATCTGGGCAAAGGCAAATCAGAGACGGACCCACTGTGGTTGGCACAGTGTAAACCAACGACAGGATAAAAAGCCCCAATGACCTGACCGGAGTATAAAGAAAACAAAGTAAACACTATCTCTCGGAGGAATTGCACTGGGACACTTCGACTTTGCACGATTGAGGTTTACTAACTCAATGCGCCGTTCACCGCTCGAAGTCGAGATACATGCTTGTTTTTCGGCATAACTAGGTCGATTACTAGTCTTCTAAATTAGAAGATAACACTAGAAGATCACTCCACCTTACCTGGAGAATTGATAGGTTAGGCTAGTATTCATTCAACTGCTTCTAACACGATGTAACAATCATGGCTCACTTTCTTCTTGTTTTCTTCTTTTCTTGAATAGGTAAGCCTACTCTGTTTGAATGGTAAAATGAAGCTGGCGATCATCTCACCTTGCTCATTTCCTAAACACGTTAGAATAATCCTTACATAATTGCTTGTTCCCATGCGAACATATACTATGAATCTAAAGTGCTGATACCTATTTTTTAGCCTTACATCAATAGGATACAGCAGAGGACATCTTAGAACTTTGGGAGTCGCTTCAGAGATAGTAAATTCCGTAGATTGGGGAGACTATTCCTAGGCTAACATTATTGCTGATGTCAATCCTAGACTCTGAAATGCAACTGCATGTTCTATGTAGCAGCGGTTCGCATTCTTGGTCTAGCCATTCGCAATCCAATTAGCTGATGTCCTAAATGTGCACAGTAGAAGGCTCGACTAGAGCACGCTGGCCCCACGAACGGTCTACTACCTGGACGTAAAGGGACACCCTCCTCTGTCCAGGCTGAACAACCGAGCCCGGATCTTATCCATTTCTTCTTTGCCGCTGCCGCTGAGGGATTGGGGTCCGATGTCCGTAATGGTGTATCCATGAGGAAAATACTTATCCCCATCATCGCCCGGCACTTTGTAGCCAAGAAGCCGAGATATCCAAGCTCGTGGCCCCCACCGATGCATGAAAGAAGGCTTTACATACCATGGATGGGCTAAGTAGTCAAACAAGAAATAATGTCCATTTGGATCGTGTGGTGTAGCTTCGATCCACTGACTACGCAGGAAGTGAGGTCGAGGGAGCATAAGATGGCGAAGCAATAGTTTCCGTATATGAAGTATGCCGTTTATGAGAGTGTGATAGATGGCTGGCGATTCTGGATACCTGTGATTCGACGTTAGCCTGGATTGATAGAGAAACGGGACTTAGCATGCATCATGGACCGCCGCGACCGATCCCCTAGGAGCACAGCGACTATCTTCATGTAAAGCTCTCGGCATCGAGCAGGTCTTCTTGGCAAGAGAGATTTCAGTAGAGAATCTGCAAGCTTCCTGTTAGTCTTAGCAGGAAACATATGCGTCTCTTCGTATTCCTCGCTCCATTGTTTAATCTCTGAGAGCCAGTGTAGGCCATCCTGCCACCCTATGGCTGACGAGTGAAGTATTTCATACGAAATCTCCATTGCATCACCCATATTTTTCCAAAAGGTGCCGAAAGCACACAGCTCGACATCGGTCAAATTCCGCCACTCGTACCTGCTGATCCATCGTACCGGTTCGAGTGCGAATGTGCCCAAGACGTATAGGAGATCGTGGTTCGTTATCTTGCCAGCTTTCTGGTAACGAGAATGCAGGAAGTTCATTCGAGCTATTGCTTGAATTGCTCTTTCTGAATTAGGTTTGTTTAGTCCGAATTCCAGCACAAGCACTCCAGTATCAGCAGCACGCTTTGATGAAGTCTCAGAGTTCTTCAGCTCCCCTGTCGCTACAAGCAAAGAAGAAATTGTCGATATGCCGTAAGTCTCAAGCGCAAAGGTTAGTCACGAGGGCCTAGAGACAACATTCATGCATCGGCTCACCCTGAGTATGGCCATAATCATCGACAATCCGTAGGTCCCTGGAAATTCCAGCTCCGCAAGCGTCTTCAAAATAGCTTGGGCATCTTCCGCGGTCATGTCGCTAAGAATCCTTCTGCCGGCAGCTGTGTACTTTGCCCGCAGACTTTCCATTCTCCGATAACGTAGCACCCGGACAAAGAAGGCATAGACTAGGACCACTAATACCAGAGTGATATGCCATCTGGGCATGTGGATATGGAATAGCTTCATCCGGGAAATTATGAGCAAGCTCGAGGATTGGAAAGTAGGGAAACCTAGCGAGTGTTGTGTAGTGTTAGACGAGGTTTCTCTGACTTGCAACTCGCTTTGATTACTTATTAATAGCTCAGGGCCAAGGCGTCCTGCAAGAATATACAGAAAGAAATTCTGTCATCAATCTCCAAGATCTAGTACTTGTATTATTTGTTGTAGAGGAGCTCGTGAGTGTTTGTATGTTTGATGTAACATACCAGACGGCGCTAACCAGGCGCTAAGCTCAGTATCCTACCTAAGCGCTTCCCCCTTGGTAATGATCTACCCCCAAGGTACGGCGTTTGATGATTGTAATAAGTGACCGTACTTCAAAATCTTAGCTTCACGTGAGCTAACATCACTGTGGAAGGAAGAAGAATGACTTGGTAAGACACAAATGAATATGTACGAACGCTTTAACCCACGCTCCAAAATACAGCAAAAATAAGAATGTCGTCCAATTGTAGCTTATGATTAATGTCCACCGTGAGCCACATGTTCAGCGCCAGCAGGGTCATCGTCCAGAAGAGCCAAGTCTGTCTCCTCGACTATGATCGTGCGGACCTTTGCTGCATACTTGACGCCGTTCGCCTCGCCAGTTGGCTCCTCCGATATGCTCTTAGTAGGCTGATGAATTAGTCTCCCTTCGGTATCTCGCGGCTTCCGCTCCCAGCCTGTCTTCAAGCCTCGAGCAAGTTTGAAGCGTGGGAAGATATGCGCTTCGGTGTTGATGACGATAGAGTCTAACGGTAATAAATCATTGGGCGAGAAAAGAAGATAGAAGTATTTAAGCGTTTCAGCCTGGATTCCTTATTAGCTGAATAATTTTCCTCCGAGATGTTCGAGCTTACCAGCCAAAAACTCTCCATATTATCCTTGAGAATTGGGGGAATCTCGTTCGCATGCGCCAAACTCGTGAACCCAGCACCATCATCCGCAGCAGTATATTTTATGAATGATTTAAACATTTCCCATCCCCACTCACGATATTTGGAATCACCAGTGATTCGCCACATGTAGAAAAGCGATTCAACCGTCTCCGGACGTTGCAGATTGTGGTTATCATTCGCTTTGATAATGTAATCACCCCTCCAACTTGCATCGGGATCATTAGTTATTTCTTCCGATGCTAGTATGCCATCAACTTCCATGTGTGGTGGTTCTGCTAAACGAAAATGGGTTATCTCTGGAGCAAGGCCTGTAGCCATGACCTTGTACATGCCCCAGCAGGTATTTGTCAGCTCGATAGCAAGATTCATCTCACGATCCTCTTTCTCGCCCCACCTGCCGGCCTCCTTGGCTTCTTCAACCGTTAAACCACCTGTGGCGCCTAGGGCGATAGTCCCAGGCATGAAACAGACCAGATGATCCATCTTGCCAGAGAGCTTGTGAGCCAAACCCTCAGGCCTTTCTCCGAGAACAGTGAAGTGATGTGGCTCGGAGTACGTGATGAGATGCTTTCGGACTCCAGCAAGAGATTGATTCCATAGCTCTTGATAGATAGGTTCCTCGCCACTAGTCTGCAGGTATTGTTTGATAAGGTATTCGTAATACGAATCTCCTCGGCTGCCCAGCCGGATGTTTTCACCCCTAAATGTACCCGTCGTAGCATAGATGAAGATCGGTAGAAGGCCATCCTCCATCCCATTGTCATCAATAACTTGCATGACTTTCTCTACTCGGTCCCAGTAATTCCTTTCCCCTGTCAAGAATGCAAGATACTTGAATTCCAGTTGCACGCTGGCGGCCTCAGCAGTCGAAGATGCGCCACCATCTACGTGCGAAGCCTTCCCCTTGCCGTTTTGCAAGTTTACACTTGCATACGGCACACCACTGTCAGAATCGAAAGCACCCAGTATCCGATCTGCGAGGTCTGCAGCCTTCTCGAGATATAGATCTTCTCCTGGAGCCCCCTGGTCATCGTCCGCTAAAGGAGCCATATCGGGGAATGCGGTGGACAGATAATGAGCGGAAAGAAGGCCTCCAAGCATGCGAATTGTAGTCTCAAACGTATTCACCTCATGATTTTGATTGTAATCGAGGGTAGTTGTCATCCATTCCCGGGCGTGAGATAAGCGAGAGGTCAAGTTCATTATCATGAGGGTGTCTAGAGCGTCAACGATGATCCATCCAACACCTTTGCTTTTGGAGTCCATTTGGACTCCTTCTTTTGAAAGAGGATGATATTCGTCGCATCCTGGAATCATTCACGTAAGCCTTCAGGTTTTCGAAAAGCATCAAGCACCACACACTATCAAAAGTGATATGTTCCACGAATCTTCCCTTGGATAGAATTCTTACATACCCCACGCATACTTCTCATACCCGTCCCAGCTCAGTATGAAAGCCTCCTTGACCTTCTCCCTTCGGTAATCCCAATCTGCAGCCGTTTCAGACCCACTCAGCCAGCTCCACGTCTTCTTGCCAAAACTTGGCGACTTTTGCCTGACCGAAGATTCAAACATTCCAAACCAGTATGCCAAAGCAAATAGCCCTAGAATAGTGGCACTAATTGCTCGCCGTCGCCGGTAGAAGGGTTTTGATTTTTGAGAACTGGCATAGTTGTATGGCTTGTCCTTGTACATTGGCAACTCCCTATTGTCCATGAAGCCATCTAACTTGCTGCTGAAACCGTTTCCAGTATGTCCATTTTGGCTTCCATAGTGGCCATCGTGGTAGCGCTGAGTTAACGACATCTCTTTCTAGTGTATTAGTAACCACAGAAGGTTATCTAAAAGCCTAGAGCCCCCTCTTCACCTGCTCCTACGCCTTTGTGTCGCGCGATATGTCCTAAAGGTTGCCCGTGGTCCCGCGGATAGGGGCGACGCGACAAGGAGGTCCGTAAAGCTTTTGATGATCATGACATCTGCCTGCGATCATTCAGTATCGAAATATGGTATTGATTCAGACCCGAGGGTTTGCAGCGCAGTGAGTCTTGAGTACGGGGAATCTTTGGCTTCTGAGGGTGCGGAGTGGACACAGTCGAGCCTCGGCGTTTGCGGACAAGAGACCGCCAAAGAGTGCAGGAAGGAGTGCGAGGCTACATCGGAAGTTTGGAGCATATGCTACGTCTATTATTCAAGCTAAGTCACGTCGCAATTCTCTATATCCATATTACAGCTTCTTATACTCAAGTTTGCCTTCCAGCTTTTTCGCCTCTGCGACCTTCCGCACTGCCTTGTTGAAGTCGTCTTGGTTTATTGAATCTCGGTAGTCTTTGATCGCGAAAAGTCCACTGAGAAGAATTCTTAGCATTGGAAACAGCAGAAGGAACTTAATTACTTACGCTTCAGTCACCACATTCCGCAAATCGGCCCCGTTCAGTTGATCGCTCATCTTGACCACGCTCTCGAAATCTATCTCTCCGTCCAAGGCAACGCCGCTTGTATGGATCTTCAGAATCTCTAATCTACCGACCTCGTTCGGCAATGGAATCTCAATCTTCCTATCCAGGCGTCCAGCTCTTAACAGAGCTGGGTCAAGAGTATCGGGTCGATTGGTAGCCATGATAATTTTTGTTTTCCCTAGGTAATCGAAGCCATCGAGCTGGTTGAGCAGTTCCATCAAGGTACGCTGGATCTCTCGATCTGCAGATGTGCCTTCCGAAAATCTTCTGCCACCAATAGCATCGATCTCGTCCATGAATATTATACATGGCTCGTGTTCCTTAGCGTATCCGAACATCTCTCTGATCAACCGTGCTGACTCGCCGATATATTTATCAACAATGGCCGAGGAAACAACTATGTACGCCATTAGCGGACCGTGAACGAGCCACCGACAAAATATACCTACCTTTGAGGAAGTTTGTCTCGAGACCGCTGGCCACCGCTCTTGCCAGGAGCGTCTTTCCTGTCCCTGGAGGCCCATAGAGTAAAACACCTTTTGGAGGCTTGATACCCACCCTCAGGAACAATTCGGGGTTCTTTAAAGGTAACTCTATGACCTCGCGTAGTTCCCGGATCTGCTCGTTGAGTCCACCGATGCCTCCGAAGCTGACTTGACCGGGATCTTCCAAGGACATGTTGTAGACAAGCGGGTCAACCTCTCGGGGTAACATTCGCATTATTGTAAGAGTAGTCATGTCGAGGGCAACACGAGTGCCTTGTTTCAGTTTCGTCTTGTCGACTTTGGACCGACAGCCAACAACATATCGAGGACCCGAAGAGGCTTTAACGATGACTATGATCGGACATGTCAGTAGTGTCACAGAGCAATGTCTCTACAATTCGAGGCGGGCGAGCTCCATTTCAATACATACACCGCTCCTCATCAAGCTGTTTGAGTACTTCTCCTATGATTTGTCCGACGCTTTGTAATGCCTTAATGTTGTCTTCCGTGGTATCGAAATCTTTCTGTAGACCTTTAATATCCAGTCGTAATGTCTTTAGCTTTGCTTCCATCTCTCTGAGCTCCAGCAGCTTATTCTTGAACTGTTCAAGAGCATCCGCCCTCTCTGGATCATCCTTTCCATCCATGTCTGTGGTTAATTCTGGAGATGAGAGTATAAGGTGTACGAATCGAGCTTTTCCTTTGCGTTCCTGTTTAGAGAAGAAATGCAAGAGGTCCGGAGATGATCCAGCTTTTACCACTGAAGGAGCAACGGAGCATAAGCCCGCTCAAGACGCAAAGATGGGGTAGAAATCTGCAGAGAGTTGTTAATGATGTGAAGCTGTTTGGGCGGAGCTTTAGAAGCTTGGCACTTCCGCCTCTCGCGGCTCGCCCAGGGCTGCCGCTTTTAGCGAGCGAGCTGGGTGACACCCTCACCTTTCCACTCACCCAATGCCCCAACGTTCGAACAGTCAAAAAATGTGCGCGTAGTATGTATGCAAGTGAATTACTTCGTCCTCGTGAATACACTGCTAATCCTACTCTACTTACCGAGTTTATATTTTTCGGACCTTGACTAGCTCCTAGAGAGCATGATAGCGCCTTGCACGTTAATGGGTTGCAATTGTTGCTAGTGCCTCTCCTTCTTTCTCTTTTAACTTCCATCTATCCGCAAGCTGTTGCTGCGCTCGAAGGTGGTGGACAAGCATATGCAGTACAATACCGCCCTATTGGGCTGTTGACTACGGCAGCTTATAGTGAACAGGCTGACGACCATAAATGCAATTTCCAAATTCCAAATTCCATTTTCCGTAGCCTTGCAGAAAAGTCCAAAGTCAAGGCGCTGATGTTTCTTGACATGAGACTCAATGATTGCAGAGCGTTTGATTGAACCATCAGCATGGAGATAGACCTCATAATGCGCTGTTTTATCAATCCGACGAATCTAAAATCCCACGCATATTAATGCGTCTGTTTGTGCTTTCGCTCTATGTTCTTTGAGCAAACACTGTATAAAAAGGAACAGGCCAAATTAAAGCTTCGGAAAAAACTTGGTAGCGGTGATTTGGCATTTGTATATGCGTAATTCATGTTCGCCTGGTTCCGTACTTGGTCGAACTGCGTCGATTCCTAATGGCGCTGGTGCAATGGTGTAGTGGTTGTGTTGATTTCTCACTCGTTATGAATTCTCTGATTAGAAGCTGCACCCAATCCACAAAGCCGCCAGGATATCATATGCCCGATGATGCAACCATTGCTTTATAAAGTCCCTCAGAATAGAATTTGTACAACATTGATATATACAATTCCCTAAAATTCAGTTCCCCAGCCCACAACCTCCACAATGACATTACCAATTGTACTAACAGCCCATAAAATCACCAGGGCCAACCCTACTTTGCGATCCATCCACCAACCCCTCAATGGAACCGCTATAAGTAGACCAATTAAGGTAACCATAAGAGTAATACCACTGATTAACAATGTCCCACCCACCTCAATCTGATACGGCTTATACTTAATCGGCTTCCCAGGATGTTTCTCATGTCTCCTCTCGCCACTTTGAATCGTCATGTAAAGCCCGCTAATGCCGATGCCGAGAAGTATGTTCAGCATAGGTCCTCCAAAGCAGGCACTAAGTGCCATTACTGGATAGCCTAGTTTAGCGACGGTAATATCGGCGACGAGATCCCCCAATGAGTTGCCGACAGCGAAGATGGTGAGTCCAAGGATTGCGTCGCTGATGCCGAGGATCACACCGAATGCCTTTAGCACGCCGACAACCTCGTTGGCGATGGTAGATATCCAGGCGATGGAGACGATGAATCCGAGGAAGCAGAGGAGGTAGCGGTATCTGGGTGGACGAGAGGGCGTAGTCGTTAATACGAGAATGGCAAAGGCGATAAGAGAGGCGATTAAAGAAAAGAGACAAGGGAGAAGAAGATTGCGGATAGAGAGTGTTGGGTCGGTATTCGCCCAGTAGAGAAGCACGATGAAGAAAGGTGCAGTGAAGATTTGCGTCGCCACAAGCCACCGATTCCAATCTTTAGGAGATGAGGGTGGTTCAGATGGCGCCGTATGCTCCGGCATGTGGCTTGAATTGTGCCGGTCTTGGGGCAGAGATTTAGGGTGTCGAGAGGGAGTTGAAAGGGCATCTCCATCTTCAGGGCCGGATATATTTATAGCTGGAGAGTTCATCCCCTGATTTCCATGTTGCCCAAGATTTGGGTCCTCTGGCAGGTCACCAACATTGCTAGCTTCGATGGTGGGGCTGTCAGGAACGAGCGTTGCTAGTGTGGATCCCCTCCGAGCCTGAGTGCGTTGCGGAGAGAGTAAGCCCGGATCTGGATCAAGTGTATCTGCAGCATCGTCCTCTTCCTTCTCGACTTCGACAATGGGCAATGTCGTTGACAGTACAAAGACGCTGGGTGCGGCAACAATACCCAAGAGCTTCTCCCAGATATTCTTGTCCTTCCAGGAGTAAAGAGTGGGGAAAAGGGTAGCGAACAAGACTTCTGGGCAAGGAAGTAACTTGTATGGCCACCATCGCAGCGGCTTCTTCTCAGGGGTCTGATAGAGGTTCCTGTGAAAGGTAGATTCAGAATCAATGCTAGAAGGTGGTAGCCGTATGCTTGGTGCACGCGCTGTAGGCACGAAGTTTGGGTCATCGAAGTATTCTGGGAAAGGAGACATAGGGCTCGATCCGCGAGAGGACTTGGATCCCGGAGCACGTGGGATCTTGATTCTTGGTACGCTTGGTCTTCCATTCATGTTTGGTGAGTCTTTAGGTGTGTAAGTTGTGCGGTACTTTTGAAAATCTGCCTGTGGCTGGAGATGGGTATGAGATCCGGCAAGGCTTCCCTCAGGTGGAGCCAAAAGATCGCCCGATCGCGCGTGCGGCACCGGCGACATAGGGGCTGGACTTGTGGAAAGGTAGCCAAATTCGTCCCCCGCGGGCGATAGAGTCATGTTCGAGCCTGGAGGACTCGGTGACCTTGTCCTCGCTTTACCATCTGGTGTACCATCTACGGGCTGCAGTCCAGCACTTCCTGGAGGGGTTGGGCCCAACAAGTCTATCTGTGGCCTCTGCAGTGCATTAGGGTCCAACCGCAGTCCAACAGCATCGTTCGCAGATACAGCGCGAATACGCGCCGGACCATTTCGTTCTGTGTCTGAGCTTGGCCGTAATGATGCATTTGAGGCAACATCATGGGCATCAACATCATCGAGACTGATCTCTGGATTCGACGACGTAGACAGGTTGTCTTGCTGTTGGGCTGTAGTAAACGTTGGGTCATCAGAATACCGACGCAGGTTGATGGGACTGGCCTGAATGTTCCTCGATTTCTGTAGAGAAGATAAGACGGCTCTGAATTCGAGAGCACCTACAAGACTAGGTCGAATCGGGTTGATTGTGTTTCTGCGTTCCCCATGCTTTGGTCGGCTAACTCGCATGTTACTGCTGATCTCAGCTAGATAACGATCGCGAGTCTCGTCATCTACATCCTCTTCCTCGGGCAAAGGTCTGACCAAACTCCCTCCTCGCTCCAAGCTGTTGAAGTCATTCTGCGAGACCGTTCTTGAAGGACCCCTTCTAGCGCTCGCTACACCTTCCTCTTCGTCATCGTCACGATAAGGCTCGTGTTCAGCTTCATCCGTGCTAGGAATATGGAAGTGGCTTCGAGCTGCGTCCTCCAGAGCCAACCGACGTGATCGACGGCGCAGATACCAATGCCACAGAACGACGAAAATAACGTAGAAGACATAAAAGCCGACCATCGTGGCACACTCCCATAGATGTAGATGACCATCCGCCAGAAAAACCATGCTGAAGGCTGCCGCAACAATGAAGAAGCCGACGTCTCGGATGAAACTTTTTCTCGCAACCTTGAATGGCCTGGCCAAAGCCATCGAGCCAGCCACAACTGCCGTGATGAATCCAGCGGCACCGATAAGCTCGCCAACAGCCAGACTACCACTATGTGTCTTCATTGCGGCGAATGTAGAAAAGACATCCGGGCTACCGTTTCCAAAAGCCAAGAACGTAACGCCAGCCATGCTCTCGCTCATTCCTAGTATGCTGGCAATGGTACTGAGGTTTATGCAGAAGAAGTCGCTTGCTGCGATACCAATCGTGCTGAACAGGAGTCCAAGCCATAATACTAGAATGATGAAGGCGACCGACTGAGCCTTGTGTAGCTTGCAATAATAGAGCTGGAGGTAAGAGACGAGCCCTGCTTCTTCGTCTTCGCAGTTGGCGCGAACAAAGGCGCATTGGTCTTTGGCACTATGAACGAGGCGACACTGATTCTTCAGTTAGCTGCTAGATAGCCAGCAACAACATGGATTCAGGTAAGGTACGCACTGCCTCATCCCTGCGTGCTAGGCCCCCACGGTTGGCTTGAGCTGCACCATCCGCAAGACTGACTTCTGCTCGGGGCAAAAGCTGGCCGATGAGGCCAGCAGCAGATTGAGGACTACTCTTGCTGGTGATCACGCTGAATACTGTAAAGATTGATATCAGGAGTACGATAAGATAGAACGCTCTTGCTCCGGAGTACTTCTGCCTAGGCTGGGCACGCGATGTCTTCTTTCGCGATGGCGGCAGTGATGGAGACATTGCAAATGCATTATGGGATATCTGTCTAATGATAAGTTATAAAGATGCAACAACGAGTGTGACTCAGTTGAGATGTAAGCTCGTTCCATATCAGCTTGTGGTAGCTGTCGGCATTGCTACCGAGAGCGCCAAGTAATTGTCTCTGTCCTTGGTCGGAACAAATTCATCAAGTCTTTCCGATGACGTTGTATCTAACATCAATGAAAATGTCTTGGCATTTCGGATGCCTGACATCTAACCTTCACTTCGGATCACTCGCCGTCCGTACGTAAGATGTCAGAGACAGATCCTTTGCTTCCTAAGGGCAGCACAGCCCCTGAAATCTCAGGCTATGGTTTCTCGAAGGCCCAATATCAACCCCAGAATGAAGTCCTCGATCCAGATAAGAACGTTGAAGATGATGAAGAGCAATCAATCCCAGGCTATGAAGGATTCTCTCCTCTCCGTACTCTAGTCGTGCTATTTACGGTTGTGGTTGGCTGTGCTATAATCATAACTTTGCTCTTTCCTGGTACTTTTCATAGTCCTTCCGGCCAGCCTGTAGATGATGTCGTAACCATAAGGGCGAGGGTGAATAAGATTCTTTCAGAGAACCCTTTGATAGGTCCTTATTCCTTTTGTTGCAATGAAAGTTAATGAAGATCTAAGAATCATGCTAGATGGGCACAATGATCTGGCCATCATGATACGTTTCGTTTACCAAAACAACTTATACAACGAAAGCTTCATCGAGAAATTCGAGAACGGAGGCATGTTCGGCCACGTCGACATTCCACGATTAAGAGACGGAAAAGCTGGAGGAGCTTTCTGGTCTGCTTTCACTCCGTGCCCACCCAATGGCACAGACTTTTCCGACAGCAATTATGCTGAGTGTAAGTTATATCGTTTCTTACATCAGCATTAGCACCGTTCATATGGGTCTCAAAGAGCGATCTGATAAGCCTATGTTTGGATAAAAGCCGCGCTGACCATACACAGCTGTATCCATGACGCTCTCTCAACTCGATGTCATCCGCCGTCTCACAGAATCCTACCCAAAAGTCTTCTCTCCTCCCAAGCTCAACAGCAGTAACGCTCTGGCCAAATTTAAATCCAATCACCAACTCATCTCCCCAATCGGCATAGAAGGCCTCCACCAAATCGGCAACTCTTTCTCCAATCTCCGCCTCTACCATTCGTTCGGCGTTAAATACGCGACTCTAACCCACAACTGCAACAATGCCTTCGCCGACGCCGCTCTCACCACCAACTCCACCGGCAAAACAATCGCCGGCCCACCTCGTTGGCATGGTTTAAGCCCTCTCGGCCAGCTGATGATTCAAGAAATGAACCGCATTGGCATGCTCGTCGACCTCTCGCACGTCTCGAAAGAAACGATGCTCGACGCTCTTTCCGCTACCAAAGCTCCTGTCATGTTCAGCCACAGCTCCGCTTACGCGCTCTGCCCACATCCCCGCAATGTCCCTGACGACGTGCTCCACCTTGTCAAGGAGAATAACGGTATTGTGATGGTAAATTTCTCCCCAGATTTCATATCGTGCACCCCCTGCCCTCCCGATTCAGATACCGGTATCCCGCCTTTCTACCCCCAAAACAATACACTTCACCAAGTTGCGCGGCATATCGTCTACATTGGAAGCTTGATTGGCTACGATCATGTTGGTGTGGGAAGTGATTTCGACGGCATATTGAACACGCCGGTTGGATTGGAGGATGTGAGCAAAGTTCCTGACTTGGTGGTGGAGTTGTTGAAAATGGGGGTCGGGGATGAGGATGCTGGTAGGATCGTGGGTGGTAATGTGCTACGGGTTTGGGGGGAGGTGGAGGGGTTGGGAGAGAAGATGAGAAGGGAAGGGGTTAGGGCAGCGCAGGACCCGGTGGAGAGGATGAAGTGGTGAGATAGGTTGGGTGGGTTTCAAGGATTTTTGGAGAGTTCGAGGATTGAATATTGGGAACAGGTGGCGGCGTTTAGGAAGCGTAGTGATGTTCATGAGGTTCAGACTGAGGTGGACGCAATGGACTGATCTAGGTGCAATAGCTAATGAGTAGCTGACATAAAAGCGGTCCGTCCCTCCCAAAAGCATTCGCCAGTGGTGCAAACCCTCAAAGCCTAAGGTCTTGACACCGCTTTTGGAGCACTGAATATTCGTTGTCATGGATTATCTACCACCTAACAGACATCGGCCCCTAGCATAGTTATTCACAACCATTTTGGACAATACATGAAACGATATCTCGGCCATTTACAAAACAAGGAGTCCCAAACGCCTAGATACTGTCTATGGTATTCCTTCCAAAGCACCAGGAGTTCCTCTATCGACCCTGACGATCCGTCAAACCCAGCTATGGCAGGAGCTATGTGCGGCGCCATTCCGCCTTGTACAACCTAAGGTAGCTTCCGCACGAAAATTCTTAGGGCGAATGTGGGACTTCCAAATATTGCTCGTGCCTTTGCTTGCTCTCTAGGTCTGTGTCAGATGGTCAATTGACAAACAATGATGGACACAGATAATATGGTAAACAATGGGCCTTTCGAAGCACCCTTCGAGGCTGCAAATACTGTCATAGGTTCTGTTCCCGCTGACTACGTTTCACGAACATCCACTAAAAATCATGCAGTGGATAAGGATTGGGAGAGGAAACAGAGAAATCGGGAATACCGAGTAGCAGCTCGAAGAGAGAAGAGAAACCGTAAAGCAGACGAGAAGAAGCAACGAAAGCTCAATGCGACCATCCTTCGGCGAATGACTAGGAACCCTGACAAATACAACAAAAACGCTGAACGCAATCGTCTACGAGATATAGAGGGTGAGAGGAGACGGATCTGGCAAGAAGCTGTCCGTCAGGTGCAGCGCTTAGCAGCAATCCACGACCCTTCTGGTGCAATATTCAACGTGGGACCAGTCGTTAAGCTGGAAGATGGTAGTGTGATCTCAGAGGAAACTTTGCGCCGACGAGAACAACGGGCCCAGGAAAAGGCCACCGCTGAGCGAGCCAAGACAGAAAACACTGTTAATGAAGCACCGGCCATCAATAGCGCCGGCAATGATACAGTTCTGCCAGCTGCTACGGCTGTAACAAATTCATCTCCAATAACGTCTAGTGAGATCAAGCCGGGTCATCTTGCACGTGTCGACGCTGCAAATCCAAAACCTGTGAGGGGATTGAGCAAGTCCCAACAGAAGAAGCGGGGGCTCTAGAGATACGACCTCCACCACCAAAACCCATCATCCCTGAAAACATACCAATTCCTGATGGTGAAGAAAACTGGCTTGCATTATGGGATTTACCTGACGAGCAACTCGAACGGAGAGTCCTACGTGAGAAGAAACGCAAAGCTGCGGAGCGAAAAGCTCTGCGCATGAAGCAGAAGTCGGGCAAGGCGGAACGTCGTGAGGCTAGAGACGAAAAGAGGAGGGTATATCGAGAAATCAAACTGACGTGGAAGGCAATTAAAGGTAAGGTCATCTGCACGGATACAAATTGATTTCAGTAAGGAACGAAATTCGACTGACGAGTTGACAGAGGAAACAACCAGAGAGAAGACCAAGATACAAAGCATAGAGGATGAGGAGTCAAAAAAGATTGCCGTAGATGTCAATATTATGGAACGACAGGCAGCTCTTAATCATTGTGCAAGCTTAGGGTTCACTATTGCCAACACCTCAGGGGTAGACGAGATCAAACCCCGAGCGCTTGGAATGAAAGGCGTGGAGGTCGATTTTAACGCGATAGAGGTTGGCGAGAGACGAAGCGACGTCAAACCCAAGCAGGGCAGCAAGAGAGTGGACCTTAGCAACGTGCCAAAAGATGCTAAAGCAGCCTACATTCCCAGCGGTCAGCGTGGCGATGGTGGTGAATTAGAAGAGTTTATTAAATTTGATGCTGGCGAGGAGCAAGATTTCGAGGCGCTCAGCTACAACCACAAGCTGCGACGCAAGCTCCGAAGAGCGATTGATAATGCCGAAATAAGTAAAGAGTTGTTAGTCCGTCAACGAGCCATCGACTACTATAAAGAGAAGAGGTTAGAAGTTCCCGCATTACTACAAACACCGCCCAAACCCTTGAATATCAAGGGTCAGAGGATTTTAGACAATGGAATGTTTGAGACTGCCAAACAAGAGCGGGTGAGAGCAAGGATGGAGCTTGCCGAATTCAATACGCAGATGCGAGTTCTGAGAAAGCAAGCTAAAGATGCTGCCATATATGCAGGTCTACGCAAGCACGCCGAGCTGACCGGCAAAATACCACCCAGTGATCCTTCAGTGAAACAAGGCCAGCAAGAAATCTTAGCGCAAGCTAACGCTGCTCCTCTGACTCTTCAGGAACCTAACAGCAACTTGAAAAGGAGCAGGCCCGAGAGCGATGATTCATCTAATAGCGACAGTGATGTCAAGTCAGAGGAGCCATCAGATGTATCTTCTATGTCAGAAGATAGCTCAGAAAGCGAGCCGCCGAGTTCAGATGATGAGGCCCCAGTCAAGAAGCGGCCAAAGCTTCAAAATGGCGACAGCAACCCAAGCAAGAAGCAAAGCGAGTCGACCAACAGCGACCGCCAGGCAATGATTGACGCCGAATCAAGACTCCAAGCAAACCTCGAAAGTCGTAAGGACAAGAGACTAGCCAACGGAACAAGTTCATTGAGAGAGGTTGACGCCAATGCGCAGGATAGAAATCGCGGATGGAAAGGCAAAGGCGCGAACGCAGCGGCGAATTGGAATGTGAGCGGTCTGTCTGGTGACAAAGAACGAAAAAGTAAATTCTTACGGCTACTTGGAGGTGAGAAGTCATTGTCAGGTGCAAACACCGGGCCCGTACTTGACAGCTCAGATTCGACAGCTGATCCCAGCGCCCGAATAAATGCAAATTTGGAAAGGCAGTATGATTATGGCATGGCTTATAAGAAAGAGTCCAAACGGAAGGGCCTTGGTTCATGAAGCTCGTGCTCATTCATAAAGCGGTATTGAAGTCCTGAACAAGCTAGAAAAGAAGGGTCTGCAAGTCAGACTGCATGGGATGCGTGCATAATTACGGCATAGCATACACGAACTGCGAAGTGGGACTCCCTAGGTGCTTGGGCCGGGGTGAGAGTGCTCACAGATATTGAGGACACAGTCTATGACACTGGCTGATTTGAGACTGGCTAAGTTATGAGGGCATGCGATCCATCCAACGCATTTCGTGCCATATGTCTAGCTATTACTAGCTGCAATCAATTGGACAGCATCGTCACCACTCATATCGTGTTGACATCCAGCTCGCCGACCAGATAATATATGCCTTGCTTTTCCTCTATCCCTTTACATACCATGAATCTTCCAAGTAATCAGCCCCCATCAGAAAAACAGCCGTAACAATTCAAATATAATCCCCCACAAAGCACAAACACCAGCACACCTACTCCATAAAGTCAGCATACCAGCCTCCACGCACTCTCCTGCCCTTTGCTTTTCCCAAAAAGGTATGCTTACCTATCCAAACCTTTGATATAGGCGGATCCCATTTCTGCTTATGCTTCACCGCACTCTCCGGTTTCCCTCTTTTTGCAGCTTCTTGTCTGGCGTAGCGCTCGTTGGCTTTGCGTTGTTGAGGTGTTTGGGCCTGGTTGGGGAGGAAGATCAGCGATTTGGAGCTGGGGAAAAGGGATAGAGGAGATGAGTACCATTTTGGCGTGGGAGGGGAGTTGGGGAGGGTAGGGTAGGGGTTTTGGAAAGGTAGCTGTTGAGGTGTGCTGATGCGAGATGGGGATGGGGGGCTATATAGTATTCCTAGATGATAAAAATTTGAGAGTAATCTTGTGGTAGGTTTCGAAGGGAAGTACAGTGGCTGCAGAGGGGGTGGTGCGAGCTTCCAGCTGTGAGGACTTGCGGCGGAAGCTTGTCTTTTCTCCGCAACCCTCCCACGCTTGTCCTCCAACCTCCTATATAGAAAACAGAGGCCACGTTGCATTACACAATTGTTGCCTATACCATCGTTTGAACAGATCGGCAGAGAAGACAATAGATACCTGAAGTCCACGCCTTAGACATGCACTCTGCAGCCTAAAGCGCTGTCTTGCGAGAGACCTCCAGCTAATGCGCCTACCCTCCATCTGCCCTACAAAATTGCAACAATGGAGAAACCCTCAAAACCCATGTCACCCCACGTAATTGGCCCACAAATCCATCCATCAACTACCAGCTAACAATCCTAGGTGGGCTTCTACAAATCCTACGGTCGACCCATAGCAAAGGTATTCCTTGGCGCCGTGTTCACATATCAAGCCGTTTACTGGCTATGGGTCAAACTTGAAACCGACGAGATTAGGGAGAGGAAGAAGAGTGAGGCTTTCCGTATGATTGGGGTCGAGGTTATTTGGCTGATATATGGGATTGCAGGAGAGATTTCGCGATTGGAAGCACAGATTCGAAATGCACAGGGCAAGTCGACGCCGTGAGCTGATTCGAGTCAGCGTGGTTTGCATTTCGGGCTGGAAAATTGCGGTTGCTGTTCTGGGGAGGTTCTCGCTCCATGACGATTCCTGTGCACTCCCACCGTACATAAAATGACTGGGGTTCACGTTTCAGGAATGAGGGAGCACGCTCGAGTTTCCAGCGATGTGTAACAGCCGGCAAGACCAAGCTTATTTGGATATTAGACTGGCTTAGAGGCTGGTTTGTCATCCGGTTCCAGGAAGAGGGACTGCAGAGAAATATTGGTGGGGGCAATGAAGGCGCACCTTAGCTCCTAGCAAAGGGAATCAGGCCGTCTTCTTCACCAGCCACATAGCGTAAACGAGGGTTGTAACTGTCAATTGGGTGCATTTTGACTGCGGAAGCGAATGCTTGTTGCAAGGCTGAAGGAGGAAGACGTAGCGTTAGGGGGACATGGGCTGTATATACAGTTGGCGAAAACTAGACCTTGATAAGTGCTGCCAACACTATATACCGAGTAAATAAGGAAATTCAACATTTGTCATCGAGCACCAAGTGTCAAAGCCATGTATAAACCATGCGCCATTCTCCTGCAATGTAGAGTTGAGCTGCCCATTTGAGAGCATTCTACGATCTTTAACGTCTGCAGAACTTCTTGCCTGCGCGGAGATGAAACCATTTGCAAAATGCCTCTATTTAAGTTCTGCAGCAAGGCAGGATTATCTATCATAATCTAGCCTCTGTTTGTGAGGGCATGGAGTATTATCTATGTCTATATAAGCCAAGCAACGCTTTACAGCGGCTGTAAATTCGCAGTCCGGTAGGATTGCTGAACAGCAAAACACACATAAGATAGAGTTGAATATCATGTAGAATTTTCTTTTCGAGCGCCGAAGATTCCATGTCGTCGAATATTAAGCAACGAAAATATTTGCTAGAAAAGTCTTAGCTAAAGCAGTGAGGGTCGTATCTTTTCACTCTCTATACATGATGTTTACTCCATTCGCTAAGATAGATAAGGATTAGTAGCGCTCCATGGAATTTTAGTCACCTCCTACGACTTTCTCATTCTCCGTATCCGGCATCGCTGGCTTCCTCTTCTTCTTTTTCTTCTTCACCACAGGAGCAGCTTCTGCATCTTGCAGCCCCTGTGTTGAACCAGCTTGCACGCCCGTCTCATCCTGGTGCTGGGATTGCCCAATCGGATGCTTCAGCTTAACCTTCTTTTTCTTCTTCACTAATATGCCTTCAGCAGGAGTTCCGTCAGTGGCTTGTATACGCTCTGAAGCACGCTGCATCTCCAGTCGTAGCCGCTCCACTTCCGCGAGAGCTTTTGCCATTTCCATGTCCTGCGCCTCTTGTCTTTCAATATCAAGCTGGCTAGCCGGCATATCGCCGCTGTTGAGTGAAAAGCTGCTGAGTCCACTAGAGTCAACCTGAAGCAAAGACTTCTTAGCTTTGTCACGTGCGCGCTGTTGCGAAGCAATTTCGTTTGCAGGAACGCGCTGCGTTTCATCGACTCCCGAAGCTTCGTTATCTATGGTCTCATCCTTGGTGATATGGACTTTCTTAGGACGTTTGCGTTTCTGTTTTCTTAGATCCTTATCAGAGCTTTCGGCTACAAGAGCTTGGTCACCTAGGTCCAGATTCATTATCGGAATAGAGTCGACGTCAACATCTTCCCCGTTCGTGCTCCTAAGAATGTCATGAAACGGTGTCGAAGTACCCGAAGAAGCATCGTCATTCCCTATATAGAAAGGATCATCTCGGTTCCTCTCTCGTCGTTGAATGCGTTTCCGCACGAGTGCATCACTGTCTGACAAAGTATAATCATTTTGCTGATATGAAGAGGTTTCAGTCTCAAGAGAGGGTAAAGAATCAATGGCTGGTCCACTTATAGCCTTTTGAATGGGGCGTTGATTATAGAACGTGTCAAATTCTGCTGCTTCGGTATCCACCGCGAAGTCTTGGTCTGCGCGTTGTAGGATGCCTGTCAGATCACTGTTGATCGGGGTATCTAGGCTTAAGTCACTAGGTAAAGGGACTTTCCTTTGGGCGGCCGGGGCTACCGGATTAAGCTCGAAACCCGTGAATAGTTGCGGTATTGCTCTCGTAAGTAGAAGGGGCCCATCACCGTTCTGCACATCGTGGCTAGCGATGGCCTGCAATGTTACCCTCATGAGCTCAAGAAATTCCACTGATCTTTCTTGAACCTCGAGGTTTGGGTGCGTCGTCAAGGGCTCAAGAAAGTGGACGACTCGCGCCACCAGCAAAGAAATCATGGTTTTGCGCTCCGGATCCCATATCGGAGATTCATGCGAGATAGCCGAAATAAGCACCTTGGGAATTGCCTGGAGATAGGCACAGATGACAATAGGTGAGAGTGATTGAGCTTTTGGATGTATGAGCGAGTCCAAAGCAGCGTATGAGAGCGCAGAGCTGTTGAAATATTCGCCTACGACCCAAGCTGCAAATGGCAAAACACCCTGGCCACCGGGCGCCATATTGTCAATACCCGAAATAGAAAGTAAAGTGTTCGCAGCCTTTACAGCCTCTGTTCTGACTGTGCTTACTCTTACAGCAATGTTGCGCAGTTCCCATCCGATTGCACTGGTGACATCTTCTTCATGTGACAGATCCCGCCCACTATCGCCCTGAAACTCCGAGCCAGCCTGGTCTGCAGCCGGTACTAACCTCACCAGTTGTACCAATGTATCGATATACCACTCAAAATCTACCAGATTTACATAAGTGTCCTTGGAACACATTTCAAGTATCTGGCGAATGATGGTGACCCGGTACTCGGCTGGCAACGCGGGGGCGTCATCTTGAGGTTCTGCCGTTGGCCTCAGTCTTTCTTCTGGATCCTCTCCGTCGGAGTCCGCTGCCGGCTCAACGCCAACCGAGTGACGCCGTCCATCGTTAGCAGCCTCAGTAGTTATAGGCGCATTACGCAGTTGCTGCAAAAGACGCTCAACAACTGCAATCAAATTTTCGCTGTTTACCATACCAGCACCTAGTCCTAAAGCTTGTAGGCGGATTGAGATATCTGGATCGTCAATACAGCCCATTATCACGTCTTGATGCATGGAAACTAGATGCGGATGTGAAGCAACTATCCTATTAAAAGCGAGGAGGGCTACGTATTTGACTGCAACACTATTAGCATGATCCTGACTTGGGTTATAGCTTGACCTACGATTGAGATCCCCTTCCACGGCGATCATGCCTCGAAGTTTACCAACACATAAGGAAGCGATCTCTTCCCCTTCTCGTGCGCCTTCGGTCCCTTCCAAGATACCCCCTTGAATGACGCCGTTGATGCACTCATAAAGTAGAGACATCGCTGGCGTCGTACGAATCAAGTTTGTCAGGGGAGGCAGAAGTTTCTTGATCAAGCGTGGTTCCAAAGGGGTCAATGTTGCAAACTAAAGGGGATTAGTGTACAGAAACCAACATACGTAGATGGACAGACAAGCTTGATTATCTTGATAGCCATCCAATTATTGCCGCCATCAACTAGTAGATCAAAGAGCCTGGGCGCCAATGCCAGAAAATCTCTCGGCCTTCTCCAACCCAATTCACAAACAACGTTAACAACAGCAGCCGTTACGCTCGAGTCTTCCTCTTCATTCATGAGAACGTCCTTTATTTTCGGCCAAGCCGAGCGCAAAGTGTCCGGATATACTAGTGCAAGACGGTATAGAGCAGCAACCGTCTTTTTCCGTATATTAGGATTCGAATGTGATAGCCTGGGTAACAAGTCCGACAGAAGGGAGAGGGCTAAGGAAGAAGTGATGATGTGTGGCAACGTAACAAGAGGCAAAGACATCGTTGGTGGTAGAGGAGAGGATATATCCTGCGCTCCATCAGTTGATGCTCATACATCATATTGTGAGCTCCATACCTTCTTCAGTAAATTCGTTGCAAGCATCAAGACTTCGGTATCTGGACGGAAGCTCTGAACCGCCGCAAGATACCCTACTCGCTTTTGCTGATATTTGGGACTTGACATGACTTCTAGAACATGAAAAGAAGCCCACGACATGTCGTGCCCGAACATTTCGAGATATATCAGCTTCAGAAGCGCTGTGGCTTTCAGGTCCATATCCGACCCACGGATCTCTGCCCGGCATTCTCGTAGACTGTGCTGTATATATTCCCTCTCGCTGCCCTTATGGTTCCGGAGACCTCTAATGAGGTCGTATAAGGACTTCTCAAACCTGAAAGTTCCTTTAGTAGGCTCGGATTTGTTGTAGATAGAATGCCTTACATCGTAGCAGTATCCGAAGTTCATAAGCAGTGGAGGAGAAACCACCAGAGTTGCTCTATCGCAATCGTAGAGTCCATATCAAAGACAACTCCTTTCCGTACGCATTATTTATCACAGACGCTCGCACATGAACACCAAGAGTCTCTTTAATGTGACCAAAACCTGGGGGAAGATAGGCCTTCAAGCACAAGGAACATCCTTCCGATATCCCGTCGACTTTGAGGAAGCTAAACTACACCATAAGCTGAAGAAGCCAAAGCGCCCCTCGAGAAGGGAAAGGTCATGGTCCTGTGGGTGATGAAGGAAGCTTCCTTTCAGCCCTATCATATCGAGTTCCAAGGCAGGAGGTGACGTTCGTTAGCTCCGGTAGCTCCAGCTGGCATATTTGATGGTCGAAGGTATTCTAAACCACAATCATTCGCGCTGTCCATCACTTCAAGGGACATCAGCTCTTTGAATGGACGGGTAGGTCGCGCCTATCCGATGGCCCACTGCAACTGACTATTCTAGTCTCCAGCGTCTTCGAGGCAAAGCTCTGCAGAAGATAGCTTTACTGTCCACGACTCCAGCCGAAGGATCCCCCAAGTCGGACTTGAAGAAACTCTACGATTGTTGCCATTCCGAAGTGACCCAAGATGGCCAAGACCTTTCTCAGTCCCCCATCCATCTTTGGGAGCTGGATACACTATTCGCTCTCTGCAGAGCAGCCCCATTACTGGACGAGGTGGAGCCTGCGCAGCGACTTCTTAAGCAGCTAAAGCCTTACCTGCTTGAGGCGCCTACGCAAGCTATAGCACCATCGCCTTTCCTACGATCTGTCGACCCCTCCCCCTGGGAAGCGCTTGCCTATGATCTGGCAAGTGCGGTACTTGCTATTGGGATTAGACACCAGGTTCTTCATCATCACGTTATCGACTGTACTGTAGGATATTTGCGCAACTGCCTCCGGGCTGTCAACTCGGCCTCCGCCAAACGTCCTGATTCTGATTCGACTGGTGACAACTCTATTGAGGAGACCCTTGACACTGCCGCTCTTTCGGTTTCACTTCTTGGCTTCCTCGAAGCTGTCTCGCTCTACATCGACTTCTATGATGTTTCTGAAAGGCTCGACCTTGTCAATCTGGTACGCCAGATACTGGACGAGAATCTCACCGTGTCTGTGGAGGGTGTCTTCTCCTCAATTC
Organism: Cladonia rangiferina; assembly: GCA_023065455.1. Taxonomy (NCBI): domain Eukaryota; kingdom Fungi; phylum Ascomycota; class Lecanoromycetes; order Lecanorales; family Cladoniaceae; genus Cladonia; species Cladonia rangiferina. The sequence goes on along the minus strand of JAJREH010000037.1, from coordinate 169,284 downwards.
GGACTTCTGAAAGTACCAATAGAGCTCTCTTAGACTGGAAGTCATACGCGAGGCGATATGCGGCAGCTGGCAGACCTCTAGGAGCGATGCTCCTACAGCGTGGCTTCATGAGGCTTCTGGTGTCCTGTAGCTCACTAGAAGTATCTGATGCAGAGCAATTAAGGAAAACAGACATATTTGAGATTTTGACATCCGGCAAAGAATTCATCTTGCGCAAGCACCATGATGCTAGCACTGCATTACTAGAAGTGTTGTCGGAGGTCTCCATTGAATCGATGCGTCTACTCGAAGACGGGTCTGACTATCTCCAACTTGGATCAGCTTGGCAACAACGGCTGGCTTTCGCTGTTAAGGCATACACATTGAATACTTTCCTCAACTGCATGGTAGCCGATGAAGATATTGCCGATGCCGATATTCTGATGATGTGGCTTGAAGACACCATGGCTGATCCGGTCCAGATGGCCGATGATACATTGGCTTGTGTAGTATTGAAGTCAATGGCTGTCGTGGCCAAATTCTCCCCAGCCATTGCCTCGAGTCTTAGTCGCTCTTTGCCAAGATATATCGTGCAAGGTGGCATCAAAGGCGAGACGGTTCTTGTTGCAGCTCGTAGCTTGACATTCATCCTTCGAATGTTGTCACAAGATGCGGTGATTACCGGTCTTTATTCACTTGGCAATGTCCTCAGTGCTCGATCAGGGACCGACAGGGCTATTGGGGGTACGGATCAAACTAACGGAACTCTCAATTCTTCAAAGAATACGGGTCAATACACCCACCATTCTACGGGCAGCGCGATCTCTTTTGATCTAAGTGGTGAGGAGGAGACTGCAGCAGCTTACGGTAATATAGTACGTGCAATTGTCAGTATGGCAAGTATCTGTCAGGACGACAAGATCACGGCGTTAGCACAGTCAATGCTACTGCAGAAGCTAGGCAGGATCAGCTTAGCCGTTGACTTGCACATCATAACAGAAACGGCGAAGCTTGCCATTGTTGGAGGACCAATCGAGTTCAAATCACTGCTTAAACTGTATGCCAGGCTAGGTCATGATGCTGTTGTTGGAAGTGATAGCACGCTCTTGGAAACAGTAGGCCTCCCAACGCCTTGTAGACTTACATACACTCATTGGTTAATGCAGGTTCGGAATGCCAGACTTTTCATCGCTAAAGCTTTGAATCATGACTCTCCATTGTACCCCATCTATTTGATCCATCTTCTCGAAACTATTGTCAGCAAGGGAGACGTTCACGAGAGCGACAGAACACATCAAGCTGATGTGGACCTCGCTGCTCGAGAAATAGTCGAGCTGATACCTGCTCTAGCAACTCTTGCGTCACTTGAGACAGATAAGGCTGAAATCAGTGATGACGAGAATGTTGGACGCCTCCACCATGAAGCTTGGTTCAACGTCGCTGTGCACGGTATCGATCCATCCTCCTCCTTTGGCCAACAGTGCACCAGCGAGCTGCGGACTCTAGCGATGCACTCGAGGTCTTTGATCACGAAGGATCGTGCAGATCAATTTGAGAGTGAGATAGAGTTGAACACGGTTCTGCGACGCGGGATGAACGCGCCTCACATAGCAGAACAAAAGAAGCGACTCATCATCCTCCTGCCAAAGTGTGAATCTGACATCCGAGGTTTAAGTTATCCTAAGGTCGTTTTTCTGAGCGCCGCTTATCTAGTGGAAACACTTAGAGCTAGTGCTGGTGATTGCTCCCATATACTTACCTATTTCCTAGAGCCGAGTCTCAATGGCACCGCGATGGCAAATTGTATGGGAGCGATAGCGGACGAAGTCATGACTGTGTACTTGAAGACGGCGTTGATCAGATCTCACCAGGAGAATGCAGCAACCTTGATTGCCGAACAGCTGGCAGCTATGTTCACTGGTTGCTGTCATCGCATTCTGCGAGTTCAGCAGGTTGCTGCCTCTTGCGCCGACAAGATCATCAACCAGATGCCCTCGTCTCTCTGCCAGAAGTCATCCTTATTTGCGCTTTTGGAGTTACTGACAATCATGTGGACGAGCTGCCTTGAGGCCGAGCTTGATGAATATGAATTGAAAGCAAATTACTCGTCAGCACGTGGCAGAGTTTCGGTGGAGCTATCAGACGACTACGATTTAAGAAGGAGCACGCTCAATAGCCTTTACAGACAGGCCAGACGTTGGGTAATGAATGTCATCAACATTGCTCCTTTGGACGTGAAAGGGCTGCTGCAAGTATGCATCGCCCGAAATTCGCCATTGACCCTAGCTGATAATGTTTAGACGTACCTCTCCGAATATGATGACGACGGGGCTTATGGCCATGTGTCTTTGGGACGAAGCTTTGCACTTGAGATGGGTTCTACTATTCCCGCGTCAGACCAAAGATTAGGTCTGTTGCAAACCACACATGTAGCAAGCACATAAAGCTTACAGATTTGCTAGGAGCGATCGACCATCATGGTGAATCCAACATTAATACGGCTTCTGATTTCATTGCCCAATATACGACGCGCCAGGAGTACAGATACGCTGATGTTCTGCCTGATTATGAGCAAGAGTGGGCAAGTTTCTTGCATTTCGGTAAGTAGCAACTACCAACGCTCCCTCCTATTGAGCTTATGGGTACCCAGAGCGTAACAAACAAGGACTGCCCAATGGTATCAAGCAAGACGCTGAGGAGGGCCACGCAATTCTGGCTCACCTCGAACACAGGACGTCGGTGGAGGGCAAGTTTGTCTCGATTGGAGAGATACGTGATATTCTCCGCAGAGCCGCTGCTCTCCTCTGCAGAACAACTCTAGATCGATGCGCGATTGTGCAACACCTAGTAGGAATACCATTCGCGGTGTTTACCAAACAATCCATCAAATTAGGCATTTCCTTATGGCTTGGCGTCATCAATGAGAACCCGCGTATGGAACCCAGGATTGTGGCTGTTATAGCGGAAAGGTGGGAGAAGACAGTTCGCAACCGCACTGGGGTTTTCAGCAACAAACTACAGTATACTATCCACATGATCTCTCTAGATGTCGCTAATAGGCCAGCAGGCACTCAGATCCTTTCTATATCAAGGAGGAGTTCGCACCCTCCGACAAGATCCTCCTGATGAAGAAGCAGCAAGCGGCACATAATCTAATCGCTCCTCACCTTCGTTTGCTCCAATTTCTAGCCAGCCATTTCAATGCTAGCCGATTGAACAGCCCTCACTCCCAGAAAATCTTCCACAAGCTCATCCTCGTGACGCTTGAAGGTCTGAAACATTCTGCTGGTCACCCTCTTGCTCGGGAGTTTCATTTTCAGGTGATATTGCTCGGGCTCAACTTCTTGAGACATGGTACCGGCTTAGATCAAGCGACGCGATGGAGATTGAAAGACACCATTCTCAGCGCTGCACTGTCTTGGTTCTCATTTGCCCCAAGGTATGTAAACTTACTTCTGAGTGTTCAATCAGTTGCTGAATCTTCTAGATGGTCATTTGGAGGAAATCGACTCCAGATTAAAGCTGAGGTTCAATTGCTTGCCGACGTTGAAGCTGCACTAAGAGCAGTGTCTGTATTGTTCGCGAAGACAACTGGAAAGCTGCAGTCACTTGCCGTCAAGCAGGACTTACTACAGTTGTTACTCGATGATGAACAAACGCGTTTGGTAGTGTGGTTATATCCCCTTGATCATGAAAGGCGACGTGTTTTTTCTTCAGGCCACAATGGCAAGATTCCTTCGGACGTAAGTCAAGTTCACTCTGGGTTCAGTCTCTATCGTTAATACTAAGTATTAAGGCTGTCCTTTCATCGATTTTGACAACTGCTTGGGTTGAGCATCCTGGCCTTGCAGTTCAACTGACTACTCGTTTCGCAACTTTAAAACTCGCCAACGACGTACGCTCGTTGCTCCTAAGATTCCCTGAGCGAGCTCTTGGAGAGCCTGATGCACTTCAGATCCTTATAGGGGCTTCATTGCCAACAGATGTCTCTTTCCAACTTAAGGTAGATCATTATCTCACAAAGCTTCAGACAAGACTGACACCGCCAGTATCTGCTTTATTGGGCCGCTGTCAATCCAATCACGGCCGTAACGTACTTCCTGCCGGAATACCGCAATGATCCATTCATCATACAATATGCCATGCGAGCACTAGAAAGTCATACAGTAGATGTGACATTTTTTTACGTGCCACAGATCGTTCAGACATTGAGGTATGATGTTCTGGGATACGTTCAGCGATATATCATTGAGACGGCCAAATTCTCGCAATTGTTCGCGCACCAAATAATATGGAATATGGACGCCAACGCCTACAAAGACGAGGATTCTAGCATTGTAGGTTGACTTTACAGATAGAGGTCGAAGAGTAAAGTACTGATTTAATCTCCAGGAGGACTCGTTGAAGCCAACGCTGGATATCGTAAGAGACAGAATGATCGCGAGCTTTTCTGGGACTGACAAGGGCTTCTACGAACGAGAATTCTCGTTCTTTAATGAGATCACGGGTATTTCTGGAAAACTTCGACCTTTTATAAAGAAAAGCAAGCCAGAGAAGAAGCAGAAAATTGAGGAGGAACTGCGGAGAATCAAGGTGGAGATTGGGGTGTACCTGCCTAGCAATCCCGAGGGCACTGTCATAGGCATTGACCGCAAATCAGGAAAGCCTCTGCAAAGTCATGCAAAAGCACCCTATATGGCAACTTTCAGGATTAAGAAGAATCGCGGCGGGATGGAGGGTACGGATGATATGCTTGAACAGACCAACCAGAGGGTTGGAACGGGCGACGACATGACCGTAACTCAAGAAAGCACGTATGAGGTTTGGCAATCTGCGATATTCAAGGTTGGAGATGACTGCCGACAAGATGTGCTGGCTTTACAGCTGATTGCGGCGTTCCGTGGCATATTCAACAACGTTGGCTTGGATGTCTATGTCTACCCCTATAGAGTGACAGCCACTGCGCCAGGATGCGGCGTCATCGACGTTCTGCCGAACTCAATATCACGTGATATGCTGGGCCGGGAAGCTGTCAATGGACTCTATGATTATTTCGTGTCCAAGTATGGAGCTGAGAGTTCCATAAGGTTCCAACAAGCGCGCAACAACTTCGTCAAAAGCATGGCCGCCTATTCTGTTATCTCCTACCTTCTTCAATTCAAGGATAGGCATAACGGGAACATCATGATTGATGACGCCGGACATATCCTCCACATTGACTTTGGCTTCTGTTTCGACATCGCGCCAGGCGGTGTTCGTTTTGAACGGGCTCCATTTAAGCTCACGTCGGAGATGGTGGCGGTGATGGGCGGGAGCACAACCTCACAATCCTACAAATGGTTTGAGGAACTCTGCATCAAGGCCTTTCTGGCCTCACGACAGCATACGGAGAAACTTTGTCACATCGTTGTGCTCATGCTTGGCAGTGGCTTGCCATGTTTCAAGCCCGAAACTATTACACACCTGCGGCAGAGGTTCGTACTGGAAAAGAGTGAGCGCGAGGCGGCGGACTTTATGAGAGACCTGATCAAGAAGAGCTATAGCAGCTATTCGACGAAGGGTTATGACCAATTTCAATTGCTTACCAACGGTATACCTTATTAAGATCAGCAGTGTTGGGGGAAAGGGGTGAAAGCAATTAGCAAGAGCCAATAGGAATCAAGCCTAGATTCCACTTAAGCATCTATCCAGTTGGGCTGGACTGGTTTCCATCAATATAACTGATCCATAGTTCTTTCCAATATCTATCGCATGTACACCATAAGTGTGAAGAGTAGTAAGGTAATGTGGAAGAGGGTATGTATTTATAGAAGTCTGGGCTGGCCAGTGCCGGCCTTGGTGGCCGTGCTGCAAGGAACCGAAGGAACGGAAGACAGCGCTAGCCTTTCCCTCGCGGGGGCATCCCTGGCCTGTAATTTAGACCCACCATATGATCCATACTACACGCTCATCTCCACACCAATCAATACAATGAAACTTGGAGGATGCAGTTTCCCATACCCTCTATGCTCTAAATCTCCAGTTGCCCCTATCAAGCCGTTCATTGGACCTCCCACGCAAGAAAGCACTGGGAGCATCTGCAATATCTCCTGTAGCCGCGTAGCGTTCTGAAACAACTGAACCGACCCCCTTGAGCCTGCTACCATCGGACTACTGAAGGCCATTTAACGAAAGGTGAACAAATCCCGAACGTCTTTAAAGATAGAACCAAATCCCCGCGAGGAAGGCGCTGCCCTTCACTTCTCCACAATGCTACTCTAGATGTACTTGTAACACTAATTCCTCCAACGGCGGTACGAATGACGAAGTGACGACAACGAATCTCTTTTTATCACGCAAGATACCCTTTTCGTACAGCCCTGTTGGGCCAAAGTGACTACATCTTGCAAGGACAGAGGAAGAGAACGATATCACTTTCTCGATCCGAAGATCCTCGCAATACCAGAGCACAACCGAGGCCACGAGATTCTGGCAACACAGGCCTACATTAGAGGCGGAGTACTGTCAACTAGCCTTTAAAGAGCTTGGAATCATTCGATACAAAGGCACCTAAACGAAGGCAAAGTGCGGTTGGGACAGAAGTGCCAGCTATGGCAACCCCTGGAAGTCATGCTGGGTCTGGGTCGGTAGATCCCGAAACATTGTATTCCAGGCAACAATGCATTGGTATGTTGTGAACCCGCACGTATTGAAGAGACGGCTTTGACACGATTCAGGCGGTGGGAGCTTCGGAAAGGTCTACAAAGGGTATATATCGGCATCCCTACCTACGGTTGATCCATGTTGACACTTCGTCTCAGAGTCGACCGACGTACAGGCCAGGCGGTAGCCATCAAAGTAATCGACGTTGAAAATGCGGAAGACGAAGTCGAAGACATCATCCAAGAAATCTCCATATTATCTGAGCTCCATTCGCCCTACGTAACGCAATACCATGGGTCCTTCCTCAAAGGGTCTGATCTCTGGATAATCATGGAGTTCTGCTCGGGGGTAGCTGTGCCGATCTATTGAAGCCTGGTCACATAGCTGAAGAATATATCGGCATAATTATAAGGGAGCTCTTGATGGGTCTCGACTACTTGCATTCGGACAAAAAGCTCCACAGGGATATCAAAGGTAGGATAATCACGTGAACCAGCCATCTTGAGTCTCAACTAAAACTCATTTTCTTAATCAGCTGCCAATATACTCCTCGGCGCAAATGGTCAAGTTAAGCTTGCAGACTTCGGCGTGTCGGGACAGCTTTCTGCTACCATGACGAAGAAGAACACATTCGTAGGCACGCCATTCTGGATGGCGCCAGAAGTTATCAAACAGTCAGGTTATGACCACAAAGCAGATATTTGGTCTCTTGGTATAACTGCTCTTGAATTGGCCAACGGGGAGCCGCCTTACTCCGATATTCATCCAATGAAAGTACTGTTCTTGATTCCCAAAAATCCGCCTCCTACACTGCAAGGCGATTTCAGCAAGAATTTCAAAGAATTCGTTGATCTTTGCCTGAAGCGTTCACCACAGGAGCGGCCATCAGCCAAAGAGTTGCTAAAACATCCTTTCATACGCCGGGCAAAGAAGAGTACCTATCTCACAGAGCTGATTGAGCGTTACGAGCATTGGCAAGCTGTGCATGACGACCGAGAATCGGATGATGGAAGTGAGGATTCGACCCAGGAGCATCAACATCGTGGGTCAGAAGACGACGATCTATGGGATTTTGGGACCGTCAGACCAGCTGGGGGCAGAGGCGCCGGTTTGAAGGCTATGAACGACTCAGCAGCAAATTCAAGAGCAAACAATGGCTCGGGTACAGAATCAATCTATAGAGACCCTGATGTCAAAAGAAAAGATAGCATCAAAGCTTCTCAGTCTTCGGAGGACACTGTGAAAATTAATCCACCAGCCGAAGGCCAGGCCCGTGGCTGGTCACCACAACGGAAACCCTTAGCAGCACCGGTCACACCAATGTCTCCAGGGGCAGCAGCTAGAGTACCTCTTCCACCGTCACCAATTAAAGTCGCAAATAAACCATCACAGGGGCTGATGTCCTCACGTCTAACACAAACCTCAAACATACCACACAACACTCAGCAAGCGAGTCCACAGTTACCAGATTATAGTTACAATGGCCAAGAATCTTTAGTCGCAGACATGGAAATACTAAATATGGGACCTACCCAGGACAGGGAATTACGCAAGTCAACGAATGGGGAGAAGGTTTATCATTTACCTGCACCGCCTGCAGAACGTCCCACCTCTAAGGGAAATTACAGTAGCATTCAAGTAATCCCACCCTACCGACCCACGGCTGAGGGCCGCAAACCACCAGGATATGTACCAGCTAAATCATTTTCTCCTGCTACCGCGCCATCTGAACAACGATCTCCGGCCCGCGTTCAGCAACAGCCTCTCCCGTCTGGGTCATTTGATGACTTCCTGGCTTCCCAGCCGGCCTTGGCCACGATTACAAATCAGCCACATCATCATGGTGATTCAGCCCCTCCTCATACGTCGTCCGCATCGAGCACTCCAAATGCATCTCTGAGCAATGACGCAGACGAAAAACTCACAGCTCTTACCGGTGTTATCATCCCAGCGCTCTTCTCAGCCTTCAACCGCCGTACCCACAAATTCGAGCGAATCTCCGCCGACAACCTGAAATTGTCGCTCAATGCCACACGCGACGAAAAAGAAGTTCTTGACACATATGACGCCAAACTCAAAAAGGTCCATGACAAAATCAAGAGGCGCGTCAATACCCTGGCTGGTATTTTTGAAGACATCGACACCTTGGACCGGGAGGCTATGGTCGGCATGGGTGGTGAGGTTGGGCCCTTCCTCGAGGGGTTTTTGGAGGAGGTGCTTGTAAGGATTGAGGAGGAGCCTGCGCCTACGCCGGATTAGAGAAAGCAATAAGTGATTAGGAAAATAGAGGTATTATATCGGAGAGTCGGAGGAGCCTGCGTCCGGCGTGTGTCAGAGGAACTAAGAAGGGGGTTAGTAGACATCATTGATACCTGACTCCGAGGGAGTTCTCAGTGAAGAAGTCACTTCCCAGTGCTGGAAGGTTATTGTTGCGAAGTCAACCCCCGGGGACAGGGGGTTAATATTGCGCGTTGAATGTCATACGAGAAGACCTGTTGACCAGCTAGCTAGCGAGGAGTACCAAGCAATAATTGTAAAACCTCGCAATACTCCCTACCTGCCATGACCATATATCCCCAGCATTCTACGCGTATGAACCCCGTGCTAAGATACCTTACCGATTCGCATATAAATAGCCTTACGGATGTATATGGACAGACACCCTCCCGTTCAATAACACCACTTCCCAATATCCATCCAATCCTCATCCACAATCATCATCCATAACATACGTACATACACCATGACACCCCAATCCACCCCGCCCCACCCCGCCCCGCTCAATCCCATACCACATCTCCGCCAATCGTCAAACCCATCGCGCTGAGAATTTCATTGATCGCAGCAGACGGCTATTCAAAGCCTATGATATACCCACTCCGTCTACTCAAATAGCCCATCAAACTCGGCTTTTCAGTACCTACTTTCTATATAATTACCAGGAGAAAGAAAGGGTGATGTCAGGCGAATTCAGCTATTGGAAAATTGTATATAAGGAAGATGGGTAAGTGGATTTGAGAAAAAGATGATGGAGGTAGGAGAATTAGCCCATGAAAATGCAGCTTTTTCGGTAGTTTCTACATGGTTACCAGGCAGAAAGAAAGGATGATGTTAGATGGATGAAGGTTTAGGAATTTCTATATCAGAATGACGGGTCAGTGGATTGAGAGAAAGATGATGGGGAAGCGATGATAATAATGTGGTTTTGGTCCTTTGGGGGCCACACATTTAGCTCGCAGGGCTTTCACCCGGGAAGGATAAGCGGAAAGGGGGGATGTAGACGTGACAGGCTGGATACAAATAGTAAAATGAAGATCTCCGTTTTAAAAGGGTAAATGGCGATCTGCAACAATAGCACCATATGACGACACGAATATAGCAGCAAATATGTCGATCAACAATTCATCCTTTTCTTTCTTAGGTGAAAGAATTCCTCTACCTGCAAGTCCCCTTCTCACGACAATTGAGAATTTAAGAAATTTATAGAAGATGCCTCCTCTTTCACATCGTGTATACGTATATCCGTCCAAAAACCACTCCTCCCAACGTGTGTACGACATTCGCGATTTCATTATTCGTGTATGTTTCTCCCGCCCGCTTCTGCCCTCTCAGTCCGTTTGACGGGTGGAATCAGGTCGCACTGCCAAGCATTACACCCAGCAGCTTTGCCAAGCTAGGACTCTGCCCTCTCGGAATCCATCATCGTAATCAAAGGCGCCGATTCGAATCCCGCCCGGCGCAGTGCAGCCGCACGAAAACTCAGAGAATATCCCAAATACACTAGGCACCTCCGCACGCAGTTATGGAAGAATCGTACGAAATCGTTCAAATCGTTGCTTTAGGCTTAGAATCCCGTGTTGTATCGTATTCGTACACGGTTTCGGCTCGGTGACTCGTAATAGAAGATTGTAACGTTAAAAAGAAGCTGGCCAGCAGAATGGAAAAGAGAATAATTGAGCTGAGTGGCGAGCCGGAACCTGAGAAAGTCATGCGTACTTTTGGTAAATATTACGTAGGTCGGTTAGAATGGCCTCCCGGGAACCCAACCCACCGGTGGTTGTGGTCCCTCTTGAGTGACCTTTTGGAACATCTGGACAAGTCGTCTTCCCACACTCGTCTCTAACTCCGTACCATCTCTTGCAATCTTCACCTCCCGGTTTGCATTCCAAGGGTTCCTAAGACCTCTCGTCCGGTAAAAAGGCAGACGGTTCGTGGACAGCCATTCAATTTTGAAAGGTTTGCCGAAAGACTGCGCATCGCCGGAAACCGCCGCTTCATCCTGCTCTTCTCCTTTCTCCTCACCTTTGATGACGTCTTCTGAGTCGTCAACTTCGTGATCAATTACTGGTGCGAGGTCCTCATCTTCGGGATCTGCCTCCCAGAATATTGTGCCACGCGCAGAGTCATCGATAATGCGGCCCTTCGGTGCAAATTCAGTCGCAGGGGTCGGTATCGAGCGGGGGATATCGGGATCATCAATGACGGCCTCTCCTCGAGGAGCCCAGTCAAGACCTGCCGCCGCTTCGTCGGTGATGGGAGAGGCCATTCGAGCGTAGCCGAAGTATTCGCCTGATTTATTAGCAGAGAAGATAAGGTAGACGTTCTCTGCGGTCTGTTGTTGTAAGCAGAGGTATTTTAATAGCAGTTCGAACTCCTTACATTGTAGGCTTTGTTCAAAGCATCTTCATTATGCGATTGAGTAGCCCAGATACTGTTACGTATGCTCAATTCCATATCTTCGACTGTCAAGCTCTTCATAACAAAATATTTATCTTTAACTTTATTGTTTGGATCGCCCGACCTCGCGGATTCAGCAGCAGCCTCCTCTGAGGCTTTGGATGAAACTTCGCGATTCTGCGTGATGGCTTCAAAGGCTGTTTGAGAATAAGCCACAGAAGGCATAAGAGCTGCAGGGCCTGTAGGAGCCCCAGGCGTTGCACTCGAAGCAGAACTTCTTCGAAGACGACACACCAGCCGAACTCCTTGGAATCTTGAATCATGAAACCTGGTCATAGCGGCTGCGCAAGCTGGCTCGCTCCTGTAGTTGACAAATGCGCAGTTGCTTTTCGAGATAAGGAAAACACTTTCGATATCTTTGGTAGCATCTTTGGAGAAGTGGTCTTTGAGGTCGCTAACAACGGTCCCAGATGGAAGATTGCCTACCCACAAAGCATGACCGGATTGTTTCGGTTTTCGAGGCGGACCTCTGGGCGTCGAGGGAATGCTGCCGGTACTCGAATTCGAGCTGCCTCTGCTTGTCACTGTACTAACGATTAGCTGTTTGAATGTACTAATAGCAAGGTGCAATTACTTGGTAAAATACCAGGCCTAAGGTAGGGCCCACTCGTCCCGTAAGGATATGGGATAGCGGTACTAGGTGAATAGCCACCGTGCATCACTCTGCCGCTCACCGCAGAGATTTCTCCAGCCTGCTGCCCAGGCGCTTGGTTTGGCCCTGAACCAAAAGCGGCGGGATAAGCGCCGTGCTGGGATTGTCCCTGCTGTCCGTACTGTCCCTGGTAGAACATGTATGGTTGTTGCTGATGTGAATAGTAGGCGTTGCCAGGATACGATGACTGTATTGGACTAGGTCCCGCCGACTGACTTTGAGGACTTGGCTGTATCTGACTATAGAGTTGTTGATATGTCGACGAGTACTGTGGAGGATGGATGGGATAGGTTGCAGGATTTATTGGGGATTGACCTGTGTACTGCTGGCTTTGAAAGGGAGAAACACCCGTTGGAGTGCCCGCTACAAATCGTTGTTGATCATGATGCGACATCTGCGAAGGTGTCGAAGGTTGATAGTCTGGCAACGCTCCAGCCATACCAGACATGCTGAAGGCGCTTGGGGACTGTCCTCGACCCAGCTGGTAGCCAGCGCTTTGTTGTGCGGGCATATTGAAGGGTTGGCCACCGGGAAGTTGTTGATGGGGAGTAGCTGCCTGCGAATGGAAGTCATAATGTGCATTACTAGAGGAGGCATTTGCTGCTGGTCACTTAGCACGACAGATGAGATGAAAAGATGAAGTGATGGAAAGATTCCAATGAAGGATGACAGAGTAAGGAAGGAAACGTACAAGGTTGGAAGGGTCCTTCTCGTTCGCTTAGTCTGGCTCGCGCCGAAGGGTCCATGGGGTGCCCACCGGGTGGCAACCTCCCACCCTGACCGTTGTCTTCTAGCATTTCTCTGTCTTCCACAATCACAGGCAAGACCGCCCACTGCTGTACCCACATGAGACGCATGTTAATCTACCATCTCCCACAACGATAAAGACGCATTGGGAAGAAAATGTGGGAGTATACTTACGGCGGTATGGCCTATATGTTTTCGGTCAGTGTCAAAAGCTGAATGTCTAACCGTGGCAAGGATCGGAGACTTACAAGGTCGCCTTAATTATCTTGAAGCTTTAGACAAGATCCTGATTCGAGAATTGGAAAGGATGGAATCTGAATGCGGAGTGGGATGTTCAGCGGCTTGTCCTGTTGCAGCAGACAGAGGTGGCAACGGGTGTAAATAAGCGAAGAGTATCCTCCCAAGCCATACCCAACCGGTGATGAAAGATGAATGAAACGCACTTTGGGGAAAGGCACGGGGAAGGTTTGACGTGTAGGTTAAGTTTAGCAGACGAATGGAGAGGAAGATACAGCAAAACGGTCAAGAAGAGGCTTTGATAGTGACAGGAATAGATCGACGTCACGGCCTGCTTCAGCAGATAGACGCTATGCGGCATTGGGAGAGAAGTACGTTTCCTGACAGCACGGGGATTAGTGTCTTTTGGGCACGTACCGATGCTTTCGAATGAGTGTGGCGAATTGGCAACAGCGATTATCGATTGGCTGTGCCAGATTGCTCGTGGGTCATTAAAGCCCGGCGTATTGGGATTAGGCTGGTCTGATCGTGCATGCAGCTATAGGGGAGCTGAGAGGGTGGTGTGGATCTCCCGGGGGTTGTTGAAACCAGGTATTTGGGCATGCAAGAAACCTGGTGGTGGTAATGGTGATTGAGCGTGGCCCAGGAGCCTTGGGATTTATGATTGTACTAAAGTATGGAGGAGTCATTGTGATAAAGGGAAGGAGATAGAATATAATGACTTCCTTGGGGTGTTGATCGTGTCTTCTAGCAGCCAAGCGCACAATGACGATTGTTGACCCTCTCTAGAGACAACAATAATAATGAGCAAATGGGAGAGTATGGGGGACCATGAAAATCTGGGCGGCAACTCAGAATGGGCCGAGTCCAGCCACAGGACGTTTGGACTGTCTAAGGTAGGTAACCTTCCAACCTTCCAAGGCTTCCACGGCTTTCAGGGTCTAGAACTTGGGGAAGCTTCACAAGCCATTTTCGCCATATTATACCAAGCATGGCCCGCCACGGACCCACCGCGTCTCGATGTGATTTGCAGATTTACAGGGGAAAGGGTCAGCTAAAGAGAGTTGACTGGTTAGTCTGAGCCTCAGTCGCCTCCTTCAGCCACTCGACCCCCAAATCCGGCATTCACTCATCTCCACTGCCTTTACTACCTCCTTTCGGAATATTATCCTCATTTGCTTCAATAACAAAACCGAGATTCTGTGCCTACGTGCACACCGCCCTGCTGCTGATTGAATCTAGGAGTATGATCGCGCGAAACAGCGCAATCTCGACGGACAGAGAGCCTAGTGCAGTAGTCTTCTCTTCTGTAGGCACTCCGTATAAAGTCTGTGTCTAGTGTCCCGGAGACAGCTCCGTTTAACCGTCTGTCTTGCATCTATCTTCCTGGAACATCCTGGCTTTCCCCTGCTGATCAAGTAGACCATTCTTTCGTGTTCCGGTCGCATTTGCGCCCTACTATCACTGCGTTGACTGATTGGCTTGCTGTTACAGAAGGTCAATTGCGCCGAGGTCACTTTGGGCATTAATGCCTCAATCTGAGGCCGCCTTTGCGCATACCAATCGTTGAAAGTTTGAAGACGACCTTCGCGGTGATTGATGCTCCCGTTTCGTTCAGTAGACTTTTCTGATTGGACCAATCCGTCAGGAATGTCTTGCAGTAGAAACTAATAAAAGAACTTCTACGATAGATGAGAAGTGATCTTCGAGGATTTCTCCTGCTTGCAAGGCCAGAGAACCGTCGGTCGATGTACTTAAATAGCAAGAGCATCTGCTCTATCGAAAAGCCGTTGAAAATTGTGTAGATCACCCTCTATGACTATATCGCAGGATCAATGTTTCCGATTATAGCGGTAGGAAATGACCCAATTAGGCGTGTTTATCAGCCTGCAGAATTTTCAAAGTGACGCCGTTCTGAAGTCACCGGGCTGAGGCGGTAAGAGATCTGCCGGATGACATACTCCCCGTTAGGCGTAATATAGTTAGCCCGACGCAAAGCGCTAAGGTTTTCCATACATAGCTAGAATATGCGATTTTTGCTACTTGAAAAAGGATAGATGGACATATGGGTTTGTTTGCGTCAAGGACATCTCGAAGCTTCTAGTCTGTCAGTACTTATACCATACAACGTAAGGTACTGCAAGACTTTATTAGTGGGACGCTATGCTATGAACCCTGGATACCCAAGTACAAGTAGATCTTGGGAATTCTTTTTCTCAGAACGCCACACTCGCTTGGGAGGCTTTCCGAGCCTAATCGTCGTGTTCGGGAAGCCCAAATGTCGGGCTACGGCGGACGCACGTTTGCTCCCGACATCCAAACTCTGCAAATTCGTACATCAAGTCTCTAACTGAGCGCCTCACTAAGACTTTTGACATCTAAAAATGAATGTTGTCCTCAGCCTTCGTAAAGGCCGGCTAACTTGCCCCATTTTTAAGTTCTCTACTCTTGTCGTACAGACGGATTGCGCTGTTCAGCTGAGTATAGAAGGCCTGATTCTGGACTTACCAAAACTTGCTAGCCCAGACCGGACTCCGCAGTCCCACTGAGAAGCGGAAAGTCTTGCACGGCATGCACACTGCCACGCTTGTTTGTTCTTGATAGACCGTCGTATTCCGTGAACAAATTTGCCACAAAGATCCGGACCGTTCAAGCAGAATGCGAGGACATTCCATAGTTCCGACAATGGCAAAGTTGGTGGGAAAATTTTTGTCGATGGCTTATGTCATGGATACATACTACCAGTAGGATGGCTCGACCGAGGCACCTTCTTGCCACCCTTTCGTTGCGCTGTCGATCAGTATGTTCCGAAGTAAGCGAATCCATGTAAAGAATTGCATTTCCTATGACGCTGCATACGGCCCAGAGTGGGATCAAAGCGTCAAGGCCACGAGGAGAAGGTAGGGATAAGCAAGCACAGCCACCATCCCACGCTCCCGGGACAACGCTAGGCGGGTAACTAGGCCGAAATGCCTCCAAGTCCCTAAAGATCCGCACTTCAGGGAAACGCAGGGAAAAAGCAGGATCGGCACCATGTGGCTGAGAAGGGGAAATCTGGGGATGATCTCGAAGACACTACTCCGTACACCTATAGAAGTATTCCGCAAATAGAATTACAATGGCCTTTACGGGTCTGGATCCTCTAACGGGCTCCACCAGATTTGGACCCTTGAACGCGACAATGAGCGATCCTTCAGACCTATTGACCGCACCCAGATACCCGGTGGGAAAGGTGATTCCGTGGCGGCCGGAGAGCTCTACTTTCAATTTTCATTGGCCACTTTGTACAGAAAAAGGGTCTTTCGGGATTTGAAGGCAATACTTGGCGAGTCCCTCGCAAACTTTAAACCATACACCTTCAACGGCCATATTGATATGAATGCCACATTCCCTGTATGTCATTTGTTTTTACTTTTTTGCTTGGTCTTGGGCGATGCTTGTCCGCTGAGTCGTATCATTGATGTATATGGCAACAATGCAATCTACATGTGCATGTAACCTGTCGCATGTATGAAGACTTACCGAACTGACTCACACTTGCATAGAGTCTAGGTATTATACGTCACCACTAGCTTTGAAGCCCGTGCTCTTCGTTTGCCACTTCAATTCGTTGCCTTATCGTCGATGAGATTCATTCTTAGGGCAACTTTTAGTAACGTATTGCATGACCGGTGCATGGACGACAGATAACTCGTTCTAGGGGTGCGTAGTATCCCATGACACTCACCAAGGTATTCTTGTGTTAGTCTCTTATGCAGAATGATGCGCTATATCATACACCTAACATGCTTACATCGCACGATCTTGTTAAATTTGCTGCGCCGTGTACTAGACTGCTCTAACTGATGCGATTGGCGATATAATCAGTCTGTCCCGTTCAGATGTGGCTTACTCTGCAAGGCCTGAGCGCTGCTCTCGCGACTATATAGAGTCCTTAGCTTTCACAAAACGAAAGCTTTCTCGATCACGCACTAACATCTCGTAAACAGTCTCGATCCTTGCTAAGAACAGACTATGGCATGGCCATGCTTCATATCGCTATTTGAGAGCGTCGTTCCAACCGCCCTTAATCACATACTATATTGATAGGGCCGAACGGGTGGAACATTTGCTCTACATATGTTGGGTCACCAGAGAGTCGTTTATATACTCTAGAGACATGCCGTCACTGGTGGTGTATCGCAAGGCACTGTCGGTGCTTCGCGCAGATGTAAGGATTGGAGTGACGATGGATGGTGCCAACATAGGGAGTAGCGTGCTTCAGATCTTGTAGCAGCTTCATGCAAAATGCGTTATAATTTATATGTAGCGATGGCAGGGCCGCATCTCTGGCCTCCTCTTTGCTGAGCATGTGCGAATTACGGAATCCTAGTAGCCCGACCAACACTACCAGTCTCAAAGACTTCGATTAAACCTGCGCCCAAGCACTCTGCAAGTACCCAGTCGAAGGAAAGGCCATAAAACTGTTTCCACTTGCGGGTTCGGTTTGGCAAAATGCCCGAAAATTCGCCTCTGTACTTTTTCGCCTTTGCTGCGGGATCATCGGCGGATATACCGCCATTCCAGCGTTCAAGTAGGAGATACAGAGGAAGCTCGCGAAATTTAGACTTCATGATGAGAGATACGAGATGCGAACGAGCTGCAGCCAATAGCTTCAAATATGGGCCTGTGCCTGGTAAGGACACCTTGAGGCTTTGTCCTTCACTAATGACATCCTCACCATCTTGCTCGGATTGGAACTGGGAGCTGCTTCGACGCAAGCCTCCTCTTCCTCCGGCACCATATATGGCATCCTCTCCGCCTACAGCAGCCATAGACCCGGATGCAGCTCTCGATACACTCGAGATAGATGTTGCAGTCCCCAGAGACGCAGAGTCTGAGATATTACAGAAACTTGCAGAAGTGGTATACGGATTAGAGGACGTCAAAAACCCTGCACGCATCAATTTGGTGATCTCTGGCCCAGAAAAGCCACCTAGCGAAACAACCTGCGCGGTGGGTCTACTACGAATATGTTCCAAGAACCTATCTAGTGACTCGTTCAATGATCCCATTCAGATAAGTAGTTTGCCGGAAGGATGAAACTCACCGCGGAGACCTTGATCGAGCTCCTTTGCAGCATTAACAAGTCTTTCTATATCGTGGAATAAGACCAGACCCTCCCCAACGCTCGATCCCGCTGTGCCTCGTCCAGGTATAACCACTTTCCTAATCGTTCCTGCCTTGATCAATTCTGCAATCTCACGTTCTGTTTTGGTTGGCGAATCAATTAGGGCATGAACGTGAGACACAGTGACAGTGGGAGGTAATGATCTTCTAAAGTTCAGTATTTCCGCTATCCTAGTGCTGTTGAAGCCTCCGCTCTCTGGCATTGCAT
The DNA here is from genome assembly GCA_023065455.1 of Cladonia rangiferina. Taxonomy (NCBI): domain Eukaryota; kingdom Fungi; phylum Ascomycota; class Lecanoromycetes; order Lecanorales; family Cladoniaceae; genus Cladonia; species Cladonia rangiferina. The sequence continues at coordinate 150,913 of JAJREH010000037.1, read as the reverse complement.
CGAACATATGAGACCGGATATACTGTATTGTTTGGGCCACATCCCGTAAGGAGAGATCAGTCGCTAAAGTCTTGACGATTCCAAGGTCTTCAAGACTATCTCCAAATAGATCATCGCTGTCGTCACCGCCATTCATAACTTCCGGCTTAGAGAGGGAGCGTCGGACAGGCTTCCGCTGTTTTAGATCCATGAAAGGTGAAGATAAGGAGCGCTTTGGTAAGGGATTTCTACGATTAGTCCGCTTTGTGATGCGAGATGAGTGTGCAGCCGAAAAGTTAAGAGGCATATTGCTATTGATGCGTATAGCGGACGACTGCGGCCGGAGGTAATCAGCAGTCAGAAGCAGAGGTGAAATAATATGCCCGCCAATTCGTCGAAGACATTCCCATGTAAAATAAGGGCCTCAATGTGAATTTGGTCACGCAAGTCGTTTAATGCTCTGCATGAGAGAATGCGTTTTGATCAGAACGCCACCCTCATCATTCTTCTGACATCTGCACAATCACCGTTCCATAAGAGTGCAAAACGCCCACGGATGTTCAGGTAAGGGATATTCAGTGAGTAATTTTCTGCGTGTGGACGCGGCTCGCTGGGATTAAAGAAGGTAGAATTAGGTCCGGCCAGGCATTCACGAATCCTGATCATCGACCCAAGACGAATACTGGTAACTTACGAGTATCATAGTCAAATTACTCTGGATGGAATTTGATGAGTATGAAATAGATTGTGAAACAAGCCATGCCTACCTAGCCAGTCGTTTACAGTGCGTCACTGCGCCAAGAACGATCTACAGTACCGTGCACAGCCGTGGAACTTCTCTACTTCACTGTTTGAAACGCCCAGATATGACAAGAGTCCGACAGGGCTCGTAAGAGCTTTATTTTGGTTGAGAAGTCTTTTCACGGCAGTCTGATCTCCTCATTTCAGCAGGCATTTAGTATTCTGACATTGGCAATGGCTGCTACGCTCAACCCTGAGCCATTGTCGTCTACAGAACGTCAAGAGCATCATCTACCACCAAAGTCTTACGCCGATGCGGCAGTAGAGAATATGAGTCCTGACACGAACCAAGACAACACTTTCCAAGCACTATATGCTGGTCAAGGGGAAGATGATACTCCTCGAAAGCCACAACGAAACATGCACAAGAAGAACGGGTCGTTGCGGGTCAACGGCTTCTCCAAGGATAGCAAAGAACCCCATGTGGTAGTAGAGAGATTCGAGGATAAGGATGGAGAACACCTTGTCAGCATAACGTCTGGATGGGATAGTAAGAGAGGCAAGACATCGGTTGCAAGACGAAACAGCGAACTAGTCAGCGGCCGGAAGGCTGGCGCCCGCTGGGAACAAAGCCGGTATGGCCATATTCAGACAACTGAAGCATTCCCACTAAATTGAGTAATCTGTCCAGTATCCACTTCGCTCCTCTATCAGTCCCCTTGAAGAGACGTCTCCAGACCCTTGCGGTTCTCGCCCATACTCTCAGCGTCGCCTCCCTTCTCGGTTTCTTCTTCCTGCTCTGCTCCATCCCTCTTTTCTGGCCTCTACTTGTACCCTACCTTATCTACGTCCTCTTCTCCAGTGCCGGCTATTCAGGTACCCTGAGGTATCGATCGGACTTTGTTCGCTCACTACCCATCTGGTCTCTTTTCGCCTCTTACTTCCCTGCCCGCCTGCACAGATCTGCAGTGCTCCCACCAACACGGAAGTATATTTTTGGCTATCATCCACACGGGATTATCTCGCATGGCGCTTTCGCCGCCTTCGCTACGGAGGCCCTTGGCTTTTCTCAGCTTTTTCCAGGTATCAAGAACACCCTGCTCACACTCGACTCCAATTTTCGCGTCCCACTATATCGCGAATATGTTCTCACGATAGGTCTGCAGTCTGTATCACGTGAGTCATGTGAGAACATCCTCTCTAAAGGTGGCGCCAACGGAGAAGGAATGGGTCGCGCCATTACGATAGTCGTGGGTGGGGCTCGAGAATCTCTAGAAGCACAACCATCTTCCCTACGTCTGGTCCTCGCACGACGCAAAGGTTTCGTCAAGCTTGCCATCCGTACTGGAGCTGACCTAGTGCCCGTCCTCGCGTTTGGTGAAAATGAATTATATGACCAGGTGCAACCGGAAGATCATCCAATTATCCACAAAACTCAACTTCTTGTCAAGAAGTTTCTGGGTTTTACTGTACCTCTGTTCCATGCCCGAGGGGTCTTCAATTATGACGTCGGTGTTATGCCTTACCGGCGACCATTGAACATCGTCGTTGGCAAACCGATCAAGGTGGAACAAGCGAGCAAGCCATCCGAGGCTTATATCGCTGAATTGCACGAACTATATGTAAAAGAACTGCAGAGGATATGGGAGGAATGGAAAGATGAATTTGCGATGGGAGTCACAAAAGAGTTTGTGATTGTGGACTGATAAGCACCTATGTCTTATTGCTAAGAACAAGCATGTCATTGTTCAAGATATTCTATGTATATATAGCCTCCCATAATCAGTTGCTTCTTGGATAGTAGGATTCCTAGCAGTTAGACAAAACTTTTCTGCAGCCATGTGGTTGGTTCCTTCCCGAGAGCGACAAGCTTTCCTGCAGCTGGCCGAGCCGTAGCTTCCCAGAACGCATCATCATTCTATCCGCCCTATGAACCTTACCAATTCCTCTATTCATTCTTCTACTGCACATCATCAGAACCACATTCGCTGCAGCTAGAATATATATTGTTGATCCATTCTGTATTAGTATCTTTCGCTGCTTGCTCTGCTTACTCATACAGTCTGCCAACCAATCTCTTTCTACGTCTTACTCGCAATCAGCATCAGTGTTTGATACCCTTAATATGGCACCATTAGGCAACCTTGTGCGTTTATTGCCGTTGCACATCAACGAATTACCCGCCCATCCAGCTCTCGATTCCTTGCTGCAGCCTCCGAGTTCCAATCGCGAGAGCGCCAGCAGCAGTCCCTCGCAAACTGGCAAAGTTGATCCCCGCGAACGTCCCAACCTCATCTCTTTCATGGAAGAGATCCTTGATCAAGCCGCTATGTTCGTGGATGACACACTGCCTGCTACATTCAAAGAAGGTGGACTGAAGAGATCAGAGCCCTCGGTAGCCAAAGTCCAACTATTGAAACGAATGGTTCCTCCTGCCGAAATTAAAGCAATTCCCTGGATCAACTCGAGCATTCCTCGCAATTGGTCAGCGAATGGCGCAGAAAAGCCGGGAGAGGCGTGGTTCGCAAGGAGAAGTCGTCATGCGAATCACAGCCAAGAGGGGACCGCGGACCTTGACGAATTCGATTATGGCCTGCGTCACAACCATTCGGAACACGAACAAGACTACACTCCAGATGTATTTGACTCATACAAAGTTCTTGACTGGTCCGAGCAGATTGAAGCTGCCATTGGTAATGGGCCAGGTATTGACGATTACAGAGAGCTCAGTATGAGTAGTAAGTAGGCTCTCACTCTACTCCTCTCCTACAGACGAAATGTACATGCCAGCCGCGAAATGTGATTAGAACCTGTGATTTCCAATTTTCCATATTTCGTGACCACTCATAACCTGCATTTGACTAACGAATCGTGTCTCAGTATACGAAATGTGTCATAAGCTCCCCGCCGTACTTTCGAATCGGGTCTTCCCAGTGCTTGTTGTGACCGCGAAACGAGGAAAGCATGCCTTTGTCGTCGTTCAGATCCCAATCGATATAAGGAATTTGGCCGCGGCATTCTATTCCAATCAGAGGAACCTAAAGGAGGGAGGCAGCTCGCTGAAGCGACAGAAAGTGGTTCTTGGGTAGGTCTTGATAGTTGATTGAATATAGGTGTGCGTATATTGACAATTTCCTAGCATCTACACGAGCATCGAGACTTGCCGCATGCTTCCTGATCAGAATATCGAATGGACAATGGCTACGGCAAGTGATGCAAAGGGCTGGTTGCCGATGTGGGCTCAGAAGATGGGTGTACCTTCTGCTGTCGTTAAAGATGTCGGATACTTCATCAAATGGGTCCACAAGAAAAGACCACATCTCCGTGCCAACCGCCTACCTGGCTCTGAGGCGGAGAATGGCTCAATTTCAGGCAGATGACATGGAACATACGTCGCACGGTCTTGTACATCATTGTTCTCATACGCCGTTTGGGAGGAGTTTACATACGTGATGAAGAACCGCATTGACTTACACGCTCATGAACGTTGTTATGAAGTATGCATTGTTTGGTCCGGGCTTCGGATATTGTAATACCGCTTGTATGGATATTATTGGCTAGGGAGCTGCTTATTAGCTAGTCATTCGAACACTTTCCTTTTTCGATTTCCCCATTCCTCCATCTTGGCCTTTCTTCTAGTTTTAGGACTATTACAAGTGCTTCTGAACACACCTACTAGTAGAATTATCGCAATTTTCGTGTGAGCGGTAATGGCAAGGAGAAGCTCTGGAGTTATGCCATTGGCTAGAGCTGCCCGGCGCTTACAGCGTCGAAGTGACACCCTGCCACTCTGCAGCCCCATCGACACACCAATGAAGGAATTAACGATAGTGGGCGGCTACGGGTACCTTGGCCCGTTCCCTGCGACCAGCTTTACGTTCTTTACCAGATACATAATCAGAATGTGATGAACCCGACGAATGAATGAACGACTCCTCTTCCTCTGGCGCTGTTGAATCACATCCACGCCGACTTTCGCGCGAGGCAACCCACGAACCTAACCCTAATTTGACGTGGATGTTCAGGAAAGCTATTAATATCTTCACCAAGTAGACTGACCGTTTCTGCGGCCTTCATACTTAAGAATGAGTTCCGGCGGCGTGCGTCATGGCAAGGACGAGATGTTTCTTGACCGGCCATCAAACGGCGACTCGCCCACTATCGAACCACTGAGGATTTACAAGCGAGATTCACGCTCTCCAGAACCTGATAAGCAGCGGACTGGACTACCGCAACCTATTGCTTTTCCCCTTCCTCCTGGCGCATCCAGCTCACCGGCTCCATTACCTTATCCCGACGATCGTCAACGCACCCAACCGCGTCCCACGAATGCTACAGACGAGCACGGTAGAGCCTCGCCAGCTAATCCTTCCTCACCTCCACGCGCAGGCTCGACAGAGCCAGCAAGGGCCGGCGTGCATGAGTACCCATCTGCGCTACGACCCCGAAATGGGCGAGACACTTCATTGGGCCAGTCGAGCTCGAAGCTGGCGGAGAGGAGGGGTAACTTGCCAAAGCCTTTGCCGGACTCGCCAGGACCTGAGGCCCCGGATAAGGAAGGCCTTTTTCAAAGAGCTCCACAAAGGCCTGGTGTAACAGCCGCCACAGACAATCGAGTGCCTTCTCGAACGGAGGCGACCCCATACCCAGAATACTATCAGCAGTACTGGCCACCACCAGGAGAGACTTCTGACGCTACCCCTCCGGGCGCCTTAGACGTACCAGTCCCCGGGGGAGTAAACAGACTGAGCTCGACAGCGTCCACGTCAACTACAAAAGCCCAACGAGGCTCGCCTCCCCCTCCCGAGACTCCTATCGTGGCACCTGGCGAACTACCTGGGGGAGGCATCGAAGCGCGATATGCGGCGGCAGGCATTGCTGGCACATCAACTTTGACAAGCTTGCAAGCCCAGAATGCGGCGGCAGCGCACAGAGCCGCTCAATATCCCCAGCCTGTCAGACCGCAACAGTCGGCAAGTGCGCAGCAACCTGATCCTACGCGAAGACGCTGGACACCAACAGAAGAGCCTGGAACCCAACCGCATGGACCTCCTACAGTTTATCAAGGGCCGAGCCAAGCGTCTGGCTCACCTCCTGTGCAAGCACCCACACCTCAAGTTCAAGCCCAGATAACCTCCCCTTCGGGACGAACGCACGCGCCGACAGCACTGGAGCAAGATTTCCAAAGAATGCACGTTACCTCGTCTCCTCCTCCAGCATACTCACCCGCCGGCTCCTCAGCCACTGGAACCCAAGGTTACCCCACCGAAAAACGTAATCAACCAGCTGCATCATCGACGACGGCAGCTGCAGGTGCAGCGGTTGGAGCCGTAGCTGGGGCGGCAGCTGCGGTGTCCTCTTCCGCAGAATCAGCGAACGCTGGCCATCCAGCGTTTGCACATGATACAGCGGCTCAGACCTCGATAACGCAGCCACCAGTTCAAGCCGCCACGCAGCCATCACCGCAACCTGTGAAAAGTTCTCCGGCGCTGGCTGGTCCAGGCCCTTCTTCCCCACCGCCCCTCCCAGAGGGTTGGATTGCCCATCTCGACCCCAATTCCGGCCAATACTATTATATTCATTTGCCAACTCAATCTACGCAATGGGAATTTCCAAAAGGACCTACTCCGCTGAATCTCAACGAACCTCTATCTCCTACGGGCAGTGTGAACTTTGGGAATCCATTAGCATCTCCTGGGCTCAGTGCGTTCGGCGGTAAACCATTGGCATCTCCTGGCTTTGCGCCATCCACCCCTGGCTACCAAGATAGCATTATGAGCATGCAGTCATCCACTCCTACGGTGGCAGGTTTCACCGGCCCACCGCCAAGTGCTGGGGTGGAGATGTACAAGATAGCGCCAACAAACGGAGTTTACTTTGGACCTTATCTGAGGTATACTAACATGGACCTGGAAAGGGGCATATGGCTTGGTTCAATATTGCTTGTCACAGATGCTCCTCAGCCCCCAACGATACACATACACAAAAGTGTAGATCTCTCTCCAAACCCACGGCAATTGAAGGCTAGTCCTATATCTACTCACCAACGGTGGAAGTTCTATCGGTACGACATCGATTTACAAATGGAAGAACATACTGGTGCAAAATGGACATACGCAATAACCTCTCATCTGGGCTGCACACGATATGAGTTCTTGGTTGCCGGCAAAACCGAAACCAGCTGGCGATTTATCGCTACATCGGGGAACGACTTTGCTCTCAACGTTAACGCCAACGAGCGGGCAAAAGTTGGGGGAATCGGCTATATGTGGAAGGACATCATGCAGAAACATGTGGAGTGTGGTGGGTTCCATACGCAACTTGGTCTTGGCGATCAGATATATGCCGATAGGATATGGAAAGAGATTCCTCTCTTGAAGCAATGGCTTGCAATGAGCGGCAAAGAGAATCGGAAGAATGCCCCGTGGACCGCCCAACACGAGGAAGACGTTTCACATGCGTATTTCCACTACTATACCAGTCACTTTGATCAGCCGTATTTGCGAGAGGCTTTTGCACAGATACCACATATTCTGCAGATTGATGATCATGACATGTAAGTTGTTTACGCCTCTACCATCCTCGTAAATTACACACTGACGGTTTCGCCTTCCAGATTTGACGGCTTCGGTTCATACCCTGAGTACATGCAATTTTCCAATATGTTCAAGAATATAGGCCGCGTCGGTATAGAAATGTATTTGCTTTTCCAGCACCACACCACCCTCGAGATTCTTCGCAATGTAAGCACCGACACGGACATCTTCACCATCACCGGCACCGGCTGGCATTTCGTGAAGTATCTGGGTCCGGCGGTGGTGGTGGTTGGTCCTGACTGTCGTTCGGAAAGAAACCCGCATCAAGTGATGGCTGGGCCAACATATCAAGGGCTTTTCCCGAAAGTTGCTCTACTACCAACTTGTGTACAGCATTGCATCTGGATGATCGCGGTACCTCTGATCTATCCAAGACTGGAAGCGGCCGAGCAAATTGCCCATACAGTTGCCACAGGTAAAAAGGCTGTAACTGGGGCGTACAACGTACTTGGGAAAGTGACTAGTTCAGTGGCTGGCGTCGTGGGGGCCAAAGGTGTGGTCGGTTCAGGCTTTGACTCTGTGAAGAAAGCAGTCGGCAAATCTGGCCTCATGGGCGGTATATTAAGTCCGTTTGGCGACATCGACATGTTAGACGAGCTTCGCGATCAATGGACTCACGAATCAAAGGTATACCCTCGTCACCCTGATTTCGTCTATCATGCTAATCGCATCCAAGGACCTTGAGCGCACCTACCTCATCCGCATTTTACAAGACATAGCTAAGCAGAAGTCCATTCGTATGACCTTCTTAAGTGGTGCAGTCGATTGTTGTGGCGCTGGCCTCGTGCACGACCCATCCAGACCTTCTGACCATAAGACGATGTATCAGTTGATCTCTGCCTCTGTCGTCAATACTCCGCCGCCCTCATATGTCCTCAGACTCCTACACTCCTCTCAGAAACCACTCTACGTCCCACCGAACGGCCACCGCTCCAATACGCTGCGCAACGGGTTGAGTCGGGTTAAGAATCGGGTTTTTTTTTTAATTTCTTATTCTTTTAATAACTTTTTTATTTATTAAGATAATTTTAATATTAGGGCATGGATTTAAAGCCCTATATTAGGGCTATAAAACCCTATAATTTTGACGCTAAACTAATATAGATTAGTGGAGCTATTAGCGCGTCGGGTTGTCGGGTCGGGTCGGGTTAGACTTGAAAAACGCAACCCGACCCGACTTTGAGTCCCTGTTTTTAAACCTTAATAATTCTACTAACCTAGATTAGTTTAGCGTGAAAAATACAGGGTTTTATAGCCCTTAAGTAGGGCTTTAAATCCATGCCCTAATATTAAAATTATATTGATAAATAAAAAAGTTATTAAGAAAAGAATGTGAAAAAGTTGAAATGCCAAGAAAAACCCGTTGCGCGGCGTACGCTCCAACAACGCCCCCAGTGACACCAAGGAAGATATGATGGAGATCTTCACCAACGAGCCAGACGGGAGACAGAGGGACATGCGGAAGCTTATGGGCCGGCGCAATTACGTGGCCATTGTTGCTTACGATCCGGAAGTCGTGACTGGGAGCTTTGGTCAAACCAACATGCACGGAACGGGGGCTGGGAAGCTGAGCTTAGCGGTGGATTTTATGGTGCAGACGGATGGTTCGGGGTTGGGAGCTGTGGGTGTAACTAAGTACGGACCTGTTATCGTGCCGAGTCTGGAATATGGCAGGTGATGGTGTGATATATCCAGGTCTGGTGACTTTTTGCACTTCCCCATCTGATTTTTTGAATATAAGTAAATCATATCACCAGCCTTGGATATAGCGAAGCATGTGTGTGTCCATAAACATTTCGGAGATATTCATACGATCTCAACGTATTTACAATCGAATATAGTAAATTTGATACGTATGTTGGCAATCAGTCAATCACCCAGCTCCATGATTTTGCCCACAAGATACGACACGATGACTTCTGTTCTACTGATATACCTCAACGTCGCCGTCCCCCTCCCTTCCACACCACTCTCCCCACCCTCTATTTCCTACTCGTCTTCCTCTCCTCCAACAACCTCTTCCTCCTAACCTGCAACTTCCTCCTCTCCCCCCATCAACCTTCACCCCCCTGCTAATCTCCCACATCCCTTCCTGCACCCTCACAACCGCCTCCGCGCCCCTACTACCCTTCACAGCTTTGATAAACGGCCCCACAATCGTCCTAGCACCCACCACTTTCATTCCCTCCACCGGCTTCAACTTATCCAAATCCAACTGTTGTTGCTTCCCTACCTCCTCCTCTCCCTCCTTCTCTGCTGCTACCGGCGCATTCACAACCATCTTCTTCATTCGCACCAACCCCGACGATGACTGCATGGTGCTCGTACTACGCGCTACATCCCCACTCTCAGCTTTCGATACAGGCACTTCAACGACTTTAATCCTCGCTTCCCCATCTCGCACGTATTGGAAATTCCCGCCTACGCCATATATTCCTTTTCGAAATCTGTCTCTCCACCATAGTAGGTAGCGTCTTGTGCGCGCTGGTTCGACGCCGAGGTCTCGTAGTTGGCCCGAGGTGAGGGAGAAGAGGGAGGGCCAGTTGGGGATTTTGGCGGCGTGTTGGGAGAGGTTGCGGCCGATTAGGGTGAGGAATGTGGGGGGGTCGGGTACGAAGGGTGTGGGTGATGGGATTGGGGGCTGTGTGGTGGAGGTTCGCGCGTGGAGGCAGCGGTTGCATATTGTGACGCCTCGGAAGACGGTATTGGGGGATGGGAGGGAGCGGGTTATGGGATTTCGGACGATCATTGCGGTGGTAGGAGTGCTGATGTGTGAGTCTCAAGTGTTTGGAGAACAGTTGCATTGATTTTTCGACGGTTTCTGCAGCCCTATGGTTAGCGCGAAATTGGATATCAAATCCCAGAGTCATAGCATCCTCTTTGATTCTTTCTACAGTCTTCATCACTGATGCTACGAGCTCGGAGGCGATCGCCAGGACTAAAACCGTGGTATTGAATTTCTATAAACAGAATCATGGCGGTTTCGCCACTGGTCACATATGAGGCTGCATCTAACATCAAGGTCACTGCCACCAAAGCAAAGACCTTGGCTGTTCGAACGAACTCGACCTCTCAGAATGAAGCTCTTCCTGAGGCCAGATCAGGCGGCCAGGAGCTCGCAGAGAGGCTGAATCAAGAGACCAAAGACAAATATGTCAAGGACAAAAAGCTCGGCGAGGGAACCTACGCCGTTGTCTATTTGGGTCATCTCAAAGCCGACCCCTCATCTCTAGTTGCCATCAAGAAAATCAAAGTCAACACAGAGTACCGAGATGGCCTCTCCATGGATGCTATTCGTGAAGTCAAATACCTCCAAGAACTTTCACATCCGAATATCATTGCATTGCACGCTGTTTTCTCCTCCAAGAATCAAAATTTGAATCTAGTGCTTGAATTTCTACCCTTGGGAGACTTAGAAATACTCATCAAAGACAGCGAAGGTATACGCTACGGAACTGCTGAAGTGAAGGCTTGGATGGGAATGCTAGGGCGGGCGGTGTGGTTCTGTCACGAAAACTTCGTACTACACCGAGATATCAAGCCGAACAATTTGCTCATTGCCGCGGATGGAGAGGTCAAGCTTGCGGATTTTGGCCTTGCTAGATCATTTGCAGATCCATATCGGCCTATGACTTTTCAGGTTATAACTCGATGGTATCGCCCCCAGAATTGCTGTTTGGCGCCAGATACTACTCTGGGGCTGTTGATGTCTGGTCAATGGGCACAGTGTTCGCTGAGCTCATCTTAAGAGTGCCATTTCTGCCAGGGAACACTGATTTGCATCAACTGGAGTTGATCTGCAATGCGATTGGCACCCCAACCGAAGAGAACTGGCCGGGTATCTCTAAATTGGAGGGCTACGTCAAGTTCGACAAGGCTACAACGGTCCCTATACGCGGGAAGGATTTCTATCTATCTAGATTTGGCACAGCTGGACCTGTGGGAGTCGACTTGTTGATGTCCATGCTAGCCTTGGATCCTCGGAAACGCTGCACAGCGCGTCAGATGCTTGAGCACAAATGGTGGACGACTGAGCCACAGCCCACAGCAAAAGAGGATTTGCCGAAGAAGGGCGGTGGCCTGGAAAAGATGGGTGACGATTTGAAGAGGAGGGGAGGAGAGATTGAAGATGGCCGGGGCGACAAGGTTGCGCGGAAACTCAACTTTGGTGCTGCGAAGTGACGACTGAATAGAAGCAAAAGAAGCTTCTCAAAGCTTAATCGACTGCCGTTACATATGACCCAGGTTGTTGTGGTAATCAGCTGTGGGGCGGAGCCTTGCACATCACTTCGTGGATATTATTGGGGGCGATGAGTGAAATGTCCCAAGGTACCCGTGTTCCATCGGAGATTGCTCGCTTGGTGCTGACTACATGCGAGAGCGCGCCATGGGACAGGACCAGAGAATTTCTGGGTTCCTTGTTGGAAATAAAGGTCGTTGATGTCACGATGAATCTTCTCCAGCAATGCTTCTCTCAAAGATCGCATCTGAACCGGGGTCCTCTGTACCAGAACTGCCATAGGCTAAAGTAAGGTAAGCTCAGATCAAAAGAGGCCGAAGGGAAGCTTTCATTAGCAGCGATGGAAAGGGCAGCGATCTTCGGAACCAAGACAACTACTACTGCAGGCACCACCTCTATCCGTTTTGACATCCTAGCTCGCTGTTTGAGGTCAAAACTCTGGGCATCGGACACGGCTATGGTGTCGGCTACTCTAATATCATAACGGCCGTATGGCTATGCGCAGCACCGTCAAGTCCACAGGAAACGGAGTACGCATTGGTGAAGTAAGCCGTGTTTTGGAGGGTGGCCGATGGGAGGCTGGACTTTCATTTCCCCAGAAGTGGAATTGGTGACGTTTGTTGGTGTGATGTCTGAGCCTCTATGCAGGTCAATAGCGAATAAATGAAGCCCCTTTTCCTGCATTGTGATAGGAATGGAGAGAGTCGTGATGAATAGCGGAACCAAAGGCCTAGCTCCATCATTCATAGGGTGCTTTGGACCTTCCAAGTGCTCGCCTAAACGGGCCCTAGGAAGCCCCCCTCGGACGATCCAGTCCAACCCTTGTCGTAGATTCTAGGTCAGGATGCTAGTGGTAGTCAACCCCCTCGAGCCTTTCAGCAAGTGACTGGTAGAAGTTTATGTAGAACCGTGGGTCCAAGGATCCTTCACCACTTGTCATAACGTGCTTACCATGTAAACTCTTTCCTGATTCATCAAGGGTATTGAAGTATTCTTCAGTGCATGCAGCAACCTACTCTAGAAAGCTGCAAGACTGCCCAACAGCAAACTCGAGCCCCATCACACATACGAAGACCTGAAACATTTGCGGGGCCCGAACTGGACTCTTGAATAGTGAATCCTCGCCCACTCTGCTCTTGCGGCCTCAACTTTCTCTCGTCTCATGCGCGTATCGGTCTAAGACACGCGCTCTAGCCATCAGAATTCACGGAAAGTGAAGCCGAATGGAAATACAATCAAGCGCCAGTTGCAACTAAGAGTAGGGATACAAAGCGCTGGCGCAGGTCTATCTATACCAGGAACGGAGGTCCAAGCCACAGAACTTGACCTGAACAATTGAGAACCTCCCGACCAAGTATACAGCAGACAAGAATCAGCCTTTTAACTGCTGCTGTTGCTGTTGCTGGGAACTTGTTCTTTTGGATGGTTGGATCACTTCAATCTGTTCCTTAGCTTACTCAGTCACTGGAAGTCGCGACTGGTCGGCAGCTCTTTCACTCTCTTGTCCATTCCAAAGGGAAAGCGTCACTACTAATGAATTAATCCAACCCGACCATACTCTTCACGTTCTCGCGGCCTCTTGATAAGGTGTTCACCACCTGAGCAAGACCTACCAATACCACCGACAACATGGCAGGCAATGCTACTCAACCTGCCCTTCCCCCACCAACTTCTGCGCTGCCTCAACTACCGATGTCCAAACTCCGTATACCTTCAACGACAACTCTAACTACAGCTCCAACTACAGCAACATCTCCAAAGCTCGGCCTAAGGACACCCTCAAAAATAATAAAAACCCCCACTCTAAGTACCACTCATTCCACATCAAGCCCCGATATACCTACGCTCCGCTCCACATCAACCGCCTTGACCACTGGCCAAGGCGGGGACCCTCTGGCAGACAAAGAAGTGCGTCGGTCAGTCAGTATTGCCAACTTCCCTCAGCCACCTAAGATTCGAAGAACGGGCATTGAAAGCAAGTATTCCACAGCGTCGTCTTCTCCATCGCGGGGTAACGAGAACGGAGAGGCACGAAGGGGCAGTTTGGGAAACAAAAAGCCAAAGACAAGGGTTTCGGCTGACATGCTAAGTCGAACATACAGCACAGCCTCCACACCCAGCTTGTTGAATGGGAGTGGCGAAGGTAAAGCCGTTGCAAGTGAACAAGGCATGAGAGCGTCGAACGACATGATGAGCCCTCGGTCACCACAGCACAGTCGAAGCTCTTCTGCTCAAGAGTCATATTCTACTTCAGCAACCACATTTGAAGATACAGAAGAGAAGAGGGGTCGTGACGAAGTACATATTGAAGAGAGAGGTCAGAGAAGGGAATCTGGGAGGACGGAAAAGGAGGGCAAGGGCAATGTTCTTGTCAGCGTGCGAGTACGGCCAGATGCAGGTGGAGACAGGTCGTCTGGCAAGGACTGGCTAGTGGATGGCAGGCAGTCACTAGTAGCTTACAGAGGAAGGGAAGGAGGGGACTATTACTACGGTATGCTAAAGATCCGCGCCAAAGACCCAAGTGGATCTCGAGCTCTGATCGCTAATACAACGTCGCTGCAGACAACGTCTTCGCGCCATACGATCAAAACCATAAAGTTTACGATGCTTGTGCGAAACGGCTTGTACGTCGTGTTATGGAAGGTTACCATGGGACAGTCTTCGCCTATGGCATGACGGGTACTGGCAAAACCTTCTCCATGCAAGGAACCGCAACCTCTCCCGGTGTGATACCACTGGCTATAACTGACATCTTTTCCTTCATCCGAGAGACGCCCCATCGAGAGTTCTTGTTACGAGTCAGCTATCTGGAGATCTATAACGAAAAGATCAATGATCTTTTGAGACCTCCAATCGAGGGTGGTATTGGACCAGGGGCTGCTCAGCAAGAGGAGATCAAACTTCGTGAGGATCCAAAGCGTGGAGTCTTTGCAAGCCCGCTGCAGGAAGAAATCGTGCAGAGCCCAACCCAGCTGCTTCGAGTTATTGCTAGAGGTGATCAGTCCCGGCGAACAAGAAGCACCCAATTCAACGCTCAGAGTTCGCGGAGCCACGCAGTAGTGCAAATAGTCGTCGAGAGCCGAGAACGACCATTCCGTGGGAAGGGACAAAGTGATAAACGAGCTGCTCTCGTTCCTGGGGGTGTCCGGGTCTCCACTCTAAGCATGATCGACTTGGCTGGCTCAGAAAGAGCCGCAGAAAATAAGGAGAGAAGAACAGAGGGCGCTCACATCAATAAAAGCTTGCTCACACTGGGGACCGTCATTGCACGACTGTCTGGTGACAAAGATAGCGCCGGTAACCCAACAGACAAGGATGGGAAGCATTTGCCGTATAGAGACAGTAAACTTACTCGACTGCTGCAGCCAGCTTTGTCTGGTAACTCGTTGGTCAGCATCCTCTGTACCATTCAACTAGGTTCTCAGGGCAGCGTGGCTGCCGCCAATGGTCATACTGGGGAGACACTCAATACGCTCAAATTTGCAGCCAGGGCAAAGAACAATATTGTTAGCCATGCAAAGAAGGCCGAGGAGGCACTTGGCAGTGGCACAGATGCAGGCAGTCGAGTACTCCTTGAGCGGTATCGGATGGAGATACAAAGCTTACGGAACGAGCTTGACAATCAGAAGAAGGCTCAGGAAGACAAACCCCTCGGGAAAGGTGATGAGATTCCTCTCGACGAGGAGGAGAGAAAATTCGAAAAGGAAGCTGAGCAGCGGCGGGAAGAGCAAATGCTCGAGATGCAACTCGCTAGGACAGCTTTGAACGACCGCATTGAGCATCTAAACCGCCTGATCCTGTCCTCCAAATCTTCGGGAGTCAATAACAGCGGCAAGATGTCATCGTTGAGTATTCATCCGACGCTGTCGATATCTCATAAGAGCGAATCATCTGCAAGGACTCTCCGGTCTTTGCGTTCTTCCGCAAGCCATTCCACTCTTGGCGGTCCTACAGCGTCACAAGCCCGCACGGTCTCAGTTGGATCTACGGTTACAATACCTGGCTTAGACAATACGCAGCAGTCACCCATTTCCTCGCATGACCAAGAGGAAGATTCAGGAGGCGAGTATGGAGACGGCAATGCGACATCAAAAGCACGCATTCGTGCTCTCCAAGCAGATCTGGCGGACAAGAATAGATACATCTCGACCCTGGAACAGAGACTGCTCCATGCTCGAAGGTCAAGTCAATCTAGGACCTCGCTGCTCGCTCAGCAGCCAAATCAACCGAATTCGCCAAGAAACACTACTTCCATCGAAGCGGATCCGCATGCTGCCGACCTCCTCAAAGAAAGGGATGCCGAAATCGCCGAGCTGCGCGCTCAACTTGACGACAAGAATCGCATGGTCAACGCGTTACAATCCGCCGCCCGGCACCGCGATATTGCAGACCTGGCATCCGAGCCAGCAACACCCCTCGAAAAGCGCCGGGAAAGCCTGCATCAAAGCAAGGATAGCAAAGACAGTAAAGACAGTGCTGGTAGCTCCGGCAGCGGCCACGGCTTCTCCTCAACAGTCAGCCCAGTCCAACTTCTCTCACCTCACAAGGAGAAAGAGAAGGAAAAAGCGATGAAGAGAAAGAGTATAGATGAAATGACTAAGATTCTTGACGGCATGATTCAGGATCGTGTTCAGACTGGCGGGCTCATCGTTGGAGCTAATGGAACCGTGAGAGTGACGCATGAGCGGAGAAAGGAGAGTCTGAGTGTTGTTCCCAGTGTTGGTGCGCTGGCGGCTCAATTGAGACCTACGTCTACGATTTCGGAGGGGGGCGGCGGAATGTAAAAGCCTGCACCAGTTGAAACGACTTTGGAAGGGGACGGCATGAACATTGGCATGAATGGTGTTTTGGTGTTGCATCATAGCTTCTCATTCTTCTTTGTTCCTTTTCTTCTCTGTATTCCTTTACCACACTTTTCGCTTTTTTCCCTTACCCAAAGCAGAGGATACCCCTATACCCAGAGAGTTTCATTTCTATTTCTAGATACCCAACACTTCACTGAGATGACTGCAGGTATGAGCGTGTTGAGAGCCAAGTCGCGCGGTTTCAGCGCTTCTTACGAATGTGTAATGGCTATGGTGGTCAATGTAAGATAGAGTTGAGCTAGTGTGATTAATCATGGTCGAAGTAGAAGAAGAAAAGCGTGCCAGCAATGGCTTCTGTTGGTGTCCTAAAAGTCGATTATCGTATACCTAGCAATTGTATTTGAACATACATAATTGAGCCAGTGGATTCATTCATGTTCATCCAGAAGAACCATCATTGATACGAATGCCGTGACTGGAGATCTATCATGCTTTCACTGCAATGCAAGAGGGGCGGATGTATGTAGTGCAGTTGTAAAGGTCTGTACAAAAGGAGATTCTATATTGCTAGTCACTTCTTTTGTAATCAAGGAAATCCTTATCCTATCTTCGTGTATAGATACGATTGCTCTGAACTCACTCGTACAAGAGCGAAGGAAGAATAACTCCCTCCTGACGAGAGAAAATACTAATTCCCAATTACCATGGTTGTTCTTGGTTTGAACGCATCCATGGATGTAGGGAAGGGGAGGATATCCATGCTTTTCTCCTATGCGTCTGGGGGTGGGGGGTTTCTGGTTTGGGTAGGGGTAGACGGATGAGAGGGTAGAGATGTGTGGTATGAGAAAAGAAGAAGGGAAAGGCAGAGGTGGAGGATTTGGTGGGTGGTGGGGAACGTAGTGGACGACTTTTCGTGGGCGACGACTTGCTCATTCTCTAAGGCGGTGCCCCCGCAGCTTACCCCTGAAGAGCTCGCCCATACGAAACCGCCGGGTTTGTATGGCGATTTTTGGTGAGCGGTTGTGGGCAGAATCGGCACCAAACATTGCCCATACGAACGCAGTCTTACAGAATGACTCGGGGCTTTGCAAGAAGTTTTTCATAATAGGTAGGGAGGGTATATATCACCGTAGCATGAGGGTATTGTTTTCAGTGATTTGGGCAAGGTATGGGAATGAGAATTGTCGTAATCTATGGTGCATGCAAAATAATAAGAATGCTGAGATAATTGATGCATGTGATGCTCACTCGCTTACTCATGTTGAAAGAAGACATGAGGAAGCTTGATGAGAAGTCCACCCCGTGGCCTGCCTACCAACCAACCAATCAATCAATAATCAATCACACGACCCTACCAAGATGTACTGTCGAGACATTTTTTTGTTGTTTTGTGTTTATAGAGTCCACCGCCTGTCCAATTGGCGAACCTGGTATGCCTCCTTCGCTAGTGCCCAGTAAGAGGAAGAGGAAGAAAATGTGCTGCTAGTGAAAAGTCTTTGGTGTCTAGCGTCTATGGAATTCGTCGTCCGTTTGTGTGGCCGACCTGCGGTAACACAATTGCTGATTTCCTATGAGCATTCAGGATGGATTTTGACTGATTGCCGCCTCGAAGGCCGTGGAGAGCATCTGTAGAAGGAAAAACGGACCGTCGTCGTGTGTGCTCGCTTTAGACGATCCAGACATGCATGCATAATCGAAGAAAGTAGAAACCAATTCACCAAAACTATCCCGCCGCACCATTTCGTCCTTCATTCTCTACATGTCAGCATAGATACATGCTAGTGGATTGCTTGTCAAGACGTTGTGGAATGTGTTCGTCGGAAAGGCCGAAGGTGGGAGTGTATGATATCAAAGGCCGGTGCCCCCCCAAGTATGCATACATGGTTGAAAAAAGAAAGAACCAAATAAGGGAGATTTTTTTGCTCCACGATATCGTTTCCATCCATCACTTCGCTCCTCATACTGTCGAGGTTTGTGTTGTGTGGGCACATTAGTATTGATGCTGAGCACCATGGGATTCGGGCTTTGGACCATCTCTCCACTCTTCCTTGATTTCGAGTAACCGTAAGCATCCCGCCCTGACTCTGCTTCCTCGTCCCATTCGTCACCAAGAATGTCCTTTCTGAGCTTCCAGCTCTCGACTTCGAGTACCGAATCCTCCTTGGAAGGACAACGAATCCGAGCCCAGCAGCGCTGAAGATGGATGTCTTGGAAGGCCCAAAGGGGTCTGATCCATTTCGCACCAATGCCTTCGAATTCCGCTTCGTCTAAGGAGCAGAAGGTGGTGGGCGATACATTAAGTGTCAGATCGAGCAGAAGATTTTTGAGGGAGCATTCGTCCGCAACACGCCAGCAAAGATCATCCCAGAGGCGGTCATGCTTCGCTTTCCAGATCTTGTTGTTGGTGAACTGAGGGTTACCGTAGGCCTGGTATTTAAGAGCTAGGCTAGTGATGGATTTCATAGCTACCGGAGTGAGTTGATCAAGGAAATGGCGTAGTGTGCCCAGGGCGTGGAAGTGGAAAGTAGACTTTGCATAGAAGACTGATGCAGCTTCGTCGTGCATTTGCTTGTTGACATGAAGAAGAGTCGTAGGGATTGGTCCATAGTAATCGCTAGGCAGACGCTGTCTGACCGCTTTGGGTTTGTTTTTGGTATCCAGCGATCGACGACGTTGAGCGGCATCGTTAGGGAGTACAAGTTTTGTGGTCATACTTGAACGCGGGTGGCGGTATGTGAGGCTCTTGCTTTTGTGGTTATTGTTGACCCATACAAGCTGGTATTCATCTTTGACAATGGCTAAGTCATATATCTGATTCCTGATCTCGCCAGGGAGTCTTAGGAATGGAAAAACACCATTACGCTCATACCGTAGTGGCCGAAGGGTCTCCGGCTCACAAGGTAGACGGACGAGAGGTCTTCGCGGTGATCCTGGTGATCGTTGATCCAAGATGAGATACCGGGGCTCAGGTAGACCAGGGATTATCTTCTTTGGGGATGGGATGCGGGGGATTTGGCATCCCTGGGTTCGCTGACGATTTTGAGGGTGCCAGGCTTTGCCTTTCTTTGCGGTCTGCGTGAAAAGGTTAGCTTGCGGCGTTGGAAAACACAGAATCGCTCTCCGGACTGGTTGGCTCACGCTGGCCGAGGAGGTGTTCTTGCTTGCTTCGATAAGCTTGTCGATTTCGTTCTTCTTGCCGACCAGACTCTTCTTCTCGCCACCGCGGGCGGGCTTTCCATTTTTCGCCATGGCAAAAGCGATCGAAGCACAAATTGGGTGGAGAATAGGAAGTCCCGAGGTATTGATGTAAAATCGCGTGAAATAAGGAGACAGAGACAAATCGGGGGGTCAAGGGCGTGTAATTGAGCTTTCAAATAATGAGAAGGTAGTCGAGATGCCACAGACAAGCAAGTACTCCCAGGACTAGTGCCAGACCGTTGGCCGGAGAGTTTTATATCTGAATGTTCAAGTTGTAGAGCAGAGAGGCAAGTATCGAGAATGTGGGGAGATGAAATCCGTAGAAGTGATCAGGCCTGTCTGAAACTAGAAGGAGTGGATCTCAATGTCGTCGTCTGATGCCGTATATTCGAGCTTTGCAGATGCATCTATTGTCATCAAGGTGCGAGATTGAGAGGCATTAGGTAGGAACCGAAGATGGCTGGGGATGGAGATAGAGGAAGGCGGATGGTCATCGGTGAGTGTTGAAGAGTGGGAAAGCAAGCTCAACAATAGCTTCGCGTCACTTTCGCGGAGCAACAAGAGGCTAGTGAGTGAATGATGCTAATTTCGACCATGACAAGAGTGAATAGGTCAATAGTAAGACTCCGTATCGTTTCAAGACCTCAATAGCGAGTATGGCAATAGGAACCTTGCTCATGAAAGCCCGCTTGTTGGAGAAACCTCATCGCATCATAATGGCAAAAAAACGGCAGATTTTGGCTATTGATCAATTCTGCGTATTCACTGCTCCATCCTGAGTTAGGGGGACTGGTTTTGTCAAAGGAAGCTGTTCGTCCCAGGAAAGAAGGTTGATGAATTTACTTCGGTTTCGGAAAGGGGGTAGATGCAGTTGAAACAGCCAACCAGCAGAAGGATGGCTTCACGAGCGAGCAGTACTGGTCAGCTTTCAACACCAAGAAGTAGAATGGAATTGATCAACCAGCAAACCTTCTATAGTGATTTCCTGTAATTAATCCGTATGTATGCGCTTCGTTCTAGTACGATTTAGACGCAGATATCTATGCCAGCTCCATAGACGCCCCTGAAAGCAGCGTACAGTGATCTCCTTCACTTCGCGATTCCTCGCTGCGCCATCGCTTTTTGCACTTCCTCGTATATCTCATCCGGGCTCTTCACAGCTTTTATCTTCACAACCTTACCCTGCTTCTCAAAGTACTCCACGACAGGCATACTGGTCTCAACGAACGTCTTAAACCGCTTCCTAATACTCTCAGCATTATCATCCGTCCGACCACTGGTCTTCCCCCGGTTGATCAGACGCTCCTCCATCACGTCCTCAGGGCAATCGAAGAAGAGTGTGAATTTCGAGGGGCAGACGGCTTCTTCAAAGCGAACAGCTTGGTCCATTTTGCGGGGAAACCCTGCGAAGCAATGAGCCACACCATCCTTGTCACCAAGTCCTTGTTTTTATTCCGAGGGTAGGCGAGACCTGGAACAAGAGTGTTGACGTACCGTCGATCAAGAATCGGCCCCTTCCCTCGTCCTGGTCCATGATAGCATTTTCCAACAATTGGACCGTAACCTCCATAGGTACGATCTTTCCATCCTTAATATACTCCTTAATCATATCCCCAAATTCACTGCCTTCCCTATCTTGCTCTGCTCGCAACAGATCTCCTGCCGAAAGATGTGTAAAGCCATAATCCCGTACTAGCTTGGCGCATTGGGTCCCTTTGCCTGCACCAGGGCCACCAAGGACAAAGATAACAGAGGTCTTATCAGGTGAGAATGTCGGAGTAGACTTCGGAGGGGCGGAAAGGCGAGGAGAGGCCGGTGCCATGGCTGAGTGTTGGGTTGGGGCTATTTAGGAGTTATGGAAGGGCCACGGGCTTTTGGGGGGTCCTTTGCACGGGCTTTGACCATAGAAACGTAGGCTCCTGTTCCAGCAAGGAAAATCAATATGAAAGGCCACACTTTCAGCTGCTGTTGGTTGGGGTTAGGCCGAGATGAGTAGTTTCGGCGGAGGGTTAGAGGAGAGGCTTTATAGACGAGATGTTGCTGATTCCTATGGACAATTGACCCCGATAGAAGAACAGGCACTATTTTATTTGCTTTAATGGTTCGCAATGACATATGGGGGAGAATGGATTAGATGTTCAGGTGGGCTGAAGTTTCTCTGGCAGGGTGCACGTTGCGGGCGTATGATGCTTTCTCGAGACTAGGTCATCCGTGCGTAGCTTAAGGTACCTTATCTCTCAACGTTAGGCGTCATCACATGTCGCATGCTCAAGTTTTGCGCAATGGTCATATAATTTTTGGTAATGAATTGAATTTATGTGGTGGAGTTACATACATATCTAGATGCTAGATTATATAGATAGACTAGATCAGTGACCTCACACCAGCCTAATATGTGAAAGAAATTGGTATAATAAGGTTCTTAAACTCCAGGAGAACCTGTACTCCTTCCAAGCCCATTCATAACCGTCCTATCGAAGATTTGCAGGTGGGAGTCTCGGACTCGTTGGTGGGCTTTCTACCCGTCCCTCTGTGGTGTATGCTTGCCCTGGATGTGCGGCTCCGAAACCTGGACTGCTTAGTGGACTCGAGTATGCGCCTGGAATTGGCACAGCGTCGTAGGTCTGCTCGCCCGGCGCTGCCGGGACATGGTCCTGCACCTGTGGCTTTGGCGCTGGCTCGAATTCTTCTTGTGACATTGTAGGACTGGCCGCGTGTATCTTGATGGGAGGTGGTTGCAACGTGAACGGTTTAGGCTGGGAGAAGGATTGGTGTTTCGATGCGAATTGTGTGCCTTCAGAGTAGTATTCACCATTCTCTGCCGCATCAATAGGGTCATCGTGCAAATGTGCTGGGAAAGTAGAATTCATAGGCGTCTTTTGGATGCCAGGAGTGTTTGGAGCAGATTGGGCTTTGAGTTGAGCCAGATAAAGATCCGTACGAGCTTTGTCCCGTAGATCCATGGACTTGGCGAGCCTTCGCTTGGAATAGAAGCGAAAGAAGACAACAGCGTAGATGGTTATGGTGATGACTTCGACAATGATCTCGATAAAAGCACAGATGAGCGACCAATTCTAAGAGAATGTTAGACTGAGACATGTAAACACTTAGAATACTTATGCGGGACCACGAACCTGAAGCCTGCAGACTAAGGCGTAGTTGACCTCTGAATCAAAGAGATCCTTTCGTTTTCCATCCTTGCAAGACCATCCCCACATATCTTTGCCTTGACCATTAGCTTTACTTGAATGCAGCACTGCGGCACCAATGATCCACATGACAGTTGCGAATGTGAAGTAAGCTATTGAGAAGAATGTGTAGTAAATCGCTGCTTTTTCCGCACGCTTATGACCGCCTTTCCAGTAGCCGTAGATAACCACGAGAGACATGGCTAGCGAGACACAAGCGATAGTGAGTAAAGTAATCTGTGGCCATGTTTTCTGGCCTTGAGCCCAAGCCGGAAAGGTGCTCCTGGGTGACAGCGACTTCGTAGCGTTGAATATCGAGAAGGTCGTGGATAACATAGCTAGAACAATAAGACTGCAGCTGAAGTTTGTTCCACGAAGACACATCTTGGCCATTCGGACGCGGGTTTTTATTTTCTGGGAAGCTCGTTAATGTAGCTCACCAATACTTGGAACAATATGCTCACGATGTCTTTTGCATTTTGCTTTTCCGTGTGCTCTTCGCGCTTCTCCAAAATATCCTCTTCCCTGAAAGTGGGACTGAGCGGATTAACAAGTCGGCCGGGTGTTCCGGGTGGCTTCAGCGCACTTTTGAGAGGCGAATTTGGGGTCAGTGGAACCTCGACGCCGGCATAAGATGAGTGCTTCGAGCCAATGTTGTCCGACATGTAGCCGAAGCCTACGTCGGAGGGCTGAGCTTGAGGCATGAGGTGTCGTGTGGTGACCGGAGGATCAGCAAATGGAGATCTCCCAGTCGTGCTAGGATCGATGGGTGAGTTGACTGATGTTGCTTCTGCGAAACGAGCTGTCCTGGGCGTCTTGATGGACAGGCCCGAGGAGGAACTTGACGATGTTCGTGCTCTCACCAAGACCTGGGTGTTCTTGATCTTTTCGTCGGGAGAGGTCCGCGGGGGATTCGACATGCTAAGCGATCTTGGTGCTGACGTGGGATTGCTAAAGCCTTACGCTGAGGGGTATCTGAATAATGAGAACCAGCTCAAGCACTGTATAAAGGTCGAATAGAAGCAGCTGCTGAACCGGTCGCAGAGGAGACAGACGAAAGAAAAGTAGAGACTGCCTGGTAAAGAAAAGATGGAGTGACGAAGGCGGGTACGTTGGGGTTTTTGTGGCTTAAGCGCTCAGCAGGCCTCGATATATTGACCACAAATATAGATATACACCATATCGCAATGGGGAATTAGGCAAGAGCGTCAAGGATGAAAGAGGCCGAGATGGGAGATGTGGGAGGAAGCCAGTATGAGTAGCACGGCGCGAAGGCCATGAGCAGACATCCTATGGGAGGGGCTCTCTGATAGGTAAGTCTAGATTGCTAGAAATAGACGCCCGGGAGTTCGTTAGCAGCCATACAGGTTGCTGCACCGCACCAGCTAACGCACTGTCAGCACACTTGCAGGAAAACGGCTTCTTTCTGGGCACCTTTACAGAAATTATATCCGTGCCTCGGCGAAGATTCAAGTCATCAATGGTATCCTGCTTCGAAAGCACCGTGCTAATGTCTCTTTCTTTCCTCGCATTGAAGCTGGACTCCTTGAGGCAGAAGTTATGACTCGAGTCGAGCTTGAATATGCGGGAGGCACTTTGCTAGCAGAGCGGCAACAGTGAGGCTAGCGATGTGATAGGTAGGACGTTGGACGATCATCACCCCTGCATGTGAACCCCCGGGCGGGCGTCAAGAAGAACACCACTTGATTGGCTATCGTTGCATCATCCGACGAAATCGCTTCGACCGCTACAGCCAAGATAATTTTGGAAACACCATCTGACAATCCCACATTAATCCATGAGCAAGGGAGTCTGGAGAGCTCCAACCTTGCTATTGTGACTAAATTCACATTCGCAGGAGTATCAACTCTCATGTCTGTGATCAACCAAGCTTTCTAATGGCAAAACTTTTCTCCGTTGTAACGGCTGTCATGCATTTGAAAACGGTGCGTTCAACTTGCAGCCATGGGAATTCTGCGATTGGCGTTGAAGCCCACCGGGCGCTTATAATTGACATATCCCACCCTAGAGCACTGATACTCAATATTGGACATGGCATTTCCAACTTGATGTGTATGATATGGCTATATATATTTTCTCTGCTATTGAAAATGTGATCCGTGTCCGTGAACCTTGACTCCCCTGCCGTTGGTCATTCTCTGTGGCCCAGCATTCGGCTGGCACAGTCCCATGGTTGCCGTCTAGTAGCAATATCATCACCCATGTAGAAAGATGACAAGGACATTGATGCTTCACTCGTTCAATCCATCCCCAGATCGGCGTAATTACTCGGATTTTCCTTTGAGTCTCCCAGCAGCGCAGGAATGCCACCGACACCTGGTTTCTAGAGGAGCTGAGAAAGACTTAGCAAAGGAACTCGCACCCATCCAACTTACTCCGCACCCAAGAGTAAGCCACAATCACCGACAAGACATGAAGTATTCTTTGTATTTCGCTGCTCAGGAAAATGGCCTTGTCAGCGTCTGTGGAGCTTTGAATATCACGTCCCTGCGACTTCGCAACATCCCATGGATCAAGCACGTCTACGCTCATTATTCATGACTGTACAAACCTCGCCCTCACGTGTTTTCTCAAGTACATCCCAACAGCAAGCAAGCTGTCAAAGAGACAAATGTAAGCTCTCTGATGCTACACAAATGATGACTAATATCACGGTGATTTCTTTTAGCGGCTGTATAGTAGGTTACTTGGTGTTCAGTTGAGGATTGATTTGCACAGTCTACTATTGGTACAGTATGAAATACTGGGACGCGAGCCCGCAAATTCTGGCGTAGAGATTGGTTTTCAGGCGTCTCAGGCGTCCTCGATAGTAATACCATCGAAAAGTTGTGATGCTCTGACGTCAACATCTCACCGTACTCGTTCCTTTGAGACTTTGGTAACTTTGCGGCTGGTTCCAGTGGCATTAAGCGCATGGCTAATATGGATGGCTGGATACGACTTCTAAGTCTATCACCGCCTTGAAAGTATTGGTCCATCCGTGTCTGCTGTAGTTTCTCAGTCAGCAAGTGCCAATCACAAAGAGCAAGCGCGTGATATCTGATAGGGGTCGGCAAATGAGAACACCCCCGATATTGTTATCTTATCCATTAACGAGTACGGAGTACGGATACAGCTGTTGCCTGCTCGGCTCGGTAAGCGCAGGTGAGCAGGATTGTTAGGGTGAGAGATTAAGTTGGTTGCAACAGATGCCCTAAAGAATCAACGGGAACGGACAGCCCAGACCCGGAGACGGGAGTATTCTTCATCCGACCAAGACGCTTGACTACAGATAGCCTAGCCTCAACCGACTCTAGTGTTCTGATTGGGCACGGACTTCTGCAGAGACCGACTTGGCGACTCTTGGCAAGATTTGTGGGGCATTAGGGTATCTCGAGTCATCGAACACGGATACGGCTGCCAATAAGAAATTATTGATTGATATCATTGTTATTGACTCCTTTCCTTCGTCGCTCTTGCTATTTCTATGTTCTTCTCTTTGTATATATGTTACATTATCAGTATGCACCGGTGACGATCTTCCTCCACTATCTGTCCACATTCTTCTACCACTGATAGAGAGTCTTCTCATAAGAAACCCTAAGCTCCTTAGGTACCCCAGTTGCCTCCCACTCTTTACCTCCCGCCCACCATGAAGTTCCCTACCCTGTCCCGATCCAAAGTCTCACCCTCAAACAATACGGACGTCTCAGCCCCAACCAACAAAGATGAGAGCATCACTACGCCCGCACCTCGCCTTTCCAGTGAAGCTACCTCGGCAACGGAGGTAGAAAAAGAGACACAGGTATCTCGCACCTCGTCCGACAGCAAGCCAATTCAGGAGGATGGAGAAAAACCAGCCGTCGAGAAGACCCCAATCGAAGAGGCGGAAGCGCTGGAAAAGCTCTCTGATGAGCCAGAATATCCACAGGGGGCCAAGTTGGGCATTATTATAGCTTCACTGTGTCTTTCGGTCTTTTTGATGGCTTTGGACAACACCATCATCGCAACTGCTATTCCCAAGATTACGGATCATTTCAAAGCCCTGGACGATGTTGGGTGGTATGGTTCAGCCTACCTTCTTACGACTTGCGCCTTCCAACTGTTCTTTGGAAAATTGTACACCTTCTTCAGCATCAAGTGGGTTTATCTCACAGCTATATTCATCTTCGAGGTCGGGTCCGTGATTTGCGGAGCTGCACCTACTTCTGTCGCTCTCATTATTGGGCGCGCGGTTGCAGGTGTTGGATCCGCTGGTATATTCTCAGGAGCTCTCGTCATTATCGCATACGCTGTCCCATTAGTGAAGAGACCAGTATTCACCGGAATTATTGGGGGCATGTACGGTCTCGCTTCTGTTGCAGGCCCACTCATGGGTGGAGCATTCACTGACAAGGTGTCTTGGCGATGGTGTTTCTACATAAACTTGCCAATTGGAGCGATCACAATCGCCGGCATTGCGATCTTCTTCAAGTCGCCGGAACGCAAGGCCGAAAAATCGATCGGCTTCTCGGAACGTGCCAAACAGTTCGACCCAATCGGAACGGTTTTCTTCATCCCATGCATCATCTGTCTCTTACTCGCGCTTCAATGGGGAGGAACGAAATACCCTTGGAGTAACGGCAGGATCATCGCTCTGTTCGTGGTATTCGGGTTACTCGCTATCGGTTTCGTCGCTGTCCAGCTATGGAAGCAGGACAACGCTACAGTACCTCCGAGAATAGTGAGAAAACGAAGCGTTGCATTTGGATGCTGGTTCGTATTCTGCTTGGGCGGGTCGTTCTTCATCTTCATCTATTATTTACCGATCTGGTTCCAGGCGATCAAGGGAACCTCGGCGGTTGAATCTGGCATCAGGAATTTGCCAATGATTCTGTCGTTGGTCGTAATGTCCATAATCGCTGGAATAGCGATTACACTACTCGGCTATTACACTCCATTCATGATCGGTTCTTCCGTGATCATGGCCATAGGGGCAGGTTTGCTATCGACTTTCAAAGTGGGCACAGGGCACTCCATGTGGATAGGATACCAGGCTCTGTTTGGACTTGGAATCGGTATGGGAATGCAACAGCCTCTCATTGCTGCGCAAACGGTTTGCGACATCCAGGATGTTCCAACAGCAACGGCTGTCACCAATTTCTGTCTAACGCTTGGAGGCGCCTTATTCATCTCCGTTGGCCAGAATATCTTTTCAAATAAGCTGCTTACCAATCTGGCGGCTAACGTGCCTGATATCGACCCATCTGTGATCCTCAACATAGGAGCGACAAGTCTGCGGACGGCTATTGACCCAGGCAACCTTGCAGGCGTCTTGGAAGCTTACAATGGCGCTATTGTAAACACCTTCTATGTTTCCGTCGCCATGGCGGCGTTCTCCATTGTTGGGTCCCTGGGTATGGAGTGGAAGTCTGTCAAAGGTAAGAAGCTTGAGGTTGGCGCTGCCTAGACACGTTGCTTGGGAAATACATTGTTAGATGAGGTCTGGTTAGAGGTCCTGATAGACACATTTCGCATAGCCGCGGCGTTCTTCAAGTGGTTGTCTAGTTTCTGATCGAACAATACTTCTTGTTCTCCTGTAAGCTGGTATTGGTCACTATGTAGACAGCGATTGAAAGCAGTCCATACCATCTCATCTCATGGAGAGATTTATATAGCAATGGATATCTGTAATAGTTAAAACCATCGGACATCAAAGCATTGAACCTTGCAACACATTCCAATCCTATGACTTGTACGAAAGCTGACACATTTGCACCGTGGACAATTTCAGCGTCAAGTATTATGTCAGAATACCCGGAGTTCTTCGGTAGTAATCAAAACCATATTTTTCGTTGGCACGTCGCATTCTATTAGTATAGAGATTTTGGGTAATATCCTATTACTCGGTGCTAGATTGATCAAAAATCTAGCGCTGAGTAGTAGAATATTAGGGATAATAATAAAATAATGTTGAGTATAAGAAGGAAACGAAATGCAAAAAGGTACTTTAAGGGGTGTTTTTGAGGTTTTAGGCTCAGTTCGGGGCCCAACTGCGGAAGAACTTCGGGTATTCCGCCCACCACCAAAACCACCCGACACGTCTGAGAACTGAGGCGGCTCTTCTTTCGGTTGAACATCGGCTAGGGCCCCCAATCCTAAACAGCTCGTATTAGGCTCCCAAAGCTCTCGTCCCAACGCACGTCTCGGGAGCTCCAATTGAGTCTCAGGGACCTCACCTTTAACAACAAACACAATTGAATAGTACTGTACTTTCCACTACACAGCCATGGCCCACACAGAGGCAGCCAGCGTTTACCCACCCTTGGAAGCTCGACCCATCAAGAACACAATATGTCTCTTTGATGTGGACGGCACCCTAACTCCAGCACGCCGTGTAATATGCCCCAAAATCCTCTATCCAGCTTACAAGATTTACTAAATAATCATCCCCAGCCCGTCTCCCCGAAATGCTGCAGCTCCTCTCCGCCCTCCGCCATAAATGCGCCATAGGCTTCGTTGGCGGCTCCGATCTCGTCAAACAGCAAGAACAGCTCGGGACACCCTCGATCTCCGTCACCGGCCTTTTCGATTTCTGCTTCGCTGAAAATGGCTTGACGGCTATACGACTTGGGCAGACTATGGCCAGCAATAGCTTCATTGGCTGGCTGGGACAGGAGAAGTATCAGCAGTTGGTGAACTTTTGTCTGAGATATATTGCGGATGTCAAGTGTCCTGTTAAGACGGGGACGTTTGTTGAATTCAGGTATGCTTGGGCATAGTCCTATCTCAGCAGTCGTGGTCAATTTGGTAGTATGATGTCGAGATTTGTTGAGCTAGCATCACTGCAAAAAGGAGGAGGAGGGAGACGGTCAGTGCTGCCACGCATACCAATGCTGACTCGCTCCACTTCTAAAGGAATGGCATGATCAACGTCTCCCCCGTCGGCCGTAACGCAAGCCTCCAAGAGCGTCAAGACTTCAATGAATACGACAACGAGCACCATATCCGCGCCAAGTTCGTCGAAGCATTGCGCGAAAAATTCGCCCACTTCGGTCTCACGTAGGTCCAACCTCCCCACCCCATCCTCGCCCATATTCATTACCTACATACCTACCAACCTACCTTGCTAACCCATTCTCCTGCCTTTGAAATAGATTTTCCATTGGCGGCCAAATCTCCTTCGACGTCTTCCCCACTGGCTGGGATAAGACATATTGCCTGCAACATATCAAAAACGAAAAGGAGATCAGCGGCGTCGATTATACGACTATTCACTTCTTTGGCGATAAGACGTATAAGGGGGTAATGATTACGAGATCTATGAGGATAGCAGGACCGTGGGGCATAGTGTGGAGAATCCTGAGGCTACGATGGCGGAGCTGAAGAAGCTTTTCGATCTTTGAGGGGAGGATAGGAATGAGTGGGCGAATTGGATGACGATGGAACCATGTTGTGGTGGATGAAGAAGAGACGGGTAATATTTTCTGCGAGGTCGATGAAAATTTATGAGGCATAAAACGCAAGCGTACCTATAGACTTGGCTTTTCTTAAGATAGAGTATGCACTAATCAAACAATTAATGCATGGGCTATCTCAGTCCCTTTTGGAGTAAGACTTGGGCGTTGTCCTCATTCTCTCTGTTGAATCCTGACATCAAGCAGAAATCTTTTGTCCTCATCCACCGCCCTGTAGCAACCACCTCCCAAACGGAGAACAATACTTCGAAACTCCGGGTATCTGAATCTTGCAACGCTTCCAATACCAGCAACGCCACGTTTAGGACTCGAAGGTTAAGAAAGACCCGATCCCTAGCCTCCATCCTAGGTAAATACCTCACATCAATAACCGCCACGCACCCAATATCAACGCCGCCGTACCCGTACAAACACCCCTAAAAACACAACCTCATTAGCAAAAGCCACCCCTCCCCACCCAATCATAACCCCCCCCCCCCCCCCAAAAAGAAAATAACTCACATCAACCACTGCAGCGTCGAAAACTTCACCCCCTCCACCCTCTCCTTCAACGCCGCCACCTCCTGCTCAATCCTCGTTTCCGTCTCCTTAATCTTCATTTCCTGCCCCTTCGCCTCCTCCCTAATCCTTCCCTTCTCCAGATTCAAATCCAACCTCACACTCGCCTGCGCGCGGTTGACTTCGTCGCGCAGGCGGGAATTCAGTTTCGCGAGATCGTTGGAGAGGCGCTCGT
Source organism: Cladonia rangiferina (assembly GCA_023065455.1). Lineage (NCBI taxonomy): Eukaryota > Fungi > Ascomycota > Lecanoromycetes > Lecanorales > Cladoniaceae > Cladonia > Cladonia rangiferina. Next base: position 119,976 of record JAJREH010000037.1, on the reverse strand, counting down.
GCGAGGCGAGCGTCATGGAGGTGTCGGAGGAGTCGAGGGCGAGGAGCTCGGAGCGGAGTTTCGTGAAATCTACTTTTTGCGTGTAGGTGGAGCGGTCGGCGTCTGGTTTTGGGTGAAGGGGGGGAAGGTTAGTTATGTATGTTTGTTGGATTTAGGTTGCGGGGCAGGAGCATGTGGGGGGGTTTGTTTGCACCTTCTTTCAACACCATGGTACGGGTGAGGTTTTGGATTGATTCTTCGATCACGTCTGAGAGGACGAGCATCATGGCTTTCGATTGTTCTTCGGAGAAGCCTTCGGCTTTGAGGCGTTGGACGAATTTTAGGGTGTCGAAGTGGTGGTCGCGGTGGAGGGTTGGGGCTGCGGAGAAGCCTCTGTTGAAATTAATGGAAAGGGTGGAGGATCGAGGGGTAAGTGTGGATGGACGACGGCGTGGGAGGAGCGAGGATGTGGTCGTGGGGTTCTGCCATGCTGTCGCTGCTGATGTTATGGATCTGTGGGGCCCTTTGGGTGCGGGGCTTTGCCGGAGACATCGTGTTGCATTGGTTATGGGAGTAGATCGTGGGGTTATCGCCTTCCATGATAGCTGTGGCAGCAGGAAGCGCGGGATTGCCGAAGAGGAAGCCATGCTGTTTGTATGTGGCGGTAGGCCGTTGAGAAAAGTGAATGAGATTGGGTAGGCGGAAAAGATAGGAATGCTTGGCAGCCTAATAGAAGGAGCTCTCCAAGGTTGCCGCTTCAAGGGTGGGCAGGGTGCCAAGCAACACCCCATCTAGACAACAAGCGCTTCATACTCACCCACCCATAACGTACCCAGCCATCCTCAATTGAGAGTCCTATCTTTCATATTCGAGTGTGGTACGAAATAGCCCACAATCATATATACATAATCAGATCAATCTGACCAATGCACCCAAACCTACCTCTATCAAACCCTTCCAAGCCATGCAGAACCTCATCACACTCTATCGAGTGATTTCTATTAATACACCTCGAGACCCGTTAACGCCGTACATCCCAAAGTAGCCCGTTTCCCCCCTCATTCCTCTCCTACCTCTTCCCCGTCTTAAATTAATCACGGCACAAAACCGTCATCCCCCCATTCAATCTGTACGTCTATCCGCCCGCCAAGAAAAATACTCACAAGCACCCGTGCAGCAAGTCCAGAAGCCTCTGCCAGGAGCGGATGAGTTCACGCCTGTGCGATCCTGCCTAGCGATGAAGCCGCAGTCGCATTTCGGGTTACCCGGCTCCACGCCCTTGTTATCATCCCAAGTGATCCAGCCCTTGCCGTTTGGGCCCGAGGTTGTTCTGGCATTCGTCTTACACTGGGTGCAGACGTAGTAGGGGCGGCCGCCGTTGCCATTCTCGTTTGTGAAAGCAACGGTGGAACGGTATTGGGGGGTACAATGACAGTGGCGACAGGAGGGTCTGGGGCTGAGGGGAAAGGTAGGTTGGTTGGAGCGGCGGGTGGTTGTGGTGATAATGGTGGTTGGGAGGGTAGCAGCGGGTGGGGGCGCAATGTAGATCGGACGGGGAGCGTAGGGTGGAGGGGAGGTGGAGTCAAGCGGGGGAGTGAATGTTGAAGGAGCGCGGGGATTTCTGCGTCGTGGGAAGCAGAAGCACATGTTGATCTTGTTGTGTGATAGTATACACGGATGTTCCTGGTGAGAAAGGTTGAGTTGAGGATCTTGGAAGTCAACGCACGAGGCTTCCTTACAGCTATATAGCAGTGGATTGGAGGCCAGCAGCCTGTATTGAGAGCGGCACGACTCTGACGCATAAGAAGGCGCAGTAAAGAGGGAAAGGGTCAGCTATGAAGCATCTGAAGAAATCTAGGCCCTGAAGGGACCCAAAGGGTATAATGCATGACGGCAAAGTTATTTTAAGGGGATGTCAGGCTGAATGAGAAAAATAAAAGAGTGGCCCCGGGGTTGGAAGCGCTTCCAAAATGCCTGGTAGATAGCCTTGTCCTGAGCACTGGATGGCTTAGCCTCAGTAACCCTCCTTCCTCACCTTTCCTAGCAATGAAGGGAAAGCTTCGTTAGGCTCCTCGCGCATTTCGGAATAGAGATCTGTGTCTTTTGAGTACGGTTTCTCAGAAGCGGCTCTAACGGCTTGTAGACTCTTCCACTTGACCCGTATTTAACATATCTCTAGGTATCGCATATCAACAGCTGAAGATGCTTTGGCTTGGGTGAGAGTCTTTCCGTGAAATGGTTGGAACCCAAGGATAGCCTTGTCAGGCCTGCTGCCGTGGAAAAGCGTGTTGAGAGCACGAGTTGGCCATTTCAATGATGGGACACAATGGTGCACCAGTGGTTGGAGTATGCTCAATTGTATCTTCAGGCAGCGGGGATCCGCTACACTTCTTGTGTGGTACTGCTGCTCTTATGGCTCGAAGTTATTATCCGAGTTCTCAATCCCTTGCTTGCATTTCAGATGTTTCTCTAATAGTGGATAAGAAATTGCTGGAGTAGGTAAGAAGCAAATAGGTATTTAGGAGACCTTTATAATACCTTAACCTAGTCTTACGCAGAATCTGTTTATTCCTACCACTTGCATTTAGTAAATAGATAGGTAGTATTATAGGGAAACTGTAATAGCACAACATATCTCCTTACTTCTTGACGAGCTTTACAAATATAGGTGCGTCAGATCTTGTCCAGTTATTACACAGCCAGTCTTATCTTCCGATCATAAGCCGATGAGGCAGCCGCAACATTAAGAATTAAAGGAAAGGGCATTAGGGTCTGGAGAATAATGATCAGGACGACGAATGGATACTGAACACGCAAAGCTGAAATTTCCAAGTTTGTATGCGATCTTGGAGTCTATTCTATGAAATTGTCTTTCGCTATCTCGTTAGCTGAAGGTCGATCCATACAAATAAAAGTGTCTGCCAAGGGACCTCATTCTTCGTCCTCAAGCTTCGTATAAGTCCCTTTCCTGCCGACCCCTCCTTTCACTTGTTGCAACAAGATTTCTTCCCTCGGGCTGCCCAGGACTATAGCTGTTCCCCTACCCTCACGGGTCAATTTGACCTGAATGCCGCCAGCAATTCGATCTGCTGGGTCTCCAATCCACTCAATACCTGCTTTTTCGTGTTCAGTGCCGGAGTGCTCGGCTATGGCAGATCCCTGCAAAGAAGTGGCGATTATGACGCTCTTGATATCGCGGTAATCGAAAACCAGGAGATGTCGCCAGCCACGTGTTCTGATGATTTCATAGACTGACAGCGCTATGAGGAGCAGGTTTACTGTTGCGATAGCGTAGATAGAAGAGGCCTGGCCAAGTCTAACAGCGCTTATCTGAGCAATTGCGGGTGTAGGCTTAGTGCTGTCTGCGATCACTATCTGAGAGCTGGAAAGACCGAGAAGGATATCGTCTATTATGGACTCAACGGAAGTAGTGATTGCGTAAAGGGTGAGGTTATCTGTTCCGAGAGTTTGGTTGATATGACCATGTCTCTGTGCTGCTTTCGCATTGTTGATGTTGTCTTCTAACGCATTTCCAACCACAGAAGTCCAGAGCGAAGTGTTGATCCGTGTAAGACTTGTTATGCCTTTCATAACCTGCGAGGCAATGAGCCCGAGGCCTCTATGTCCAGTGCGCATGTAAAAGGTGCAATTGCGGCCGATACACCCGTATTCTGAGAATCTCCCGTTAGATGTGGTTGGATCCATATCGATGATGTCAGTCCCAGATACCTCGACAGTAACATTTATAACTCTTTGCACCACATCGACTTCTATTGTGAAATTGGTTGGAACGAACTCGATAGCGCATTGAGTGTAGTTGAGTTTGGCGTACTGTGACCCGCCAGCGATGGCTAGGAACCCCCCCTCAGTATTGGTATGTCCACTGAGAGACACAATAGTATCGGATAAATCAAACCCCATCTGGGCATAATTGTCGTTCGCACCATCGGGGAATGTTCCGTTGGCAAAGAGGATACTTGGGTGTGGGTCCCCTGTATTATTTTGGGCTATCCTCCAGCCCCATAGCGAAGATCTATTTTTGATGCACGCGACAGAAGCCTGATAGCCAATTTCTGAATAAGTGTAGGATATCAACCTGCTGTTGTTCCCTGGCGGGTCTGCGAGACCAGGTGATGCACCAACGCCATAAGAACGACCTTTATAGAAGTATTGCGTCAGATCGTTCCTGGAATGCTTAACAATTGTATCATTAGTAGATATTGCTGCTGCGGCATTATTGAGAATCAGACCTGAACTTGCAACGCCTGGCGAATAAGAGAACGATCCAGCATCTGTGTAATGGACAGGGGCATGAAACGGGGCCCAGGAGTGGTTCCAAGCCGTACTGGATGGGTCCGGCTGGTAGAACGATGTACTGATCGTGGACTGTACCGTCTTCGTGATTAAGACCGGTGTAATAGCGCCAGCCCACAGGGCTGCAGGGATAAATGAGGCGGCGACGAAAAGAATGGAATAACACAGAAATTGGGGAGGTAGGCTCCAGTCTATGCGTTGACTAGACATAGTGCTCCACCATTGCAAGCGGTCTAATGACACCGACCGGCTCTCGAATCGTAGCCTTCTTCTGTTGCTGAGACAAGTAGTAAGGACAATGGTGTGCGCAAGCCCTAGGAGGTGTGACACAACCTGGACAGATGTCTGAATATTCGCTCGGTAATTGTTTACTAGGTCGAGGATTTGCCTCTCGTGGCTCGTAACTCTAGCCAGGTCCATGTGTACAAGAAGTGCTGAAAGGACAGTAGTGGCAAGTAGCCCTGGAATACAAGCGTACTTGGAGATCGTGCTCTGTTCTCTCGGCAAATGCATGGTATCGTCCTTATATTATAAATTGTACACTAGGGCGACGAAGAAGACGAGGAAGTATTATTTTTTCTTGAAAAAATGAAGAGTTTGTGTGGGAGCATCATTGATTCAACGACCTCGTCAGACTATTATACCATAACCCCTGAGCGCTTAGCTGAAATTCGGAATGCTACCATAAAAGTGGAAGGCTTCCATCCATAAAAACGATAGGAAGATCTTGAATACAACATCCGGTATGCATGAAACAAATAGGATCCAAGGATCATCATTAGATTAAGCTTCCGCTTCCTTTGTCGTTATCAAAAGCGGCACGAAGATATACGAGTAGTTGATCGATCTGACTTGCAGGCGATAGAACAAGGCTGAGTCTCAGATGTTTTGGCGGCTTTGCAAATGACTGAGCAGATCCATTGCAACATAAAAAATGCCACAATAATATCACAGCCGAAGCCAGACACCTGTTGCCGTCAAAATTTTTGTGTGTGCCGAATAGTCAAACCAGCTGTTTCTGAGCTTGGGTGTGTACCTCGAAGTACGGCGAAAGTCCGAAGCAATTAACCGCTGATCGGGAAATAACTCCGCTTACATAGATGTACATCTGCGAACCCCTTACAAGCCGCTAATTTGCATTCTTTCCAATACATTCTCTGGGTTTGAGGGAGACGAGCCAGCTTTGTCCAAGCTGAAAATGACGTCTTGGCGCTCGACCCCCCATTGCAACCTCAACCCTCTGAAAATAGCCCTGTCATGATTAAGGACCATGCACGAAGGTTGGGGGTCCAATAAAAGAAGCTCAATGGGCGTATGAGTACGTGTCCTTGCCGCTACAACAAAGCGGATCGGAGTTCCCATCTTGCAGATGGGAAGCTCACAACATGTAGAAGGTTTCACCCCTTTGCGCTACACACCCTCTTAGTGTACAGCCCTGTAGGGTTCGATCTAAAGCTAGCGAAAAGGGCCCGGGAAACGCCCTAAAACTGGTCGCCTAAGCAACAGAATTGGGCCCCGGAGTTAATCACTTTAGGGAGTCTTATAGGGCCTGTTTCGCGAGCTTTGGATCTAGCCCTACACGGCTGTAGAGTAAGAGGGTGAACCCTTCTAGTGGTCCAATGACTCCTTTTTTCGTTGCTGGTATATTTGTCTATTGTCTTCTTTCCTGGGTGTGGGTTGGAGGTGGAATCGCAAGCGAGCAAAAGGTTGCTTTATGAGACGATGGTAGAAGAAGTCGAAGAAAGAAATGGCGGGAACCACGGGGAAGGAAGGTTTTATACAGGGCCGTAGTCACCATTAACTACAGTCGTATGATGACCCTTCCGAACACATAGAATTCAAGGTAGATTTCTATCTTTTTAGCACTCCATTCTCCGGCTAGAGGAGCCGCTTTTTAGGTGGTACTATTGGCCTTTATAGCTTAAATATGTTATTCGAATTCCTAAAGTCTTGCTTACATTTTGAATTTTTCTTTAATAGTAGAAAAGAGATTGCTGGAGCACATAGAAAGCAGGTAGGTATTTAAAAAGATCTTTATAAAACCTTAACCTAGTCTTGCGCGGAATCCTTTTAGCTCCACCTCTTGCATTCAGTGAGGGATGAGTAGTGTTAGAGGGAGATTGTGCATAAGAGATACTCTCTAAGGGAGCACTCTTCCCCATAGTTACAGCCACAGATTGAGGTTGGGAGTAATCACTCGGCGAGTGTACGCTGGGGGAGTACGTGCCGGATCTGTATCCCTTCGCGGTACTTCTTTCCACAGAAAGAGGGCCGTTGGGGGTGCACTTGCTGGGGGAACACTGCCAAGTGGACCCAAAATTTTAAACAAACCCTGATTCTCGCCTTTTGGTCATGGGAAGCACGGGCTTTATATACTGCTTCTTTACGTTTCCAAGTGTGAATAGTGCCAAGCATGCCCCCTTTCTCGAGAGCCCGAGGACCCTACCTAGACTATGTAGCTCTAGGGGCGGTTAGCCCCGGAATGAGGTAGTCTTGCCACAGTACGTGCAATTGATATCTATCCTTCGATCTTATCATACTTCTCCTCCAGGTGAAACGGTATTCATCGCACGCCCTTTTCGTTGCCGTTCTCAGGTTTTTCTCAAACAGCTTCCTCGAATACGCTTCTACTTCGTCCATGAACGCCCAGCTAGATCAACAGCGCAAAACTTTGGCTATCTTTTCCTATGAATGACTATGAGGCTACAAAAGTGGAATCATTAGAAGTCCAGAGCAAGTTCTAGCTACTTCTTAGGGTTTGCTTTTCTTCTCTTTCTATTTCGGAGACAAAATGTACAAACAAAGTTACAATAACGCAACAAGAAGAGCAAACATCCATTAATCTTGCATTATCCCCTGACAGTATCGGCCTTCCCATTTCTCACGTCATCGCCGTTAGGCCCCGATGAAATCATACACCATCTCCCTGACCTCAAACCCTTTCTTCTCCTGCGCCATATGACCGGCGCCAAAAATCCGAGCATACTTTAAAGGCCCGACCTCGATAGTGTTCCCGTACACTTTCTTGTCGGCTTTGGTCTGCAACTTGTCATAGTCGGTCTCTGGACGATTCATGAGCTTGTCCACGTCTTTAGCGTAAGGCCATTGAAGTCCGTGAACAATCCGTTTCAGGCCCAGGTAGGGGCACATCAAGTCGTTGTCGCCCTGCAAGTAGAGAATGCGAGCGTTAGTAGATACTCCAAGGCCTTGGACTCGAGAGGACGTGATGGAGAGTGGAACTTACAGCGTACATCAAGATCTTCATGTCGAGGTTGTTTAGCGAAAGAAGCTTCGAGATGTCTACACTAGCATCGCGATACGCGTCGCCGCTGTTGCGGTACAGTGTGCGCACTCCCGGCTGGAACATCTGCCATATTCCCTGAGCACCAGTTGAGAAGGTGTTTGCATTCTGAAAGTCCTTGACCCACGAAAGGTGTTCTGCTCTGGGTGCAAATGGTTTCCCGTCCCCGTAGGGACGGGTCATAGTTAGGTCGTAAGGATCTTTGTTCTTCATCTACCGTGAACTGTTATCTCACCGCGCCTAAGGAGGCCCAATCGGAAGCATGATGAATCTTTCAGGCATTGCAAAGCATTTCTCTCTTACCTGGAAATAAAACCAAGGTTCACACTTGCTACACGCGGCTTCAATGGTTCCTTCTTTACAGAAAGCCAAATCCTTGCGGCACGCATCAATAGCAAGCTGGCACTGTGGAATCGCAGCCTTCCAATCATGGCATTGCTGATTATCCAACAACCAGTAGGGATCGGGGCTTTGTGCCGCGTCACAGATAGTATCATAGACCTGATCGTACTGTCTTTTTTCATCCAGACTTGGATTAGCCATAATCAGACTTTTGACATTTAGACCTTTGTACTTCGGATCCGTGGCGATGGTCAATCCAAGCGCAGAAATGTAATGACCTGCAAATGAAGCGCCCATAACATGCATGGGCTGACCGACAAATTTGTGCCCATTGAAATCCGTCTTCCGTAGCTGGTCCAGAAAGTTCAAGATATCCAGAGCACTGTCGAATGAATTGTCGACGCCCTTTGGGCTCGAGAACCCAACACCTGCAGGGTTATCCAGGAAGATGACGGTCGCTCTTTCATTGAGGGGGAACGGATTATCAATAAGTTGATCAGCTCCACATGTGATTACCTTGCTGCCCCATTGGATCATGAGACCATACATTGAGGATGCGCCCGGACCACCTTGTAGCCATAGAATGATAGGATCTTTGGTCGGATCTTTCTTGCTGAGGAGCATCCTGATGGAAAATCTTCAGTCTCATCATACCAGAATAGGAGGGGAACAGAAGGAAACTTAGTGATGCACGCACCAATAAAAGAGCTTTGTGTTACCCTGGGGTAAGTATCCAGAAAACTGTAGCGTCTTGAAGTCATAAAGCGGGCTCCCTGTATTCACAAACGTGCCTATCGTATCATTAGTGGAGTCGGCAGATTCATTCTCAGGGTGGAACAGGGTCGCGGATTCGTGGCCACGCGGTTGACCAGACTGCAATCCTCGAGATTTCTCTTTTTCAAGGATAGATTGAGAGATGAAAGAACCACAGGATAAATTCAGAAACAGATAGAGGGTAAGGAAGTACATCTTGAGTCTCAAAGGACGCGAGACTATCGAGGATAATTACTATACAAATGTTTTTGGATATTCCGATCTTGCTAAGTTCAGCAGCAGGAAATGTTTTGTGTGCCCACATTCTGGGCGAGCGGAGAGGGGTTTCTTTGTAGTAGACCTTAAGTTGCTAGGAGCAGTCATGTTCAGCTGCCTTCTTGCAAGCCACTTCTGTATAAAGAGATTCTTTGCCTATTTTCTCCGCTCTCGATATAGGTCGTGCATTGGCGCAGAGACAGGCTGACCCTAGTCGCTATGGTTCTTTTTGTGGTCCGTTCTAAAAGTTTGCTAGATCATGCAGCCATCGCTTAACAGCACTTAGCGCTAGATCTGACAGGAGTTACAGTCAGGAGTGGCGTCGATCGAGGCTTTTCTATTATACTCGCCCAAAGCTCGACCTTTACCAACCATACAGGTTTCGCAATTCACGACCAGATTCACGAGGGATGGTGCCCACCTCACCAATATATTACCGTAATACGTCGATTATCGAGCGTCCCAGACATCGAGCAGGCCAACAAGGCAAGGAAATCCTGTTTGGTAATAATTCACCAAATACTAAGAAGTTCTAAATGATAGCTGTATCCCATGGCCTGGCAGGGCAGTACAGCCCCATAGGGCTGAGCTTCTCCAACCACCAAAATTCTTCCCAGATATCTCGCATTCCGTTTTCCGGCTAGGAGAGCCAAAGTATCTACGAATAATCTTTACTTGAAGCTTGATGATGGTACTGGGTAGCTATTTCGGGATTGATATTGCAAAGGCTTTTGATTGCATGCCATCCACTCATCAACCTATCTACTTCAGATTTACTGGGGATAGATCAAAAAAACGCCATTATGCCAAGGCCACCTTCCTTACGCCGGGTACTATTGATACAATACAATCATCTTTACTAACCACCTTCGGCAATCACAGCCGTGGGATCCTTTCTTATGGTCAGCTCTTCTAGACCTGGCTCGTTGTCAATCGTAAGACCCTTTTCGTTCGCCAGATGAAGGAGGCATATGAAGCAGTAGGACGTTGATATGTCATCCATGGCTTGCTTGGGGTAGATCTGTTGCAGGTTGTTCATTACCGAGGTGAATTTCAACGGAGCGTCTTCGCTTTTGATCGAAGCATCTGCGGTGACAGGTACTTGGGGAGGGACGTTCTGTGTGAGCGTCAGATTTGGAGTCAATAGCGAAAGATTGAGGGTGAACGTACGTCTTCAAATCCAAAACCCCTCCACATCTCCTCCTTCAGCCTCCGCACATCGACTTTCTTCGCTACCCGAGCGTACTGTACATACTCCGGCCGTAACCTTCGACTTTGCGTTACGAGTTGTGTTCCAAAGGCACCTTCTTGAGTTCCACCTGCTGCATCCCGGCTCTCACCTCCAGCGTCAGCTTCTAAGCCTGGCGACAACGCTTCTCTAGCATCCGCAAACTCCTCTTCATCGTCTGGTGGCCCGTTAGGGAAGCCTAGACCATCGTCCTGGAAGAAGTTCGCGTCGTAGTTGCCTTGCGGTGCTTCTCCGTCCGGCATGGCTTGATTTGCATCATTCTCTTTCCGTGCCCAGAATGCCTCGTCCAACTCATTCTCAGGCACTTCTTCCTGTCTCATCATTTGCCGTCGGCTACCAATGCCAAGTTTTCGTGATCCCAGTCGTGCTTCGGGTTTAAGAAATAGTCTAAGAAGTTGTCTGGAATTGAAATGCTTATCATCAGGGAGCAGATTCCGAGTCTTTGATTTCCATTGGGCCTTTGGTAGCGAGATTGCTGCATTAGACGTTGCTGGTGTGTATATCATCTCGGCAAGGGCAGGATCGAGAGGAGACGCAAAGTCAATTTCGAAAGGCTCTTTTTCTTTTCGTCTTGATGGCGCGGGCGCTGAAGCTTTATTGATATCCTTTATCCTCCGGATCCTCCAGTGCTCAGGTCCGGCCCAATTCTTCTGTAGCGCATTGTCGAAGTAGCTGAGAATGTCCTCATGTCCTCCTTCAGTCTTGTGATGTAACGAAACTGCATATTGATTGCTGGCAGGGTCAAATTCTCCAACTCCCATACCTTCCCCTTCGCTCTCACCAACACCACCCTCTTCAAAGCCGACATCTCGAATATGCATTTGAGGCTCGATAGCAGCATTCTTGGCCCAGACATCGCCACCCTCTCCAAAACCAGCATCTCCACCAATATCAAAGTCCCCCAGGACACCGTCGTCATCTTCAAATCCAGCGACATTGTCGCCGTCTAGGAATATGCCTGTCTGATCACCGAGACCCCCTTTGACTGGACTGTTAGTTTGCTGTCTCCAGTCTTCGGGCGCTTTGAGGAAAGGTATATCCATTGATCCTGCAGGATCACCCAGATCGAAGCTCTTTAACGAAGGACATATGTCTTGCTCGTCTAATTTGGCCAGATCACGAAAGAATTTCGCTCCCAGTGAAGCAATATCAATCTCCCCTCTTTGAGCTTGTACAACAGCACCTTGATCCTGCTCTCCAGGATCAACTTCCTCATCTTCACCACTGTCTCCCACTATAGCCCCACTCTTTCTCCTAACACTATCCGCCTCGCCATTTGCATCTTCAGCGTCGTCGCTGCTGTCGAAAACTATTCGGCCGTTCGAGTCAATAGCCAGATGATTAAGCAGAAGCCCTTTCGCGCCCCCTTCATCAAAGTCCGCTGCCACTTTTTTGAAGAGAGGATCTACAGAGAATTCCAGCTCAAATTTTTTGAGCTGTAACGACGCAAAGGAAGGTGCTAAGGTAGCTTCTGAGGATCTTTGCGTCTTCTAAACGTTAGTCTCAGGTTTCGCAATCTCAACAATAATTTCAAACCTACTCTCTTCCTCTTCTTCTTAGCACCGTCCTCGTCCTCTCCACCTTCTTCAACTTCGGAAACTTCTCCTTCTCCTTCTCCTTCCTCATCGCCCCTTTTACCCTTTTTGTTCCCACTATCTGCCAATCCACTGAGAAGCTTTCCTGTTTCTGTTGCAACACTGTCTACTCGACTAGTGTAAATTTTGACACAACCATCCAGAGTGCAGCTCGCTTTTTGGAAATTCACCCCATCCCCCTCTTTGAGCAGTGACATGTCGTGGAAGTAATCAATAAGAGCGAAATTCCATGAGTTCGCGGCATTGATTTTGTTATCTGTAGCCATCTTCATCCACTCTTCAAAATTAGCCAGGATAGGAACGCGCTTCATTGGCGTCATTGAGCTCGTAGCAACCACTGACAGACCACCATCTTCTGCGTTCTCTTTGCCCTTAGCTGCATGATTGCGTGGAGTCTTGGGACTATCGCTTGCTGCGCGATTGTAATTGTTCAGCTTCCGCACAGGTGAGGCTGCGGCCTTCAGCGAGTTCATCTGTAAATCATGTAGTGCTTGCCGAGATTGAAGGCGCACAGCCTTCTCCTGCCGGTCGTCATTGAGTGGAATCCTGTGCATCAAAATTAGATCTTATTCACTATACGCAGAGCACCCTTACTTCAACGGCGATTGATGGGCTTGTTTGCGCGGTGTAGTAGCAGAAACGTTGTTTGCTCGCGGAGGGTTTGCGACTCGAGGCATTTTGATATAACAAGGCTTTTGTCTCCTTCAACATGCCCTGATAGGCAACAGAGCTTCACTGCTGACCCAAGTTGTCAGATGTCGCGACAAACACAGGCTTTGTTTGAATTTAGGGCGTGTTTACAAGAAGCCAGAAGTGGAAAGCGGGGTGGATTTACCAAGCAATTGGTGTGTTAGGACAAGGTAAAATATTCGACCGCTAGTTCTACGGTGGCCGGTAACTTTCGATTTTCGTGAGCTTTGGCCGGCTTGTACAAGGTCGGGTTGAGGGCGATCAGTCGATATACTTGAATATTCTGCACGCGTATGAGGTCGAGCGCTATCCACCTGAGCTCAGTAACCACTCTGAAGAATTTGCCGCGCTATCATTACCTCTTTAACACCCATTGCAAGACATATTACCACCACCCTGCCTCGGACGGATCGCTCAACAACAGCAACGAATCGACACTCCCTTAATTCTCAAAGAATCATTCGAACCTTTAAGGCACACATACATACTATCCGCTAATAAGCTGGAGTTTTGGAGTTGGCAAGGATGCCTGGCTTTGCGGACTCTTTCTGGTCAGGGGATTATGCTGGAGGTTTGGGGGTTCTGTTCGGGAAGCTTCAGCAGGGTGTGATAGAAAATCAGCAGATTCTGACCATAGCGAGGATGCGAGCTGATGCAGAAGAGATGTACGGCCGGAAATTAGCAGAAATTGCACCAACAACGGACAAGATGACTGGAGGCTTCGCCAGAGATGATGGGGCAAGCTTACGGAAAGCCTACGAGGGGGTACGCGGAGAGATGGAGGAGGCCGCCAAAAACCACAGAAAAATTGCCTCGAATATCAGTGAATTGGTAGTATTACCTTTTAGTCGATGGTGTGAAGCTCACGAAGGCCGTGTCCAAAATTCTCAAGATGATTTGCAATCTCGTATGAAAGCACACGACAAGCAAGCCGAATACGTCAGGAAGTTGCGGAGCGCATACTTCAACAAGTGCCGCCAGCTAGAGGATTTGGAAGAGGAGAATAAGTTGGCCTTTCAGAGCCCTGAGAAGGAGATAGCTAGTCCAAAGCTGGCACCACCGACCATTAAATTACCTGATCCCAAAGACACAGAAGAAGATGAGCCACTCGAAATTGGAGATGAGACATACGACCCAGAACAGGTCAAGAAGATCTTAACACACATGCTGAATACGGTCAAATTGGGTGAAACTAAAGTGCCAATCTTGGGTACCTATCAAAATGTATCCACGGGCTCCGACATCACAGATTACATACAAAGGCACATGGGCGCAACAAGCGTCAGCTATGCAGAACGACTTGGTCAGGATCTTGTTACACACGGGTTTCTAAGACTGATTGGCACTGTGGGCAATACGTTCGCCAACAGCTCGAAGATGAATTATCAATGGCGGACGAAGGCATTTCAAATAACTAGTATTCCGGAGAAAAAGAAACCTTTGGATCGGGTTTCATCGATAAGCTCGACGGCAGACAGCATCGACTCGCCCATTGTTGGTTCAATGGGTGAAATGCTGTCAACGTGGAACCCTCTAAACAACGCACATCCCAATGAAACTCCTTCGGAAAGGTTGCGTAGAGAGTCGCATGAAGCAGACGAGCGCTATAAAGCCAGTGTCCGCCGACTCGATGAGCTACGTTGTCAACTGGAAGAAAAGATGATTGATCACCTTAAATTCATGGAACGATGTGAATTGGACCGCCTAAAGGCTATCAAGGCTGTCATCCTGGACTTTTCTGGTGCGATCAGTAACGCTATACCCAGCCTGCAAAGCACTGTCGACAATATGATGCTATATCAAGAAACTGTTCAACCTGCAGGTGATCTTAGATATCTGCTTGAAAATTATCGAACAGGTGCCTTTGTCCCAAAGGTTCAGGTCTATGATAACTATTATAATACCGTTGATGGTAAGACAGCAGGAGTCAATGCTTGCCAACAATTACTGATGTGAATTACAGAGCAAACCTATGGTGTAGATTTGGAGGCAAGAGCACGAGCTGATAGGAAGCGAGTACCTATAATAGTCACAACGATTCTTACTTTCTTAGATAACCGTCAGTACTCTTTAGCAAGCTCGTGCAATCTCAAGCTGATTGGAGACTGCTAGATTATCCCGATTTGGAAGGCGACGAGGCTCGCCGTGGTATCTGGCTTGTTGATGTACCTCTGGCAGCTACACATCACCTTCGTAAAGCCATTAATACTGGCAAAGCGATACCTCGCGAAGTACTTGAGCGCTATGAGATACCCATTGTTGCAAGTGCATTGAAGCTATATCTTCTTGAACTCCCCGGTACGTTGTGTCCTCTCGCGTTTGGAGAGCCTAGTTCATGAGTGAATTAGATTCTCTTGTCTCATCTCAAGTCTACGAAATCATAAAAACAATTTACTCGACCCCCGATTCGGCTACCTCCGCACAAACTCGCATTTCTGTACTTCAAAACACATTAGGACAGTTGCGCCTTGCAAACATCGCCACCCTCGACGCTCTAACTACTCATTTTACTCGCCTTATCGAACTCACCTCCGCAGACGAACCTTACGTCTCTGCCCTCGCGAACGCCTTAGCTCCCTGTATCCTTCGACCGCGTACCGACACCGCCGTAACAATGCACGAAAAACATGCGTACCGACTCATACGTGACCTCTTTGCGCACAAAGAAGAGATCTTTGGCGAACTTAAGCGCGCGTCCACACTCTCACATACGCCTAGTGGAGGTAATGCTTCTGACTCCGCTCGCTTGAGGGCTATAAGTACAGACGAAAGCAACCGCCGGGCGAATATGGAAGCACGGAATCGGGCAATAGCCTCCAAATCACGAAATAGCAGCCCTGCACCCCACTCGAACGGACGAAGCCATCGAAGAGATCGATCAAGCGATCCACCGGCGACGAGATTCCCAATCCATCCAAGCTCACCCGCAGTAAATGAAAGCCAGCCACGAAGAACAGCCGTAAGGGCGAGTCTAGAAGTACCCGAAGAAGGCACATCTCCAATCACAGAACGGCAATCCAAATCAAGCAACGTCAGCAGCCTGATCAACAGCATCAATAATAACAATACCACCACCACAAGACCCATTCCCGAGAACCCACCACCTCCATCTTCACAAGCCGAACCTGAATCCAACTACACGCACTACACCGCCCACGAAGACACCAACGGCACCACCACCTTCGCCGAAAAGCGCGAGTCAATGAACCGGAGTAGCCGTTTCCCACCACGGAAGGCCGGGGCGGCGGGTAGTATGGGTCGGAACGCGATTGGAAATAGAACGAGTGTGGAATCGGGGATTGGGAACCGGGACAGCGTTAATAGAGATAGTATGGCGAGTTTGGGTTCGGAGGGTGGTGGTGGGGAGAGGCAAGGGGTACAGTTAATTGATAAGCCGATGGATGATTGAGTATGCATGCGAGTAGACGATGAAAGTTCCAGCGTCGTTTCATAGCGCAGGGAGGTGGACTTCTTTGTAGCATATTGACGTTTAGGGCGGGTCGGTCTGTATATCAAAAGCGTGACGAGGAAATGGAAATTCATCCACGTTTAGAATATACAAATGCAATTCGTTTCATGCTTGATAGAATATGTACTAATGCTGACGAATTGCAAGGAATGCAGTCTCATACAACAAACGCTATGCTCCATGCAAATGCAAGGATCTAGGCTGAACATGCCTATCGCCAGGTCATTAACTCCATTCTTTCACCCATTCAACCATTGTTCAATCAGAGGCCAACAGATTTTTCAAGATCCCACCACCGACTCCGTCCAAACAACTCTTCACCTCCGCTTCATTAACAAAACTCACAACCCTTTTCTCCTTCCCCACAACCCCTTTACTCTTCTTGCTCGGCGTGCTCGGCACCATGCCAAATCCCCTCCCACTCTTCTCTTCCCCAATCAAACTCAGCGTCTCCAAGCCCGAAATGACATCCGCAAATTCCGTGCTGGTAAGCGGATGCAGAGCTTTATCTCGCTTACAAAGCCCACAGTAGGTCTCGTACAAACTCCTAACAGTGGGTGCAGGGGGGCTTTTAGAAGGCGTAGCGAAAGTTGAAGATGCGCCTTTGTTGGATGTTTCTTGATGAAAGATCAGAGCGCAGAGTACAGCTTTTTGCTGTAGGTTGAGTGTCTGCAGGCGTTGGGTTGTACCATTGCTGAGTGCTGCCGCAGAAACGCGTGAGACGTGAGCAATAGTGGCGCGAGGGGCCGTCTGGGGTGTAAGCGTTGAGAGGAAACCCGCCAGGCTTGGAGTGGAGCATGTCGGAGAGGAAAGATTGGGATTTTCGCCGAGTGGTCTCTTGGAAGGAGAACTTTGGAGAGATAGGTTAAGCTGGTAGTTTGCCTTTGTTTCGGTCTCCACCAGATCAACGGCTCGACGGGCTATGTCGAACGCTTTTCGAAGATCACCACTTTGAGAAGCCACCTTTTTGGAGCACAATTGTATCGCTGTGGGATGCAGAAACGGGATGTAATCGCTTTGAGTCACGTCGCCTGGTGTACAGAGAGACTTAAGCTTGGTGGTGACGACAGCAGCAATCTGAGGCGCCGTATAGGGGAGGAATGGCAACAATTGTGGTTTTAGGTTCCGAGCCTTGAGCCGTGGTAGAAATCGATCTGTCAAATCGAGCGCGTTCGCTATCCCAATAACCACAAGGCGTGACGATCGATGGAGGGACCATTCAAAAAGTGTATACAGAATCTCCAAATCTAACGTCAGAAGATGGTCGATCTCGTCCAAGGTAACGAGGTATGTACAATCGGTAGCTTTCCATTTCGGTAGGAACATAGCTTTTAGTTGGACGATGGGATCTTGCTCCATCTCGTAGTCACTGCCAACCAGCTCTTCCATGAGTCTGCCATACACGTCGTTCGAGCACTTTGCACTCATGCAATTGACGTATGCAGTCCTGACTCCCCCAGAACTTTTATAAGTTTGGCAGACCTCGCTGACCAGTGCGCTTTTGCCAGTTCCTGGAGGCCCGCTCACGTACATACACCGGCCGGATTTAGAGGCAATGCCTGCTTCGATAAAATTCTCCAATTCTTTTCTCTCATCTTCCCTGCCGATCAATGGACCAGGAATGGCACTTCTTGTGAATAGTTGACGTGCGCAATTATAGACGGTTTGTGTATTGCTTGGAGTTGTAGGCGTTCGCGGTGTTCGAGGCGTTAATGGCTTCCCAATCAACCCAACTCTATGGCGGGGGGTGATCGGTACGCGCTTTGAAATTGCATCACGATGTCGAGGTGTTTTGGGCGTTGGAAGCTGCACGATATTCTCATCTGAATCATCTGGAGCCACATTTTCGTCGTTGGCAATGATCGCGCAGGCTCTGCGCTTCACGCGAGTAGAAATGGAAGGGCAGTCTGGCAACTGTTAGAGAAGGCAGTGGCAATGTGGACGTTCTGTAGTCATACCATTGCTGGACTCGGTAGCTCTTGCTCTCTTCCCTAGTACCGACGCCATTGCTGGAGGAAAGTGTCGCTGTCTTAACGTGGTACAAGGAAGTTGCGGAGCGCCAAGTTGAGCGCGACGCGATTTAATGACCTGCTCAGGGTCCAGCTTTAGTACGTCCTGTTGTTACAGATACTTGAAGAAGGACGCCTAATTTCGCCTCGCCAAGACGCTGCACAAGCAATTTTATACATGTGGCTATTCCGAGCCGTGTCCGAGGCCAGATCCGAGATCTGCGTCCTGCCTTCGCTGGCAAATGTCAAGCCAGTCGTACAGTGTACCTAATTAGTAGTTGGGCCAAACGTCTTGTAGGGATTCGAATCCACGTAGCAGCATTCACGAGGCCGCATCGGAAAATATCCAGGTCCTCGTGTCACTCTATTTGGTAGGGGAGAATACAGGTACCCGTATGTAACCCAATAAGCACGGCACCAAAGTGGTTTAGCACCAATGTGCCGTTCGTATGAAGCCAATACTTCTCCTCCATCTTTCCCAGGTAACTTCGCGGTGCAAGGGTCGATTGATGCCTCTCTGTGGTGGCCTGAAGCACGACGTCCCAGTGTAATGAAAAGAATGCCCACGCGACGGAGGTAGAGCGATGCACTTTGCTTCCAGCGCTCGAGTAGTAGGCAGACTGATCGCTGTCACCTGCTCGTCTCCTCATGATGCCAGAGAGCAAATATCGGGCGCAACGCTCTCCATCGCCTAAAACAGCACCTTCTGTACTGCCTCCTTTGTCCAAATTCTATTACGGACCTGCCGCAGGTTGGGCTTCAACAGAATCGTCTCCCAGTCATAACGGTATGCGACAAGTACAACATGCCAAGACTTGAAAGACCATTACTGATGAAGCATCAACAGGTTCCACTTGGAGTCTGAATCACAATCCTGAATTACCACCAACAGTGCCCCCTCGACTATCGCCGGGCATACCCGCCTATACGTCGCCTCAATGGTCAAACAATTTCCCGCAAGCTGAAGAACCAGCGCAAGGATGGCACTCCCCCTCTCCTTTACCTTCAGCTCCCTCTCCAAGTCAATTTGGAAGCATGGCCTTTAGTTCTAACAGCTACGCCTTCATACCTGGCTCCAGCCAGGAGCCAGTCAATACTACTTGGGACAGCGGACCCCCAGACACTTCAACACGGGGTGTAAACTACAAACACAAGTACACCCAACCACGCCCTCCAGAGCCAATATCGAAACCACCATTACCGGTGAGTGTTTCATAAAGGGGATTATAACAATGATCATAGACTAACATCCCATATCTTTTAGCCCAGACCAACCCTTCACTCAGAACAGCACGCTTCATACGTATCGAAGACTTCTTCTACCCGCCTCTCAGCTACAACGATCGATGTACCTCTCTTTCTCCAACCTGTCGCTTATGACCCAGAGTCTGCGCCATCGTTACCACAGAGACCACCATCTCCAGGCCAAGATATACAGAGCTCGACCTCTCCTCCTCATCCCCAGAGGCTACCACCACCGCCCCCAAGGAAAATACCCTTAGATCAAGAAGATGAGCTGCAAGAACCAAAAGTTGCAATTCGCCGCCCCCAATACGATCCGGAGCGTAGTTACGAGGAACGACCCCAAAGTCCGCAAAAGCTACGCCGTCCTCGCTTCGATCCCCAGAAATCGCACGATACCGGAGTTGGATCTAGCTCATCTCAATGGGAAGGTCAAGAACAGGGACCTCAAATTCCGACACCGCATTTCTCTAGCTTCAATGTTGAATCAGCTTTACCACCTGTGCAGGATCTGCAACAGGCATCAATACCCTCGCAGCAGGGTCAGCTTCCTCTAACGGCTGTAACTCACAACAACGATAGCGATCGCTTTCATGCGGGTCAGAGTTTACATAAACCGTCGATTTCGCCCATAGGTCGCAACGATTCAGACCGCTGGATGCCTGGTTCAAAGGCATGGGAACCTAACGCAGCCTACATGCCATCTCCAGAACAGCAGCATGCTGTACTATCACATGATGGACAGTCCATATCGACCACAGACTTTTCTTCTACCACCGCAGGCAAGTCTACTCCAGAGTCACAGCAGACTTCGAATACGTCTTACCGAGAAAGTGAGAATCATGTGGATGAAAGTAAACAAGCGCAACAGGGAGACGACTCGTTCTACTGGAATTCTGGCCCTTCGTCCTCAGAAGCCGATGGAGATCATAGTCAACTTGGGTCTCCCACAGCGACACCCGGAGAATCCATTTTGGGTTCCAGAAGCTCAGCAACGACCTCGACGGCAGTTCCACTTGAGCATGAAGCGCTCCCCACCCGATCTACGAGTCTTTCGCCTGCACCAGCTGTACCATATGGGGCCTCTGCATTAGGGTTTGGTGGACCGTCAGATTGGGAATACTTCGGAGACTATGAGGCCGAAGAAATCGATGACGAGGAGCTCTATAGCCGTCCCAGGCCCCAGGACAGCGCAAATGTGAAGGATGCCTCAGCTGAATTACCAGGAGACACCATCTCTACCGAAGCTATGGAAGAAAGCCAAATACCGATATTGCAAGACTCGGGGTCAGAGTCAAGGAAGACGCCGCCATTGCGTGATACATCTCGTGCAGAGCAGCTCAGAGAAAGTGCATCTCAGGAAAAAGTTGCGCAGAACAAACCATTGCCCGGCCCTAGTGTTCACAGCATAGCGCACAGTCGGGACCAACCTCACGCTGTAGGAAGCGACGCAGCAATGGCATCAGACATGTCTCCCGATCAGCGACCAGATTTAGATGAAGTGATACGAGCATGGTCAGACGCTCCATACGTGGGAAAGCTTGAAGACAATGGTCAAGGAATCGACACTGGACCTGAACCGCCGGGCGTTGCTGAGGCATCACTAGCTTCTACACCCCAGGAAAGAATGCTGGGTATTGATGTGATTCTAAGAGA
The DNA here is from genome assembly GCA_023065455.1 of Cladonia rangiferina. Taxonomy (NCBI): domain Eukaryota; kingdom Fungi; phylum Ascomycota; class Lecanoromycetes; order Lecanorales; family Cladoniaceae; genus Cladonia; species Cladonia rangiferina. The sequence continues at coordinate 99,101 of JAJREH010000037.1, read as the reverse complement.
TGCCCCTTCACTACCAAAGCTGCCTGCTTCACTTGAGCAAGTGAACTCTCTTGAAGAGCATAGTCGGCCTAGCAGTGATTTTGTGATTGTGGATGCGGCTGCTTCGATGACCCACAGAATCAATGAAGAGCAGACTCGGAAGCGACTTACGGAGCGCAATGACCTATCCAAGGGTCCAGACACCCTTCCGGAGGAAGATGGTGAAGGCCTGGATCAAGTCAGGCCTGATGGCGATCAAGTACCAGATATCAACCAAACCCTGCCTAGTCACGGAATCATGTTATCAGATACCCATCAAACCGTGCCCACGATCTCGGACATCAGAAGTAATGCAGGCGATGGGTCTCTTTCAAGCAACGAAAAAGAACCTGCTCTGGAAAAGACCGATAGGATTGTTCAGAAAGCTTCTCAGATGCCCATGCCAGAATCAACGGAAAATTCAGCTTCAACACCTTCACAAAATGTCCCTGACCGAGCTTTAAGCGAGATTCTGCCAGCTAATGTTTATTCTTCGGTACAGATAGCCGACAAGCCTGGTTTGCAGGGGAACCTACCAGATCTTCAGCTGCAATCAGTCCACGATGACTCTTTTGCCAAAGCCTCCTTGGAACCCCTGAGGACGGATTCCGAAGAGTCATCACAGCTCATTCAACCACAGAGTACTCAGGAGACAACCCGAGGTAGTCAAGAGATAACGCGTAAGGCGTTACCAAAGGCCTCGACGGCTATGCCCTCCCTACTACCAAAGGAAGGATTGCAGAGCGGGAGTCGTATTTCACCTCGTCAGCAACACTCGCAAGAAGAGTCGAAGCCGTCGGATGCCGTTGAAACCGTCGACCACCCAGCGCCAAGCCTAGGCACCAGTAGCGAGCCCACACAAGAACAGATGGTCGCTCAGCCCGTCCCTCCTGCTGTCGCTGCTCAGAGAACAATCCCGAAGGTAGATCAAGGTGGCGACCCATATGCAGACCTGGATCCATGGGGCAAAGCATCGCTGAATCGATTTGCTGCGATGCTGCGGGAAGAAGCCCGAGCGGAGAGTAACAAAGACAAACTGAATATTTTCAATGTCTTTACAAGCCGCGAGTCTCGCTTGCGTGTTGTCCTGTATGGTACCGATGAGGAACTCCTAATGCCACTGAAACCGGCAGAGCACAAATCAGAGACCCAGCCAAAACCGGAGCAGGTCGGGTTCGTGAAGCAAGCTGTCCAACGGGCTAATACCATGAACCTTCAACGTTCATTGAAGGCACTTCCTGCACTGCCGTCAAACAGAGACAGCGTCATGGGTCTCCCTGGAGATGAATTGGCCCCTCTCGTGACTCAAGACGGCCCGAGCTTAAAGGCAATGGGTGAAATGTCTCAGGCATCTAGTGAGGATACACCCGAAGATGGAGCCCAATACAGTCCTGGCGGCAGGCCCATAATTGCTTCACGACTTTCGAGGATTGGCAAGGAGAACGGCGCAGGGTCAATGCAGCATACACGTTCATCTTCTATGCAATCGACCCTACATTCGTCTGAAGTCGCTGGAGTTGTTGATGCACTGCACTTGCCAGGTCCGGATGCGCCAATTGCTTTGGGAACCGGAAGTACAGGGGAGTCTAAGCAGCCAACATTTACACCCGTCAAACATAACGAGGGTCGATCCGAAGTGAAGAATTATTTGACTAATCGAAAATCGATCTGTCGACCGTATGCGAGCTTAACACAAGGGACGTTTGAAAGTGGGTCCAGCTTCGGGAGAGAGAGGGATCTCAACCTTCCCGGGAATCTGAATGCTCCAATCACGGCACCAACCAGTCAGTACAATCCAAACCTAGAGGTCAAAGGGGATGATGCTTCCGACACGACTATCAAGCCGAAGCCCACAGGGGTCGAGCCGCAGACTGATCTGCGCCGTTTCGTCAAGGCTGATTTCGATCCACTACTTCTAGTCCTGCCAGAGTCAGAAGCAATTGTTCCTGAATCAGCTCGACTTGCAGACCTCAAGAACGTCATAGAGGCCGTTCCGGATGATTTTAGCTTCATACACCAAAGCGTTGTTGCCTGGGACGCTAAAGCGAAGAAACAACGTGAAGAAAACGACCGACAACGGCATGCACGACAGGTAGAATCCGAGCAGAGGATTGACTCGCTTTTCGATGACCATGAGATCGGATATGGTGACATATCAGAGCTTGAGGCAGAATTTAAGCAGTCGGAAGCGGCCAGAAGAGCTGATGAGGATCGATCAGAATGTCAGACTTTTGTGGCTGATGTTTTCAACGTTGTGTGGACGCGGCTGCACTTTGAGCTTGACCAGCTTATACCTCATTACGAGCAGTACTCAATGCTGATGAACGATACGCTAGCTGGCAAAGACATGTTTGAGGGATCGAAAGATGGACTTCCGCTTGCACCAACAATGAGTGCCTTCCTCGGCTTGCATCAAAAACTCGAAATTCGGCATCAGAAGGCATTCGAAGCAGTCCTAGAGAGAGATCGGCGGATGAAGAAGACGGAAATTTCGCCCTGGTATACTTTGAGTAACATTCCGAAGGTTAAGCAGCTGGAGAAAAAGTTCGAGGACGCAGAGAAGAAAGCCATTATCGAATACTGCCAGCAGCGGGATACAAGAGCCAACAGGTTGATGGATGTACTCGACCAAAACACCCTTCGAGGGGTGGGTGCCAATCAAGATTATATGGAAGCTATTATGAAAGCAGTACGCAGAATAGCGTCTGGCAGAGCTTTTGCTTCCGTGCCTGGTTCGAACGAGCCGATAGCTGGTCTAGAAGAAGTCAAGAAGGCTAAAGCTGTTACGACGTTCTTGGCTACGTCATCAGAACAAATTGTGCAGACATTCCACGTCGCTGACATGCTTCTAAATTCCGCGGATTACGAAGTTTCGGTCGCAAAGGCCAAAGTCGCAAGGGCGGATCAGACCACGCTTGCAAAACTGAAAGAGGAAAGGATGAAGGAGGATCAAAAGTTGATGAGAGATCTGGAGCATCGGTTGGCGCTTATCCGGGAAGACTCTCGCAGGACAAATGACGAGATCGTCAAATTGATGCTATTCTTGGGCGTGCAAAACGGAAGGGCGGATAATTCACCAGTGCATGCAGACCCTGTCGATGCAGGACACAAATTAAGAATAGAAAAAGCGTTGGAAGAAGCCAAGAAGAGGAACGCATTGAAGGAGTCTGGTGGATGATTGTCCGTCGCCATTTTCTGGTGAACGCGAATTATTTGATACCCCTCGCAGCGCACAGCATGCGAGATAGCATTGTTGGGCCGGGAAAAAGGCGTTGCTACCATATTTGATGATCTTCCAATATACGGATTGATTGGGACTGGGGTTGTTTAAGCGTGACGAAACGATCTTAACGATTCTTTATTACGATATGAGGCTCTTGGACACGTATGCACAATGACCAGTGCGACAGGGTCTGGTTGTACATGAATATATATATAAACTAATCATAATCCATACTGTCGATGAAGATATTGTTGATTTTCGATCTTGGTGACATGTGATCGACGAAGGTGAACAGTAGCTTCGCCTTAAATAAACATAGCATGAATAGGTAGGTGATCGCTAAGTCGGAAAGCGTCATGTTCCCGACGTGGTATCCCACTAACTTGATCGAGTAGGGCAAGAATACGTTGAATTGGAGATATGATGTCCGAATTTCTACTTAGGTCCCAGCCAGCTTGTTCCATGCGGTACAGGATGGGACAGGTGTTGGGTGGCAGCCTTCTATGACAGATGACTCGCGTGGTTGCCGAACTCGCCAAAGAAATGAGTTGGCGGGCGATCAGCGTGGCTGAGATGGCATTAGCCTTTCCTACCGAATTATCGCCTGCAAATCCCAGCCAATGAACCCGCCGCGACTGTTACGGCCGCCCCAAATCTCGCGCCTTATGGAGGCGGACGTCAAATCCGTTGCGCCACGTTCAATGGGAATAGGAATTGTTCCTCGTATAGTGGCTACGTAGGGAGGAAATAGAGCATGGAAATACAGATACTGTTACATGTATTCCCACACATTTCCAGGCTCCGGCAATTATGGGGGGAGTTCATCCTTGCTGCCCATGGAAAGAGTGTGTAAGCTCAGCTCGGTAAGGATAACGCAAAAGGGGAGAGGCAAAGAGGCAAAACAAAAATTCAAGAAGGGGAAAGCGTATGGCGTCTGCATGAATTTTCGCATTCCCTTCAGCATTTTCACCTAGGAAGCTACATGCGCCCCAAAGCTCACTCCACCACCACTCCACCACTCCATCTTCGTACCCAACAAGCCCGATCTAGAATATTTCGGATAATAAAGCAGCTTGATGATGCAAATACTCGTACTTTACTTAGCTTATCCGCCAGTGTGACTGAATTTGTCCCACGGTTGTAGCTTCTTGCCCTTGGGGAACCGCGGGAAGAATTTACCTGCCCAGCCACCACTTTAGCAGGGCGGTGGCTGTTAGCCTTGCTGTGACGCAGGTTCGCTGCGACCCAAATCAAGTTCACCTTACCTCCATACCGAATCCCCCTCCATCTGGCCATTGATCACCATCGCAATTGGCAGCGACAACACAGCACAAGCACGACTCCACAGGGTCCTCTGTATGAAACTTTTGGGACTGTCGCTATCGTGCAACCACAACCACTCTGCTCGCACATGGCGCACCAGGCTGACTGAGACTCGATCTACGGCGCCACAAACAACAGGCAAGAACCTCAGGATCTCGAAGACTCGCTATACAGCCATCCATACCTTTTCTGCGCGTTTATAAGGGCGCGCGACCAGATCAGTACACGGTAGATCTGTGTCCTTGATCCTGTGCAGACACCACCTCGCCGGGCGATGCGTTCTTCAGCATTCGGCCAAAGACAACATCTCAATCGGCTAAAAGGGAACCTTGACGACGCTGAACAATATCTTAGGCCTTTGAGCTCGAGCCTGGTCGAATGGAACGGGGTTTGCTGGGTTGTACACACCTTATTCTAGGTATGTTTGCCTTGACCACCTCGTATAAGTCTCCCGCTCGGTGCATACGTCCTTCGAAGCATGTACTCTACACATTTACCCCAGCTTTCTGCCATTGCACGAGTGCGCACTCTGGGAAATACGCTAGTGGAGAGGCTGACATCTACAATCGTGGTAGATAACACTCCCACCTTGTCTGGCAACAGCACCCCCATATCAAGTGACATACAAAGCGAGACTTCCATAGATGGCAGATTCCGTTGCCACTAATTACACATCTGATGCGGCAGCTGCGCCAACTGAACAGTCTGCCAGTTCCTTCGCAGCTCAAAGCCCTCGCAAACGCCGACGTTCTTCAAAACAAATATCCGCTATTGCCCCAGAACCAAAATCGGCCAAAGCGAACCTCTCCCCCAGTTTTACGTCGCCTCTACTTACAGGGGCAGCAGGCCTACTTGATGAAAAACGGGCCAGGGAGGAACAAGCAAGTATTGACGGCAGACAGCAGAGCCCAAACCCGGTCCGCAAAGCTCTTGGGGATCTTCTAGCATTGCAATCGGCTGGCATGAGCACGCCACAGGATGCCCCGAAAGAGGCACCGCCCCTAAGTAAGCCACTTGCTGAGGTAGCTTCTTCAATACAAGTGCCTCCAGCAGAAGGCCAAGCACCCTCACAAAACGCGAGCACTGCCCATACAAGCCCTCAAAGCACGGCCAGCTTTCGAACGCTGGACAGCACGCCTGCCGCAACTATCACCGCTAATGGAGCGTCGGTAGCAAGCCCTGGTCAAATGGATGATATCGTTGGGGACGATGAGGAGGGTTCAGGTCAGGACGTACATCACCAGACCCGTGATGATGCCAGTGGTGTAGATCCAGATGAGGGCCGATCTACGAAGGCATTCACATACCCCGGACCGATGCTGGGTGCTCAAGCACATCGAACACAAAGCTTGCCGCAATCTGGGTACGGAGGTGGTAGAGACAGCACGAGGTCTCCATCCACCAAGAGACACAAGTGCCCGTACTGTAGTACTGATTTTACCAGGCATCATAACCTGAAGAGCCACCTCCTTACCCATAGCCAGGAAAAGCCCTACAGGTGTGATACATGCGAAGCCAGCTTCCGACGCTTACATGATTTAAAACGACATACTAAGCTTCACACTGGCGAACGACCTCACGTATGTCCTAAATGTGATCGCAGCTTTGCTCGTGGAGATGCTCTAGCAAGGCACAACAAAGGTCAGGGAGGCTGTGCAGGACGTAGGTCAAGTATGGGTAGTTTTGGTGGTGATGACAAGCATGAAGATAGGATGCGCGCTGGTGATGGTGACGGCATGACTGGCATTATGTATACTGAAGAGACGTCACATGAACCTGAACATATGGACGAAGATACTGAAAGCCCCAGTGGGAGGAGCCTTCCAAGCATACGGAAGCATGAGGCGCCTGATGATAATCACCGACAAGGGCATGACCATCCTAGCATGTACCAATCTCGACAGCCAAGCACTTATCCCCCAGTAGCTGCTCGACCGCCTACCGGCGGCTTATATCCGCCAACGGCAAGTCCGAGAGGTGGCTCAATTTCTCTATCTGCTCATCAGAGTCCGCTCAACCAAACATCATTCCCTCCCAGCTCGAGTTCTACAACTAGCTTTCAAGCTCCTGGACCAAACGTCTTTGCCCAGGGCCACATGACGGAAAGTCCGAAACCTTTATCTCCCGCTGGCATGAATTCCCACCAGCTAGGCCATTCAGAGTCTGGTATCCATCGCAATCGATCTCCTAGCTTGACACAGCAACTGCAGCAGCAGCAATTCGGTCGACGTCCTACTGGGCACAACACATCACCGTCAATGAGTCTACCACCACCACATCTCAGCACTAGTCACTCGAATGCCCCTCAACTGCCTTCTTTGCCTGGTCTGAATCCGCCCGAACCAAGGTACACACTACAAAGTCAGACTCCTGGGCCCACCCAGCTGCACTCCACCGCTTCCAGTAGTCTTCACGGTCCTGCTCACGGACCTGGCTCGCCCAGCTATCCTCCAGGTAACATGTCTTCAGCAAACAATAGTCTTTCGAGTCACAGCACAGGTCCTCACACGAGCTTTGATAGGACCCAGAATGCCTATTCACAGCCAAATGAACAGCTATGGAATTATGTGCGAGGCCTAGAGGCTAAGGTCGACCACCTCCAAGACGAATTAACACTGTTAAAAAATCAAATATCTCATCAGCAGCAGCAGCAGCAGCAGCAGCTACAACAGCAACAAATACAGCCACAGCAACATCGCTGACAACATCGATTCAGCAAATGTAGCAGAATCTTAGCTTGGCCGATGCTGATCGCATCCAACATCGACTATACAGTATACCTCCTTGTCATCATTGTTGTCATAGCGGGCTGGCGGTGGAGCATTAGCGAAGGAGAAGGCGTCATCTAAACATGCCCAGTACACGATAGCGGTTTATAAGGATCAGTGGGCCGTTACCCTGGTTCTGTCAAGCATTGACTGGCGTAGGTGAAATATGGGAATGTGATGATAGGATGGATTCTAGGGTGATGACATACAGTAGTCATGCGCATTGTCCTACGGGATAGCGAGGTTTCTTTACATATTTCCATCTTATTGTCCGGAGCTGGGGGCAAAAAAAAAAGGGTTTGGGGCCCAGTCTTTAGCGGATGCTTTTTGCTGTTTCGTTGGCATTGTTCAGCGAAGCATTAGAGTCAATGGTGCGATTTGGACCTCTGTAACATAGCTTCTAATCCAGTAGGAGCATGAATATTTTGGCTAGTAATGATGCAAATGATCCGTCACTGGCCCTTCGTCTTATTGCCTTCTAGAGACTGCTTCATTGCATAGTAAGGACCGACCTGAGCGAGGATCCAGACGAGCATCATTATTTCATTAGGGGCAGTACCCCAGATCTATATGTTCATATCTAATTGTTACTATCGGCATAGCCCCACAAGAGTACACCCTCTTCTGTTGCATCCATTTACAAGCCTTTCCAACATTAAAGCCTGTTCCATTCATCAATTTCAAACAAGCAAAGCTTTTCGAGACGACGCTCCTTCAATACGAGACAATGATTCATGTGCAAAGGATTCTCCCCCTTTCCCCATCCTCAGCACATGAAATCCCTCAAACTATTGAGGATGGCATCGCAGATAATGTGCACCTGTCAAGATAGCCATCTGCGCGGCATACAGACGCGATCAATGCCAGACGCTGACCCAGAACAGACTGGCACCGATAGTTCGTATACAGGTCTGCCAATCATTGTGAGTATGCCTTGCTGTGCTAATACTGGTCTATCTCGATCATGTCATTCACGCCATCTCTTTGGGCAGAAGACATGGGAGCAGAAATATCGACGCCTCGTCAACTAAGATGCTGTGAACATTTCGCGGCACAGGAGGGCTGAGAGCTCGACTAACTACTCTTGGAACTAGTGTCCTCGTCCAGTGACTTCGACTTCATGCGGGAGTGCTTCAACTATCAACAACCTGTCGATCAACCTCCATAAATTGCGGCCAAGCTCTAGACCCATACTTTTAGTCACTTCAGCCTCGGAGAATAGGTCATCGATAGAGGATCAAGCCTTGATCAGTCGGAATGGCCGGTCTTGACCGCGCCACTACTCATATACTCATGGCTCGAACGGCCAATGACACGGCCGTGATCTGGTCCAATCTATACAGTAGATGGCCCCCCTGCACTTCAGTTGGGTCTAAACCGTCGAAATTGTCCTGTTAGGCCTGCAACAGCAAGGCGTAACTTGGGCGCGGCCGGATAGAGCCTCCCGTTCATTGACGTCTAACCTTCAATCATGCTCTCTGCTCCTATCAGTGTCCATTCAGCCTGCCGCGCTACTATTAAGCTACTCAGCCGACTGTCCGGAAGCTCTCCGAGTAGACGTAGAAGCCATAGCCGTGCGGCGACGTCGCTTTTCAACGACTGTGAGTGGCGCTTTCCCCCCCTAAGCGCCGTGCATTGGACTGTCGTAGGTTGTTCCTTCTTTGGCTTTGGGTGTCCCGTCATTGACTGTCTGTTGCCTGAGAGTTGAGTCAAGAGACCTGATATAAAGGACACCATGCTCGTTCAAGGGCACAATCTTAGTCTGCTACTGTCATGCTATATGCCAGCGTTGGTCGTTCTTATACTACCCATGTCGGAACCAGCACGCATATTCCAAAGCCTTAATCTGGACGACATGCCGGTCACTCGTTCTGGGCTTCGGACATCGCAAGAACCACAAAGAGGAGCAACGAGCCCCAGGGCTCGAGGGCGCGGTCGAGGGCGTGGTCCAAGCCGTGTTCAAACCCCTGTTCCTTCGATTGACCCAACAACAGCCTACAGTGGAATTGAATATGACACACACATTTTCTCACCTACCTTCGCTGAAAGTGCCCGTAAGGGCCTCCAGTCCGAGATGGTGGTCGATCAGGTACAAAGACACGGGTCCGGATCTGACAGATACTACGCCTTCCAGATAAGCAAACCAGTCGCCGTACACATACACGATCCGGCTGGGAGCTCTGATAGAATCATTGAATGTACCTGTGATAAGTACAAAGATACAGAAACCCCATGCAAGCATATCTGGGTACGTTCGCTGTAAGAATTCGACCGTTTCTCAAAACTTACTTACCAACACAGTGGTTATTCGCTGGTCTACACAAGATCCTAATAGTTGAGCAAGGGCCAGCTGCACAAAGACCTACTCAGCCTGTATTGACAACTTTATTCCGCCAAATGTACCCGCTTATCCCAGAAGAAAGGTTGGACACTCTACCACGAGAGCTCAACCGGGTTGGCGTTGACGATCCAGAAGATTTGGATGCGGATCTAGACGAACGGAAGGACGCAGTGTGTGATATTCTCGCGGGTTTCTACAGTAGTCCTACAAAGACCCCTGAAGAGCTTGAAGATGAATTTGTGGAAGACGTATCACTCCTACCATCAAGTGAGATTCTCGTTGAAGGCAACCTCCAAGCCACAATCTATCGTCTAGCCATGCGAGACAATGGCTTCTACAAACGTCTGCAGGAGATTGTGCCTAATGATGCACGCGCCAAACAATACTACGAGACACTGTATCTTAGGGCTCAAGAGGCCATGGAGCGATTGACTACATACGCTACGAACGGCCCACGGACTCCCAGGGACTTAACAGTACCAGAGTGCGCAAGGGTACTTCGATCTCTTGTTCATCAGATGTGCCAAAACAAGGATGCGAGAAATGCATTTGCCCCACTCGGTGCTGTGGTGGCATCTCGACTGGCCGTGATCCTCGTGCGCCTCATCGATCGTGTAGTAGACTTCAATCAAGACATCTACGCAAATGCAAGATGGAACAGAATCCAACCCGCAAACGAGCATCCAAGAGACCGCAACTTGTTCGCTTATCTGATTGGGGATCCTCCAAGTCCTTGGGTTCCTGACTGGAAGACGGATTACTTCGTCATTGATCGACTTCGAGGCTTCCCTGTGAACGAGTGGGAACATCTTACAGAGCGTCTCGATACCATCAGATGGCGGATCGAGAGACTGGATACAGCTTCCTTTCCGATGGCTTCTCCGTACGCTCATCAAATCGACGAGATGCTTGGCAACTCTACTGCTACTACCCAGATCGATGCTATGCTTCGCGATCCCACTGCTCCTAGATTCGAGCCGAGTCCTCCTTTCCAAATGCCCGGACTCGAATAGTACCCAATCGGTTGAGCCATCACTATTTCCCGCAATTCTAGGATGAACGCTCGTGTTTTGTCGCACTTAGGTTTCTTGGACATACTGACAGATGATATAAACGGGCGGCTATACCGACTTCCCTTGCTTTGGATTATTTCGTCCTGTACCTGCTGCTTTGGGATTTCTGCTGCTCAAATGTTATGGCGATAAGAGAGGGGTGGGATTTTTATGGTTCTTTCTATTCTCAAGGCCCTGCAAAAGATGGAGGAGACATCATGCTGGTCTTCCATTAACCTCTTTTCATTTGTAGATTTTTCTTTAATAATCCATTCTTCATTGGAGCTCGGGCTGGTTCCCCGGAGCTACTGTTAGATTAAGAAACTCGCTTTCACTGAAGGACCGCACCCATAGCCATGCTACCATTTGAGCAATTTTCGGCAGCATCTGCAGATTGAGCTGGGTCTCACTCCCTGTGCACAGCTTCTTTATCACTTTCAATCCTCCTTCTTGCTCTCCTTCTCTCCAGATTAGCTATCCAGAAGCAATCACCCTCTAACTTCAAGAATCACACCGTCAACGTCAATACTTCTCTCGAACATTCACATTTAATCTACCACTTTTCGAAACCTAACATTACAATGGACCATTACGGTCGATACCAGTTGCCAATTACTCCCGCTCCATTTCCTCCTACCACCAAAGAAACAACAATACCCCAATTGAGCACCTGCATCTCGACCCCCTGAAACCATCCACATACCATAACCATACCCACGACCATAACCACCAAAATCAACACCAAAGACTATCTTCCTCACTCTAGAAAAACAACATAAAATCAGTAATGGATTCCTGCATCATCATCTTGCACCCACTTGCACTTTGAAGAAGATGCGGCCATCGGCTAGCTAAGCGAGCTGCGCTCGACGAATATCCATGACTTGGCGTAGGAATGGAAATTGCCCGCCCGCGGACCACCAGTGAATGGATTAAACCGATAGTAGCTAGCGTAACGAGCCTCTGAGCATCTGAACACATTTATGATTGGCTAAGTGATCACCTACCTACCTATCTGGGCAACCTGCCCAATATTCTAGAGGGGAGTGCCCAAGCTGGTGGGGGACAAAAATGTTGGCAACCCCTTAGACCCAGTTTTGGCCTGGGGGGGCTCCCAATATTTTTGTCCCCCACGAGCTAAGCAACATGTCACATATCATGATAGCTAATGTCGGAGTGAGATCCCGAGGCTAAGTTCGATAGTATACGAAATGTTTGTTTCTCCCCCTCGATACTCCGCTGGGGGTAAGTAACAATTGCTGCACTCAACCTATGGAGAGAACCAAGGGTCGCAATGATTTTTGGTTGGAGAAAGTTTTTCCTGTTCCAGGACTGTTGCTAACCACTGTCCTTGCGACTGGGCTTTTCGCCTCTAAATTCGACCACTGGGCAAGTTCCCGTGGGTTTGCAGTTTATGTGGACAACAATCGCTCCACATTGGGTTTGATTGTCCAAGTAATCTCACATGCCCTAGGCATGTCACATGTTTACGCTTTAAGTAAGTTAGCCTGCCCTAGAGTCTTGCGTATATACTCTATATTCAGGAGCTAACTTGGCTGGTGCAGCAACGACTATCAATCTATCCAGTCGTGCATATATGTCCCAGAGCCCTTTCTCTCTGGATCTCGTCAAGCTCTTTTCCGCTCTCACTACACATAATACTGACACATCTCTACCATGGCTCTACTCCCTTCCTGTAATCATTTTTGTGGCTGTTACTCTTCTTCCGGGTGCTCTATGGGCCGGTGCTATCACACCGGTCAATGCATTGAGACCCTCGACGAGACCAATACAGCTGCCCGGATGGAAAAATACGACAGTACTTGAGCTCAACCCTCATTCGAACCGCCGTGACTTATACCAATCAATTACGGACGAAGGGTTGTTCACCTACAAGCCTGAGTTTGACCTCCAAGGCGCCATGCTTGGGACGGCCGCTCAAGCATCGAACTATTCGGGTGGTACCAGCTCCCATGCTAGGCTGGACAAGACAGGCTATGTATACGCCGCTCGGAGCTTTGGCGTTGGAGCTTCTGTTGGTCTCATGGATCAGGCTTTTCCAAATACCACCAAGAGTTACGACTACACCGAGTTAGGTTTGCAGTCGCATACATCGTGCATCTATAATGACACAACAGACATATCGGTGGGACCCAACCTTCTTCAAGATGACGGTTATCTGTATCAACTTTTCGACGTCCAGGGCTATCTGCCTGTGGCTGGCGAAAGTGTGGTTGTAGAGGCTACTGCTTTTGGTTTCGGCCCCGGATCGACCGTGTCGCTCTTCACTGCGACCAATGGCCTCAGTCACACCCTGGGACTTATTGCTGGAGATGGCAGTGGTCCAAATCAATACTACGGTCCATTAAACAACGTTCAGTGCGATATCATATTCTCTCCAATGACCTTCTCACTGTCCGTGGACAGAAGCCATCGGACTATATCCGTTCTTCCAATTGACGACGTAGAAATGCCTCCCTACGGCCAACTGCTCATGAACAGAACTATTGGTGCTATGTCTACCATGTCCATGGTATTGACAACGACCTATGTTTCAATGCTAGGCCAGGCGCTCATGCACAACATCGCCAATGTGCCAGTCGTATCTGGCAACATCAATGCCTCGAATCTTCTCGGCGTCTCGGATGCTGTAGACTCATTCATCGACAACATCCTCTTGTCTTATGCTTCAGCAGATCTCATGATCACTAAAGATTTCGTTCCATCCAATGTCACATCAAAAGAAGCCGCCATAGTCTTCGGTACACCCCTATACATTTACCTGATTTTCGGCATGAACCTTATCATCTTCCTGGTCTATATCGCCGAAGCACTTCGTACCAGAGGATGGAGCCACCTTACCACATTCAATTACGTGGACGTCAAGGCAGTCATTGTTGGCACTTCTATGGGCGGAACCGGCATTGCAGACAAAGTGAACACTCTCCATGAACAATTCGGTTCAACCTGGCGCGCCGAAAGGACAGATCGAATTGCCGGTAAGATTCACGCTCAATTGCAGAGTAGCTCCGAAGGCGTGGCCGCTGTCGTCATGTCGAACGTAGACGTAGGAACGCCTTTGCGACAGCGGAGACCTAGGCTAAATAGGCCGGTCGGTTCAGCGAACGAAATTCTGTTGCAGGATATTAGCGGTGTGAGCACATTGCCGCAACGTTTGAGCCATGAGGAAAGGCGATCGAGTCTGGGCTCTGAGAATGCAGAGTTTTCAGGTAGACACGAAGACTTGAGCCGAGGGTAGGGAAAGTCAAAGTCTTTGCAAAAAGCTGCAAGACAAGTTCTCCAGCCGAACACCACCCATGGAGCAGAGACGCGTTAGGGAGTTTTGCATGTCTAATGGAGCGAGAGATATCCTCAGCAGTCGACCACATCGGAATATGTATGAAAGAAAACTCAACAAAAGAGCACTTAAAGCTTATGTCTCTTGAGAGTCTAACCAATAGCCAAGCAAAGACTGGGCTGGTCTTCTTAGGGATGGAACAGCCGTTATGGCTGGATGTGTTGGGTGGTCGAGTGCGGTTTTTGATATTCTGGATGGGGATTCAGGTCATAACTGCAACTGGACTGTGTCTTTGGACAATATTTTTTAACAGGGTCAAAATGGGGGCCGTCATAGAAGCCTCCGCGTACTGTAAGCTGCAATTTACCTGGGAAGAGATGAACCAGACAGCAGGCAGGCGCCCGCCCCCCTGCTCCGTCCGTGCCCCTTCTAAAGCGGCCCGGCTCCCTTTACCAAATTAAAAAGGCAATCTTCGATCCTTACGGGGTGTATATGATATAAATATAAATATATGTATATATCATACAAAAGCCTTGTGTCCTGGCTGTGTCTCCATAATCCTTCAATTCACCTACTGTAAATCAATAACCACGCGTCCAATCAACTTCCCATCTTTCATCTCCTGAAACACCTGAAAACACCAGCACCATCAGCATATCCATCATCAATCAGACACATGCATGAGAAAAGAAAAAGGGAAAAAAAAGAAAAGGAAACACGCACCTCCCCCAACTTCTCCATCTTCTCCTCCCGATGATGCACCTTCACCACCCCCCTCGCCGCAAAATCCAAACACTCAATCGCATCCCTCCTCGTCCCCACCGCCACCGCCGTAATATTCGCCTGCTTAAAAACCATCACCTGCGGATACGCCTTCTGAATAGCCACCGGCTCCCCCTCCGGCATCCCCACACACACAATCGTTCCATCAAACCTCAACATATCCATCGCCTGCGCATACGCCCGATTACTCGCCGTGCACACAATCACCGCGTGTGCGCCTAAGCCGCCTGTTAGTTTCACGACTTCTTCGCCGATGGATTTGTCGTCGTGGTCGGCGATCGAAATGAAGTGTTCGGCGCCGGAGGAGAGGATGAGGGATTTTTTGCTGGGGGCATCGATCCCGATTACGCGGAGGGCCATGCCGCGGGAGGCGAGTTGCACGGCGATGTGACCGAGACCGCCGCCGGCGCCGGAGATTACGACGAAGGAACCGGGTGGGGCGCGGGATTTTTTGAGGGCGGCGTAGGTGGTTACGCCGGCGCAGAGCATGGGCTGGGGGGGAGGAGGGGGTTAGTTTTTGGGAGGAGGAGAGAGGGTGGGGAGGCGGGGGGGCTTACGGCTGCGTCGGCGGAGGAGAGGGAGTCGGGGATGGGGGTTACGTAGCTGTGGGGGGAGAGAAGGTGTGAGTATATGGTTGTCAGGAAGGGTAGAGATAACTTACTTCACAGGCCCAATGCAATACTGCTGGAACGTGCCCGGGGTGTAGTATCCGCTGACTTTTGCCTGGGGACACAGCGCATCGGCGCCGGCCATGCATTGAGGGCAGTTCCCACATGTCCCAGAGACCCATTTGATGCCGACACGGTCTCCGACTTTGATGCCTTTGTTGTCGCTGCCGGGACCGAGCTTCACGACTTCGCCTACGCCTTCGTGACCGCCGACTTGGCCGGGCTGGGTGGGGTAGGGCAGGGAGGCCCACTATTGTGTAGGTGCTTTTTTTCAGCTTTGGTGTATCTGGAGGGAGAGGGGTCGTGGGGAAGAAGGATGAGAGGAGGGCGAGCGTACGGAGTTCTCCATGATGCCCAGGTCGGAGTGGCAGACACCGGAGTGAGTCCTGGGACAATGTTAGTCTGTATCGTGTGGTCAGGCTTCAGGATATTCACAGATGGATCAAGCATTCGCCAGGCCCGGGCTCGGGCATGTCGAGTGTCTCAATCTTGGTAGAGACCTTGCCCGGGTCATTGTAGACGCAGGCCTTGTATTGCTTTGGAATGTCAACCATTGTGACTGATGTAGTAGGTGTTCGAAATCTGCTTGGTTCTAAGCTGGCTTATCGATCTATGAAGCTGCTGTATAGTGAGTATTTAATGTATCTGAAAGGGATTGGCTTTGAAGGAGAGGGGATGGCCGAGGTGGATGGGAAGCGGGGAGATAACGCATGGTGTATGGGCGAGTACATTGTGTGGGGGAGAGAATGATTCCGAGGTACATCCATCCTTCCGTGCCTCACGTAAACAGTCTGCACGTCACCTTAGGTACGTGCCAAGCACTGACTTCACGTGATTGGCTCCCTTCAGCACACTATTAGAAACATTTTGCGGGGGAGCTTTGTGAGTATGTGGGGTACTGATGGGAATTGGTGCCTAGCAAGATGGAAATAGAAAATAGTAACTCGAAGAAACCTTATCAAATGAAGCTGTCAACGGGAGCGCATGACCCAATTGGTAGATCGATGTGATAGTTGCAAGTTGATTGATGACGCAGCTAACTATGATTCTGACGCCCGCATCGAATTGTACATCAGCTGGATGTATTCTGCTTGCTTGAGTCGATAAAGGACTTCAGGAAGATGGCAACCTAGCTGAGACTTCTTGGTCACATCCCTCCCTTCCGTACCCCCCAAAGCAAAACCGAAAACTGAAATGTGAATGCTTGAAGCATCAGGTGTTTAATAACGAGTGGATCCCCATATCGGGGCACAACAGCAATGTCGTGCATAATGAGCGTATTGGCAAATTGAGTGAACTCGGGCGGGATGATGGCTTGTTTTCCTCGATCATAACATTCGCAAAGCAATTGCTGAAGGTCATTTCATGCCATTCACTTGTTTTGGCGGTCCATTTTTACGAGAAACGCCATTCAATGTAGGCTGTAGCATTCCTGACCAATGATCCTCATAATTTGTTGGAGAAGCCGGCTTGATGTTTTCCGACATGGTTTGATAGTAGGCATTCGACACGTTGAGATGGCCTTTGCGCGGTGGGTGGAATCCAATTTAGTCCATATAGAAGTCACCCTTCAAGATCCTCTCCTGGAAGTGATCTGGCTTCCTAGGAGTTTTGGGCATCTCCTTGATCGGTTGCTCGGCTGCTGCGACGCTGGCGGACTTTTGATGTCCCATAGAACCCGTAGTAGGTGTGGCGGCTTGGCCAGTGATTGAAGCCGACCTCTCAGCTCGATTCTTGATTTGTTCAGACCAATTAAAGCCTTCACCTATATATCGGAGACGGCAGTTAGCGATTTGATATTACAAATACATTGGGCATTGAATGGCTTGGGGACGGACCTCGCCCTTTGACAGACGGGCCCGAAGCCATGCTTGTGGAGGCTTTAGCGGTAGAAGTACCATTTCCAGAATGAACATCCCGTAGCGCTCTAGCTCCAAAGCTCAGTCGTCGAGCGAAAGCCGATGGTGAAGTGGGAGAAGGATTGGGCTCTGCATCGCCTTCTTCAATTGCATTCTCATTGACGGACGTGGATGGTGAGTTGCTACTGGCGAAACTGCCTTGACGATTCTTTATGTTTGCAAAAGGTGAGGTTTGGGTCGGGGAGCCTGCCATGGTTAAGGACGCAATCGATGTGCGGCGACGTTGCTGAGCTTGAGCGTTGGCAACTGAAGTAGAAATAGGACCAGGGTAGGCAGGAGTGCCATTGTTGTTGGACTGGGAACGACCAAAAATCTCCGAAAGCTTCTGGCCGGGGGAGAAAGAGGCTCGACGAGCGGAGGTGGGCGTAGGTGGAGGCGAGTTCTCGTTATTAGACATGATTGAACACTCCGTGAGGGCTCGGGGAGAAAACAAGCGCAGGACTTAAGTATGACGGTGTGACCTAAGGTTGGGTGGAAAGCTTGACTGACAATCGTTGATAGGTAGACGGATGGTTGATGGTTATTGGTGATTTCTTTGTTGTACTCCGTAGCTTACTCCTATCTCGCGTGCCGGGCGGAGTCGGTCGGGTATCAAAAGATGAGGGTAGATAGGGAGTATCGCTTCATTGGCCAGTCCTGTGGACGGTGTGAAGACTGAGTGGTGGGCATTACATTCTGAGTGTATGCAGGAGTGTGGTGAGTGGGTATTGCGTCGTATGTTGACAAAGATTCGGTGGTGCAACATTCAAGACGCAGTAAGGGCACGAGCAGGCTTCGTGATCAGCACTAGGTGTGGGGTAATAGAAAGCTTGGCGTATATTAGCGCGTTTTGATGCAAGTCAGCCAAGGCCTTATAGCAGGCCCAGCGTCTGTCCCTACCATGCAGCATGAGAGCCTGGAGAAGTCCCAAACGCGAATCGACCACCGTTAGCCAGCTAATTGGATGTTATACCTCTATTGCGTTTGTAATGACGCATCGAAGGATTCGCCGAGCAGTTGCAAAAATTGGCCGAATATCTCAATGGTATTGGTGGGCACTAAGCATCGACGATGGCCCAGGCACACTTTGAACTCGCGCCGAGGAATGATCCAATCATCTCCCTTTCGACGCAGGGACCCGTCAATAGGCTGGCTGATACCATTGATCTGCACATTCCTTAAATATGGCGAAAGTGGTGAGGCTCGCATAGTACGGCACATCTTTATCACACAGAACCGAGAGAGAAGGCCTACCAATTGACTTTTTGGATGAGCAACGGCTTGCATTCAGGGCCAATTAGCCCTTTATCATCAATATCTAGCGAGACTATCAGTGATCGGACACCGAAAGGATGATAACCGGGCCACATGCTCACCTCGTTCAATGCTTTGCTATCCATCATAGACAACTTCTTCTGTTGAATGTAACGTTGTCGAACAGCCTGTCTGCTACCTCCAACCACTGCCAAAGTTTTGGCTTCCGCCGACGGAACTTTGGGTTCTTTTGCAGTGGTTCCTTTTGTGCCCCCACCTTGCCGACTGGCTCAGAATTGACGGGTCTCAGCAAGGGTACTTTATGCGCTGCTGGGTCCTGTACTTGTGATTCATGTTTCTTGTGTCTTTTAATCCGGCGTTTCAGCTTGCGGGCTGCCTTGTCTGCTTTCCTCTGTGTTTTATCTTGCTTTGATTCGGTACGATCCCTGGTCTGTGGCGGGCTCTGCGTTTCTCCTTGCTGCATAATACCGAGCTCGCCAAAGTCAACCTTCTTTACTGCAGTGTCACACCTTGGTCTCTTATGCTTGTTTGGCTGTAGAGTACTCGAACGCGCTTGCTCATCTTCTCTTGGAATTATCGAGATTGCGTGATCCTGGACCTCGGAAGGCTCTTCGTAAGAGACATTGGAACTGGCATCCTTCGAGAGTGTTTGTGGTTCATCGCCCACCAGGAATCCCCCACTAACAAAACCTAGCCTCCCCCACCTTTGCTCGACAAAATTCGAACCCCTCAATTGAGTCCTTAGCTTTCGATCTGTCAGCAATTGAGTTTCACTCTTGCCGTTCAAGCGTCCAAGGACATCTTGAAACATGTCCAATCCAGTTGCTTGGCCATCCTGTTGAGAGCGCCCAGGTTTGGCACCGAGACCAAGATTATCATCTTTAAGGGTAATGCGGATGTGAGACGCATTTGCTGCAGTATGATGTGCAGAATGAGCTGTGTTTTTAGGTCCAAGGAAGTCTCCAGGTATCCATCCTTGGGATTCAAGAATCTTTTGCCCGAACTTGGTAGTCGATCGGCTCCATAGTGTATTGTTAGGGTCAAGGGAAAACTTAGCCCGCCTGCAGAAGTCAGCGGTATTCTCAATAGCATCATATCATAAGTTTGGGACGTACTTTCTTTGGGCACTAAGTCCCATATTTTGTGTGATGCGTCTTTAAGACGAAATTCGAAGTGTTGGAGAAAAATATCTCGGCTGAACTTCGCTTGTGACTTAGTGCAGCTAATGGCTAGCGTCAACGTTACGGGCCGATGCCGCTCAAATATCTTCTTGCCCAGGGCTCGAAGCTCAAAGTTTGAAGAGTTCGTTGATGCTGGGAGAGCCATACGGAATAATGTTCCAAGCGAGGGTTTGACTGCACTGAGAATCACCTCTTCGCAATGGTACGGACGCGACTTTCGAAGCCACGGGGTGGTCAAGCGGACTTGTCTGTCCAACATGAGCGTAGGGAAGACGAAGCTTCGCAGCACGGTCCGGAGAGCTCGGGGAAGACAATAGAGCCTTGCAGATGGCGCAGGATATGAGGAAAGATGTCAAACTCTCTGCTAACTCTGAGCAAGGAGTTGCTAGTGGTTGACCATCTGTCAGGCCAAAAAGCGCTTGCAAGAGCGAAGAGCGAAAATTAAGCACTCGCACGAGGAATCCATGAGGAGCATTGAGGAGGCCATGAACTCAAAGTTTGATGAGATATCGAGGCGGCTGTACGTTGACGAACAACACCACCGAACTCTGACTTATCCAAGATAGGACCCAAAAGTACAAGCTTCGGATGGAGAGACTGTATGAAATACTTCGAAAGAGAACTGCTATCGAAGCCAGCATGCTAGCCACTTCTAAAAACACTGATGATGCATTCACAATTGCGGAGAAGGCTTTTACATACGCGGTCAAGCGTCGGCGGCAAGGTCTGACAAGGCATCAGAGTGTAAGAGCAAGCAAAAACATGTTTGTTTGTGCTTCCGTTGACCCCGTGAACAGAAGGTCGCAGCATGACCTAGACCTACAAGAAAATAGCGCAGCGTCAAGGCCACAGACATATCTGCGAAGACTCTACATTTGCTATCAGGAGGTTGAATTAGATCGCTTGTCGCGTTTGGCATGGTAGAGCATGATACCCTATGGCGTATTGCTTTCATAATTGGCGTTGCTCTATAACGCTGCTTGAGTGGAAATATCTCATTTCTTGGCCTATATCGGCTAGTTGGAGCTTCAAATTTACATAGCTTTACGTTTGTCAAAGAGTACGTGACCTTATAATCTAACGTCCGAAGAATACCTCCCGTGTGGTAGAATATTTCTGCCAGCACGAATTGTAGACAAGCTCAATTATGTTCAAGTAGTCCATGATTTTGGGAAATGGACTATTATCAGTGGCCTATAGAGAGCTACTTGTTCACGCGATTCTCACAATGGCGTGACATGTCATCCATAGGCGAACATCTTGTACAACGATTTTCCAATCAACACTACCGCTAAATCATTGGACTAGCTTGTGCGAGGACCAGTATGAATTCCCAAGTAGATGTTGGACGATTTCCGAAACTACTTATGCTCCGCATACTTGCTGAATGATATGCTCAATGCGGTATCAGAGCACCCATGTCTCTACAAGTTCTATTACGAGAGCATCCTCGACGATCATTTGCCCTCGTGACAAAAAGTCATGCCCTCGTATTACGCCACAGCTTATCGAGCAACAATGCTGATAACATCAACTATGGAACAAACACCAAGGGTTTAGCCTCTAAGTGTATGGTGGAGTTTGCAACGCTTGAGAACGTGGACCTTTCAGACTACCGCGTCCTTCGAGCGTCTGGTGTACACGGAACACTTGGCCTTATCAACATCAACGCTGATGTCTTCCTTTGTGTTATAACTAGTGCCCAGAATGTGGCTACGGTCAGGCCGAACGAGACCGTGCAGCGTATACTTGCCGTCGAATTCTGTTAGTATTTCTGACGAGGCACTTGATACGTTTTCTTTTGCTGATCCAGAGATCTCCAAGATTGCCTAAACAAGGAGATATATGATTACGAGCTCCATGGAGAGATTGACCCTTACTCACCAGACTTCCCTGACCACGGTCACGATCCTCGAGATCCAGCTTTTGAGCATCCATGTCATGAGCTGAAGAAGATCCTAGGCAGTGGGACATTTTACTATAGTGTGGACTTTGATCTGACCAATCGCTTGCAAAGCAGGTACGGAACGTTGACTTAATTCAAGCGTTCACTCTAATCAGAAGTAGATCATCTGAGCAATCGGCATTCGATGTCGACAACCTAGACGAAGGCTTCCTCTGGAACTCTTACATGATAAATCCTCTCATTAAGTTTCGCTCACGCCTAGCAAAACAGGAAAAGGAGATACTTGATTCATCTCGTATCTTAACTTCAGCTATCAGGGGCTTTGTCTCGTCCATTACAATCCCAGCCTCGGCTTCCCCACTCAGAGCTTTGAAAAATAATCTGCCTTCCACGCTGACATTGATATCCCGGCTCTCTTGTCGGCGTGCGGGGACAAGATTCAACTCAAGAGGCATAGACGATGATGGCAACGTAGCGAACTTTGTCGAGACCGAAACGGTCTTCTACCATCCTTCGAGCTTATGTTTCTCTTACGCGCAAGTTCGAGGCTCCGTGCCCCTTTTTTGGGAACAAGCTGCCGGCCTGCTTCCAGGACAACAAAAGATTCAAATCACCAGATCACCTGAAGCAACGCAGCCGGCTTTCGATAAGCATTTTGAGTGTTTAGAGATGGACTACGGCACTATCCACATCCTCAATCTCTTGAGTCTGTCCAAGCCAGGCGAAGCTGAACTGACTGCGAGGTACAACTATCATGTCCAGCGTAGTCCACTGAATCAGGTCGTTGATCTAAGCGGAACATCGGAGGATCGTCTTCTTGAATCACAATTTGATTTCCACGCAGAGACCAAAGGACCTGGGGGATATGAAGCTGCTAGCATGGTGAGACGATTGATTCAGAACCGTGCAGACGGGTTCGCGTATTTCTTGTGCGATGATGGAGACAGAGCCAGGAATGGATACCAGAATGAAAAGGCCACGCGTGTGGGAACCGTAGTGATATTGCAACAAGAAGGAGTATTCCGCACGAACTGCTTGGACTGTTTAGATCGAACGAATCTGATCCAGACGATCATCAGTCAAATGGCATTGGAACTCTTCTTGCGGCACCGGAACGAGCATCCTACCGCAGATTTTTGGGTGCGGCATTCAAGTCTTTGGGCGGATAATGGTGACGCACTTTCTAAGATATACGCCGGCACTGGAGCTTTGAAGTCTTCCTTCACCAGGCACGGCAAAATGTCCTTAGCTGGCGCCATAGCTGATGCACGCAAGAGTGCCACTAGGATGTATATCAACAACTTTGCTGATAAAGGCCGCCAAAATACTATTGACATATTGCTTGGGCGTCTCGTTGACCAGTCACCCGTCCATCTATATGATCCTATTGCTGACTATGTCAATGCCGAGCTCAAAAGAAGGGCAAGCGAATATTCAACCTCAGATGTGGTACCTATATGGGTGGGGACTTTCAATCTAAATGGCCGTGGAGGTGGAGTCAAGGAAGATCTTTCAGCCTGGCTATGGCCTGAAGTTAATCGAGCACAGCAAGAACCTGCGATTGTCGCTGTTGGATTTCAAGAGATTGTCGAGCTCAGCCCGCAGCAGATCATGTCGACAGATCCAGTAAGACGTAAAACATGGGAATCTGCAGTGAGACAGACGTTGAACGACAGTGCTCGCAGACGCTCTTCAGAAGAGTATATTCTCTTACGCAGTGGACAGCTCGTTGGTGCAGCGCTCATAATCTTTGTCAAAGCTAGTATACTTGATAAGATCAAGAACGTGGAAGGTAGCGTAAAGAAGGTATGGATCCTCAAACGCCTTGATAGTACTTGAGGGGAGCTGACTTGGACAAGACTGGCATGTCAGGCATGGCTGGCAATAAAGGAGCCGTGGCCATACGAATGGATTACGCCAATACACGCATCTGCTTCGTCACAGCTCATTTCGCTGCTGGCTTTGCGAATTACGACGAGAGGAACCGAGACTACCATACTATCAGTCACGGCCTTCGCTTCCAACGCAATCGGTCAATTGAGGACCATGATGCAATCATATGGTCAGGAGACTTCAATTATAGGATTGGTCTGAGTGATCATAAAGTGCGCCAATTGATCAAAGTTGGTGACTTGGACACAATGTACCAGAATGACCAGGTAAGATGGTTGGCTAGCAAAGCAAGCACTACTTATTGACTTTCGCGAAGTTGAACCTCCAGATGGTAGCCGGGCATACGTTCCCCTACTACTCGGAGTCGCGAATAACATTCATGCCAACGTATAAATACGATAATGGCACAGATAACTACGATACTTCGTAAGATACACTGCCCAATGGACAGGCTCTTCGCTCACCATAAACCAGAGAGAAAGCGAGGATACCTGCATGGTGTGACCGCGTACTTCGGAAGGGTGACATTCTGAAGCAGATCAACTATTCGACGGCTCCGTTGCGTTTTTCCGACCATAGGCCTGTTTATGCAACTTTCCAATGCGCTGTCAGCGATATCGACGAATCTAGAAAGGAGGCGTTGAATCGGAAGCTATATGCTAAACGAAAAGCGGACATTGGTGACACAACTGCCAATGCTGGGGATGAGGACATAGACGATGAAGATCTGATAGGGTATGAATCAATAGCTCCGGAACTGCCTCCTGCAAGCTCGGATCGACGCAAGTGGTGGTTGGACAACGGTGAGACGCCTCTGCTATGTATCAAGCATTTGATAGAGATCTAATCACTGGCTGTAGGTCTTCCAGCTCGATCCGATGTTGAACGTCCAAACGAAAAAGCCGTCCTCAGTGTGAACAGGCCTTCGAACCCTTTCACCCCTACGGATGAGCCCGATTGGGTGCTTATCGACAAGACCCCACCCAGAGAACCACCCAAGGCGAGCCCGTCTAGTTACAGAACGAATTCTGCGAGTGAAAGCGTCCACAAATCTCCCCCGCCTCTCGAGTCCAGTCAGCCAATTCCATCGAAGTACTCTCGCGACTTAACAGGAGTGCAAGCACCAGCGAATGAGCCTATGTCAAGAGGCTCCAGCCAGGCATCAACCGTTCCTGCACCCCCCGCAAACCTGTACCCCCAGTACCGAAGAAGCCCGCTTTGCTCAGCAAGTCCAGTGAACGGCGGGTAAGCCAGGATAGTAGCAATCCCACTACGGACAGGACGATATCAGCAACACGACCACCAGTGGTACGACGAGCACCATCCAACGACCCTAGGGCAGGAGTCCCTCCACCCCCACAACGCACAACACCGATTTCCTTAAGGCCCTCTCCACAAAGCCAGCAACTCTCCGCCGCTGCTAATGGACCGCCTCTGCCACTAAGGAGAACGAATGCCGCCGCGCAGAGCACCGATGGCTTGATGGATGATGACGACGACGGGGCGAGTTCGATACCATCCCTAAAGCCAACGCGGCGGTCATAGCGTGCCTAGCCATATGAGTTATCTGATGGCAACAGAAATCAAGCCTGAACGCATATGTGATATCATACCTTATGTAGCAATTTCAATTGACCCACCAACAGAGCAAATGACCCCTCCAAGCCATCATCTCCTTCACCCTAACCATCTCCATTCCCAAAAATCCCTCCTAAACTCCCATCCATATACTTCACCCCCTTGACGACCTCCTCCCCCCTCCCTCCTCTCATACCCCCTCCTATCCCCCCATCATCCACCTCCACAATCTTCTCCCTCGTACTCCTATAACTCACACTCCTCACACTCCCCACACTCTGTCTCGGGCTCTTCCCCTGCCACCCTCCTCCTCCTCCCCCACCATTAGACGAATACCCCCGACTCCTCACCGGCCGCACAACCATCACCTCCTCGTCTTCGAAATGCACTATATTCCCACTCTGCCGCGGACTACTACTGATAATCGTGCGCGCTTCATTTCCATTCGCAGACGGTAATGATGAAAGTGCGGTTGGCGTGATGATCACAGCATTCGAGTGCCGCGGTGATGCATTGATTGACCGCTTCCTCGTCGAACTGCTCAAACTCCCACCCGAGAGACGGGGACTACTGCTATGCATTAATTGAGTCCCGGAATGGCGGGGAGAGCGGTGGTGGATTTTCGTGCCGGAAGAGCGGGGGGAGATTGTTTCGACGGTGACGAGTTGGCCGGAGGAGAGGCGGCGGGTTTCGGTTATGGTGCGGGAGTGGGAGCGAGAGTGGGATCGGGGTTGGGGAGAGTGGTGAGGCCATTGGTGGTGGTGGTGCTGTGGGTGGGGGGTGTGATGACTGCGACGGCGACGCGGGAGGTGGGTCGGGAGGTGTGGGAGATGGGACGCGGGGGACTGCGATGTCGGGGTCGGAGCGGGTGGTGAAACACATTGTTTTTATATATATAATGGGGGTTAGGTGTATGTGATTAAGGGGCAATTGGGTTTGATGGTTATGGTTTGTACGTTTTAGTAGGATGTGGTGGGGAATAGCTACAGCCGGAAGGATTTGGGGGGAAAAAAGAAAAGAGCTGTGGGATTGATGTGGTCGCATATAGAAAAGAATCTGGCGAAGACTAAAGACCAACTGGAAGGAGTCGGATGATCTGGCAGGTCCGCATGTGTGAGGGAGGGTGAGTCACTCGTATAATATTGATCTACTGGCATGAGTCAAGCATGTGGTCATGGTTGCAGCAATCGGTATACGGCAATTGGTGAGCGTAAGTAGTTTGCAGCCAAATGGCGTAAGATTGATTCGATTCTCTTGAAGGATGGTATTGTAGCTGCTGACATGATGTTTCTAGATGTAAAAAGTATTGCCGACTTAAATGTGCAAAAAACAATAGACTTGGGGGTATAAACTTGGAGCAGCAAACAATCCTCTGAATGACACAAATGTGACTCTTTACTAGCTCCGAAAATTAGTAGAAGGAAAGTTGACGTGGACTGGATGAGACGCCAGGAATGCAGCAAACGACCTGGTACATAGACTCGTCTCTAAATGCCCCTAGCTGCGCCGTCGCTGATGCAGCTTCTGAACGCCCAAACAAATAAAACAGCAAGCGCAAAAATTCTTGGGTATTCGATAAAGAGAATGAAATCCGTTGCTCCAGAGTTGCGAGTATGTGGTAAATCGTAAATCCTTGCAGTCGTTCCTTGCGTAACCAGCCTAGTATTGCCTGTATTGGTTTTAGGCAGCGGTTGTGGGTGTTTTGAGGGCCGAGTTCACTAGGAATACGAAATGAGTGCCGAGTCGTCAGAAAAGCCGAAAGGTAGAGAGCGCCGGTTGGGGGATATGATCGCGCGTTCTCGACTTGTAGCTTGCTGGAAGCAGTGACAGTTGCCAAAATGCCCATAGCACCATCCGCTCATTTCTTCTTGCCCTTTCCACCCTTCTTCTTTCCGCCGGAACTCCATAAGACGAACGCGCCAGGACCCTTCTGCTTCTTTTTCTTCTTGGGTTCCTTCTCTGCTTGAGGTTAGCATGAATCACCATTTGCATCACAATAGGGACAAACCCGCACCGTCGGAACCACCTGAGTGTTCAGGAGGTGGGGGAGGCACACCTTCGTCCACGATGACAATATCAGCCCCTTCATCCGCGGCAGCCTCCTCTGGTTCAGGCGGAGGGGGTAATGGCCACATGTGCATTGAGATCGACCAGCCGGGCTCAACCACCGTTTCCCAGACAGACTTCATTACAATTTCACCATGCGGGCCAATCAGGTCATACATCCCCTTATCCACATGTGGGCCATAGTCCTCCACGTGAAGGAAAGCTTCTTTGATCAGGTACTCCATCCCCTAGGAACGTGCAAAAGGTTAGGGCTGCCGGCAAATGTTCAGGCTCGAAAACCACTTACCGACCAGGTGTTGCACAAATGGAACGGGAAGCTAAACTTTCTTCCGATAGCATCCTGGAACTTGAGAGGCTTATCTTTCTCCTTAGGTGGTGGAGGGGGTACTGCTGCTGCCGCTGCGGCCGCTGCTTCTGCGGCAGCCTTTTCAGCTTCTGCAGCAGCTTTCTCTGCCGCTGCCTTATCTGCTGCTGCTTTTTCTGCTGCCAATTTATATTCTGCCTCTACCTCTTCTTTCGCTGCTGCTGCGGCTGCGGCTGAGGCAGTTGCAATCTCTTCAGCCCTAATTCTGTCCGCTTCAGCTTTAGCAGCTGCATCCTTAAGCGCCTGTTGAGCCGCAGCTTCTTTCGCTTCTCGATCTGCTTTTTCATCCAAGAAAAGCTTCTCAATCCGCGCGAACTTTTCGTCGGTTTCTTTCGAAATGTCTATTGGCGGTGGTGGCGGCGTACTTGGTGGCGCAGGTTTAGCTGGAGCCGGAGCTGGGGTAGCAGGTGCAGGCGTAGGCGCAGGGGCCGGCGTAGGCGCGGGGGCAGGGGCAGGAGCAGGGGCAGGTGCAGGTGCAGGTGCAGGTGCAGGAGCAGGCGCAGGAGCAGGCGCAAGCGGAGGTGAGTACATAGCAGGAAAAGTCTGGTACATTGCCGGTGGCGGAGATATGGGCATTGGGTATCCCTGCGGAGGATGTGGATGAGGATAAGGATAGAACGGCGACGGAGCATGAGGTATCAACTCGTGGCTTGGGCCTGGGTGATGAGGAGCATGACTGAAATATGAGTGCGAAGGCGTACCCATGTTCGGTGGATATGATGGTGGAAATCCATAAGGAACCATCGCCTGCTGGGTTGGAGGCATTACACTCGGCGGCGCATATGTCTGGTAGGCGTGAGGAGACGGGTATCCAGGAGCAGCATAGTACTGGCGACTATAATGCTGGGGCGGGCCTCGGGCGGCATAGCCCGGCCATTCATCGTGAGAGTCCACACTTTCAGCGGGCTCCGATGGAGGCGGTGCTCGATACGATCTGTGAGGCACGGTGTGTGGACGTTCGTGTGCTATATGCCGGCGAGATGGTCTACGCCGCACTTCTTCCTGTCGAGGCACTTCGGGCGCAGGCGGACGCTGGTGATTTGAAGTTCGAGGTCGCGACGCCGAATCGGAAGGATGGATCTCCTCTGAAGGATATAGTACGTTCGTCCAGCTGCCACTGCCGTCGTGTT
Source organism: Cladonia rangiferina (assembly GCA_023065455.1). NCBI lineage: Eukaryota > Fungi > Ascomycota > Lecanoromycetes > Lecanorales > Cladoniaceae > Cladonia > Cladonia rangiferina. The sequence goes on along the minus strand of JAJREH010000037.1, from coordinate 70,335 downwards.
GCTCAGTGTCTGAAAATTCCTGACTATCGGCAGCCGATCCCTGAGATCTCGGGGATACTTGGACGCCGTCCTCTTCTTCGTCAGTCGATAGGTCAGAATGACTAGAGCTGTTGGCGGTCGTAGCGTGATCAATTGTGATGTTAAACCTAAGTCCACCGAGCATGTTAGCAAAGATTCTGCGCACACCGTGTCTTTACTTACGGCATGTGCGCAAGGGATTGTCTAGCTCAGGCTCCTCTTCCGCGAAGAGGACGAGCGTAGATGGCTCTGGGGGAGAGCAAAGCTGGGTATTTATACCGGGGGCCAATTGACCTTTTGATACTGTGCTACTTTCATTCGCTGGGTGGACCTTTTCGGTGTGCGAATTTGAGCAGGTATGAGGCCAATGTTGTCGAGAGACGAAGTTGTTGTGTCCGAGATGGAATTCTCCTTGCACTGAGTTGAAGAGACAAGATTGAAGACAGAAGGTCAACAAACAACTGGGGATTGAGGCTTGTAAGCAGCGACGTCGGTACTGCGCAAATATGGGCGGATCGATGACGAAGGCAAATTGAGAGTATTATGTGGGAGTAACTGCAGTGACAACGAATTGAAAAAGACGTTGCCTCAGTCCCGGGCCATGCAGGCCCAATGACAGTTATGGGGGGGGTGACCCAGCAAGGGCACTGGCGCCTCCTCCGGGCGCGTCGATCGGGGCCAAGCGTGTGGAAAGGATGCCCAACCTAGCCGGCTTACTCACTTCCTACCTAATCATTACTCCTTCTAGCCTGCTCATTGGCTACAACGGTGCAGCATTCATCGCCTCCTGCGTGTACTCTCCGAGATTACACTCATCATCTGTCCTCTCGCATACTCCATACACTCACACCTCATGTCCATCTCAATCTGAATCGGCTGTCCGATGCAACATGTCTCTTTGAAAGGGGTGGGGCGCAGCCTGGCCACCAACAGGAGCTTACTACGAAAACCCCCGTCAAGAGACTGAAGATAATTATAGTCTAATCATTCAGCACGCCTAAGATATTTAGGTAAAAATGGAAGAGCAATTGAGCTCAACAGCTAGTTGCTCGTTATTTCGAACAACTCGCGTTGGACACGGTCTTTGCGGCCCTGTGAGATGGGGTTTTTGCTGACGACAGAGTTTCCGCGTCGCCGCAGGAGCATCAAAGGTGATGCCCAACGTTGTTGCCTATAAGGCTACACGAGTGGGCCTGATAGCTTCCCTGAGCTGGGCTCTTCTCCTGAGTTACCAGTCAACCCCACCTTCGAGCACATGAGGCTATATGCTCGGTTCGGAGAGAGCTTCCACCAGTGAAAGATCACCGCTGCCTAATTTGGGTACCCTTGTCCAGCAATGCCTTTGCAGCAACCACCTCAGCATGATTGGGGCCTTTCCCGGTCGTATCCCGGGTGATTTCGGCAAGCTTGGAAGTTGCCCTCTCATTCAGCTTACGCACGATCGTTGTGGAAGGCATTGGAAGCTCGCCATTATCAGTGGAAACCATCTGCTCGGTACTTGTGCTATCGTTGGGAAGTGCAGATAATAAACGATCTGTTGTCTGTGTCACATCTTTAGTCTTATCTTTCACGTGGGGAAGGAGACTTGAAAGTACTAATTTTAGTCCATAGTAGCCTCGAAGGTAGTCGTCGCAGAGCTCGACACTTCTACAGAAGCGGCGCATTGCTTCCGCGAGTGTCTTGCTATCAGCATTCTCGTTGCTGCTCGTCGCGGAGATATACAGGATCTCGCCAAGGCGCGCGTGGATCTGCTCGATATCATTGATTAGTTTCACAACTTCTGCTGGCGAGAGGAGAATACTCGTCATACATTCCAAGCGCTTGGCGCAACCAACAAGACTTCTTCCAGGCAGAAGACGGCTTGTGGGAAAAGGCTTTGGGACAGATACAGATCTGAAAGCTCGGTCCATGCTTCAATATCGGTAGGAGAGGATTCCAGTAATTCTGTCAGAGCATTGATAGCTTCCGTAGTCCGCGAAAGACTCTGTAGAAGTGCGATTCGGCGCTTTGCTACTGGCTTTGCAAATGTGTCCGTCAGTTTGGATATTGTTGGAGGTCAAGGTTAGTAGCATACAGTGTTCACCGGATCTTCCGCAAGAACTTCATTGTACTCCTTCAATATTCTTCCCAAGGCAGCATCGTCCTTGGCCACAGCCTCTTGATAAAGTCCACGCAACCCCATGACACGCTCATTGGTAGCTCCGAAGCGATCGATGAGCTTTTCGAGGCAGAGGTGGGCAGCCTTATCGTCCCCAGTCCGTAGACAAGCTAGCAGTAGCTTCTCGTACATCATCCATATCTCTGTAGACTCCGGATATGATATGAACGGGATTGGAATAGTGGAGGTTCCAGTGGACGCATGTTTCTGCAAGTACTGTGTAGTTTCCTGAGCAAGGCTTAGAGCTTCAGGGTTGGATTGTCTCAGGGGTGCGCTGAGCGACATGATGCTCTAACAGTGATCTATTAGCCAATGAATGGTTTGGTTTTGCGTTCAAAAGCTTTTACGTAGTACAAATAGTTCTAGCCATCGACAGGCATGCAACTAGTCTAGCCGAAGATTATCCCGTAGCGTATCCGAGCGTCATAGGCCGTTGCCTCACGAGCACCTTTATCGAGCTACAATCCTCCAACTTTTAACCTACGCTGGTGACATTAGACATCAGCTGACAGCACACTTTTGTCGAAAGCTGCCATCCATTTTCCGGCAAAGAAGACAAAAATATCAACCATGAGCCGTAAGCTTGTTTGTCCACCTTGACCGCCTACACATAGTCTCGCCAAACTTCACGGGGTACCATACAATTCAACACCGGGAAAATTTTTCACAGGCTGCAATATGGACGAAGATGCCATAGCTCAATTTTCCTCGATCACTGGGGCTGTACCTTCTTTAGCGGCCCAGTATCTCCGACTCGCAGACAATCAGACAGAGCAAGCAATAGGACTCTATTTTGCCAACGATGGCGCTGAATTAGAGCCTTCGTCAGCACCACCTCAATCATCACATCCTCCACCAGTTCCCGCAGCGTCCAGTCAACCGCCTCGCCATAGAGAGGGCTACGAAGATGACCGAGGTATCGTACACTTGGACTCGGACGAAGAAGATCAGGATTACTTCGATGATGATCAAGGGGATGTTGGCTCGAGAGATCAACCTCCAAGACGAGGTCCAGTAGCTGCGAGATCAATATCAGCATTACACACTCCTTCTAGTGCAACGCCTCCGGTGGGCACTTCTGCGACCGTGGATGACGATGAAGCTCTGGCGAGGAGACTGCAAGAAGAATTCTACGGAGCAGCAGGTATGGGTAGTGGTGGTCAAAATGTTGAAGCGCTTGATGAGCACGGATATCGAGCTCCTATAGCCCCGACAAGAGAAACCCTTGTTGGTCCCGATTCGTTCGATCCTTCCAATGCAGAGGAAATGAGGGCTGCGGTTATGGAACAGGTCGCAATGAGAAGGCAGCAGCAGGCCAGGCATCGAGGTGAGTCTTCGCTGGTACGTCTCATAGCATGAACAAATCATTAACGACGATAGACCGACATGGTATCTTCAACCAAGCAACTGCATCCTCGATCTGGAATGACGGAGATGGACGCCCCGAATTGCATCGAGATAGACTTTCTCAGGCTACTGCAGGAGCGTCAGAAGCATCCTCAAAGTCAAACCTCCTTGCAGAAATGTATCGGCCGCCATTTGAGCTCATGTCTCGCTTACCTTGGGACGAAGCACGGCAGCAAGGGAGGAGTGATGAGAAGTGGATACTAGTCAACATCCAAGATCCTTCGGTATTCGATTGCCAGATTTTAAATCGAGATATTTGGAAGAACGCCGGCATCATGGAGACAGTCAAGGAGAACTTCCTTTTCATGCAATACTCGAAGGATGACCCTAAAGGCAATCAATACGTCCAATACTATTTTCCGAACAAGGACAGCACAGATGCATATCCACACATTGCGATTGTTGACCCCAGGACTGGGGAGCAGGTCAAGGTATGGTCAGGCCAACCTGCCCCAAAAGCAATGGATTTTCTCATGCAACTGCACGAATTTCTGGACCGATACAGCCTCAAGGCCTCAGCTAAGAATCCCGTTGCGAAGAGGAAACCGGAGCCAAAGAAAGATACGCAAGTGGAAAGAATGACGGAGGAGCAAATGATGGAAATGGCTTTGCAGGCCAGCCTGGCAGGTGACCAAGCAGGTCGGGACTCTGATCCCGATGATTTGACAAGGAGCGTGGGAGGACTTGAAGGCGGGAAGGGAAAGCAAATTGAGCGAGCAGAGGACCTGATGGATGATTCAGAGCCACCAGACACAAATGGATCAACAACAATGTCTGCCTCTCCTTTTGCTTCGATACCATCCACAAATTCGCATACTGAACCGCCTCCAAACGCCCCTAACACGACACGAATTCAATTCCGCCACCCCACTGGCCGCGTGGTAAGGAGATTTGCTCTGGCAGATCCTGTCAGAAGGATCTACGAGTGGCTCAAGTCAAGTCCACTTGAAGGAAAGGAAGGTGCGGAATTCGAATTGATATTCATGCAAAAGAATTTGATCGGGATACTAGATGATACCATTGAGCAAGCAGGACTGAAGAACGGAACCGTCATGGTGGAGTTCATTGATAGCGACTGAGAGCCTAGCGAATATATGCACCTTATGGCGTAACGGATTAGAGTCGCATTATGGAAGGATCATGCCACAGGTAAAGGGCGATCTTTTTCAATAGCATAATCTGCTGGCCTTCTACTAGAAGTATCTGAGTATGGACTGACCAATTAATTCGAAACCTGGGCCTCTCCAGTACCTGACAATCACCGTACAGCCTTGTAGTCTACCAAACACGGTGTTTCTCAAAAAGCGGAAATTGCACCCTCTGATTGGCTGAATTGCTCGTGGCGTGAAGATTCAATAGCCCGGCCCGGGTCTCTGTTCAAGACGCGGTGTGTGGCGCTAGCTTGGAATTTTTTGCCCACCAGGGAGATTTCAACCGCCAACAATTTGCCATTGCTCAAGTTGCGGTGCCTAAGATGTCATGATACACTCAAGTCTGCAGTCACTCATTCCAGATCATGGGCGTCCTTGCATTAGTCGTCGAGCCTTTGCGCGTGCTGTCGAACACATCGACTGCTCTCGCTTGCCTTGCCGGTATCCTCTCGTTCATTGCGTTTTGTATCATACTCAACGTTCTCAACCAGCTCATATCCAAGAGCCCCAATGAACCCCCTGTCGTTTTCCACTGGGTGCCTTTCTTCGGAAGTACCGTTTCCTACGGAATTGATCCTTACAAGTTCTTTTTCAGTTGTCGAGAAAAGGTATATTCAGTGTTTGCGCCCCATTGATTTTCAACCCCATGCTGACTTAAATTGCAGTATGGCGACGTTTTTACGTTTATACTCCTCGGGAAGAAGACGACTGTATGCTTGGGGGTGAAGGGCAATGATTTCATACTCAATGGAAAGCACAAAGACCTGAACGCGGAGGAAATCTACAGCCCGCTCACCACCCCAGTGTTTGGGAAAGACGTGGTATATGACTGCCCGAACTCGAAGCTTATGGAGCAGAAGAAGGTGAATAGGACCCAGTGTCAATTGGTTGCAGATGCTAACATGCATCCAAGTTGGTCAAATTTGGCCTTACTTCGGACGCTCTCAGATCCTATGTACCTCTCATTAGCCAGGAGGTCGAAGATTTTATCACTCGCTCCTCTGTCTTTCGGGGTTTCAGAGGCACGTTTAATGTCCCGGGTGTCATGGCCGAAATGACTATCTATACTGCTTCTCGCTCGCTTCAGGGTAAAGAGGTCCGGTCCAAATTCAATTCCAGTTTCGCAGACTTGTACCACGATCTTGACATGGGGTTTTCTCCAATCAACTTTATGCTGCCTTGGGCCCCTCTACCTCATAACCGCAAACGTGATTATGCACAGAACAAAATGGCACAGACATACATGGAGATCATTAAGGCCCGGCGCGAAGGAGGTGCCCAACGTGATGCCGACGATATGATCTGGAATCTCATGTCGTCTGTCTATAAGGATGGAACTCCTGTTCCAGACAATGAAGTTGCCCATATGATGATTGCTCTCCTTATGGCCGGCCAGCATTCGTCCTCAAGTACTGTTGCTTGGATCCTGCTCCGTCTGGCAACACGTCCAGAGATCATGGATGAGCTTTACGAGGAGCAAAAGGCTGTACTTGGGGAGGATCTTCCACCACTCACCTACGATTCCCTCCAGCGCCTGCCTCTCAATGCCCAAGTTGTTAGGGAAACTCTTCGACTACATGCTCCTATTCACTCCATATTGCGCAAAGTAACGACTCCGATGACTATTGAAGGCACACCCTACACAATCCCTACCTCACATGTCCTTCTCTCCGCACCTGGCGTGACCTCAAAAAGCGAAGCTCATTTCCCCGAACCGGATCTCTGGGAGCCTCATCGATGGGACCAAGGATCTCCGCTGCATGGTACAAATCAAGACATCGACGACGACGAAAAAGTAGACTACGGATATGGTCTCGTCAGTAAAGGGGCTGGGAGTCCGTATCTCCCGTTCGGTGCCGGAAGACATAGATGCATTGGCGAGGCGTTTGCCTACGTGCAATTGGGTACTATCACAGCCATGATGGTACGCCAGTTCAGGCTGAGGAGTCTTGAAGGAAAGCAAGGAATCGTTGAAACGGATTACTCTTCCTTGTTCTCTAGACCTTTAAGCCCTGCAATCGTGCAATGGGAGCGAAGAGATAGAGCAATAAAGGCGTGAAGTTGGAATACATCTGCATTCTGTCGCACTAGAGACGCTTGCTTTGGCGACGGCGCTGGAGGCTCATTGATAGCATACAGTCATAATACAAAAATGTAATAGACGCTACAGGCCAGTGTGTTGTTACGGATTCTTTTGTCCAACACTAAGGTGCTGCCACAGTGTTCCTAATCATGGTGGCGAGAGAGGTAGGTTACTCGAAGATGAGCTAAGCACTGATGCGGCCAATCAAGTACTGCGCATGCTTGGCATAGACGTCTTTTGTGCGAACTTTATCGAACTAACTGCAACACAGCTTCAATAACATTCTCAATATTTAGACATCATAATCGCTTGTTTGCTTAGAGAGCTCTGTCATAATAGTTCCTTTGTCGCAGACATATTGGATATAGATTCAGACTACATATCGCCCAAAAAGGGAACACTGTTGTGAAACCACCTGGTTACGAGAAGCAAACGCCAGAATAATGAATGCTCCCGACAGGTCAGTAAGATTTCATGTAGTCCTTCTTAACACAAACCCACAACAAACACTTTCGGGGTATAATGCGGCTAGAAAACCTGGGGTGCATGAGAAATGATGCTGGAAGTCTCACCATACCCAAGACCTCACATCTGTCTGAACGCCAGAAAGATGAAAGCCCGCAAGGATGTTTGGGAATAGTGAATCAGTGGTGCATTCATCAGAAAATGAAGACTTCGTGCTACAACCATTCACTCCTTCCTTCCCTGCCTTTCCCTCTATCCACACCTTGCCTTTCCTCCCAACCTAGTCTTGTACCCTGCACCAACTGCTTTTCATTCACTCTTGGCCACCCGCCATCCTTCCAACACACTCAAGTAAAGATCATCTATCTGCACATCATAAGCCATGCCTCGATTGTCACCAGCTTCATACGATCGGTCCCCAGAGCGGCGTCGTTCACTTGGCGCGATGTCTCATGGAAGCTTGAGTCCCCATCATCCAGCCGAATATCTCGCTCCAAATATTGATTACGTGAATCGCCCTGCGCCGCGACCTTCACTGAATCATGCTACGGTCGTTTCTGTATCTGCTCACATGCAGCGCTATCCTCCCGGTGCCTCTTCAATTGCCACGATGAACATCAACATCGGCAATCCAAACACGGAACGAGGACAGCGTATTAGTCCAGAGGATAACATTCCTTCCAGATTCGATGCGTTCCTGTTGGGCGATGGCGAGAAGAAGGTCACGGAGGAGCCAGATACCCGTAAGTCATGACTATGACCTTCAAATTGCTCGGATGATACTTTTCACAAATCGAACTACTGATCGAATCTTCCTAACAGGCATTCCCTCATCTTCCATCTTCACCTTCAACAAAGAGGACCACACTCTTGGCAATCTTCTACGCTCTCAGCTTCTAAAGTCCCCACACGTCACTTTCGCCGGTTACAAAGTCCCTCATCCGCTAGTTAAGTAAGTCTACGTTCCCGAATTGACCTTGAGAAGGCTATGGACGTTAAAATCGTGCGATTTGCCAGTGAATTCATCCTCCGCATACAGACGGATGGCACACTCACACCTAAAGCCGCTCTGATGCAATCCTGCAAAGAACTCGTCAGCGACCTTAGCATACTGAGCCGCGAATTCACCAAGGAGTGGGAATTGAGGAAGATGGTAGGCGACGGAGCTAAGGCAGATGATAAGGGTGACAAAGGCAAGGGATCTGTAAGGTGAATAGGGCGGAAGACCAGTAGAAGATGACTGGAGGCGTTAATCTGCCATATCTCTAGCATAGCAGGGTGCATTGATAGGATGCATATGGGACAGTTTGGTGCTGGCGATATTGATTTAGAGACTGAACAGACATATATGGGCTCCAATAATCAAGCTCATCTGTTCATCTGTCCTTTCTATACGATGACTTTTCTGAGTGTGACTTCTAATAAATACGTTAAAGGTAGCTATTACGGCCGAGGGCTATCTAGTAATTAGGTATATATCGTGCCTGTAAAAATTCTGTTTTAGCGCCGCAGTAGTGCCAAAATAGCTGGCGCACATATTAAAAAATATATATATTAACTATTTATCTAGAACTTAACTATCAACTATCTGTTTAACCTTAAATTAGGTAGAATTAAGGGTATATATATATTTATCTATTTATTTTTATTTCTCTCTTAATAGAGATTCTTATTATTATTCTATAATTCTATTATTTTTACTATATCTTCTTTACTAGATAAATAAACGCGTTTTAATATTAAGTAGTACTTATATACTAGCTATAAAATCAGCGAGATTATTAAGTATATAAAGATTACTTAATTATAGATAATAAAAATAAGATATAATTTTATAGTCTTTAATAATATTATAGATTCTAGTATATTTTAAGATTATCCTTATATATTAAATAAAGAAATAAAGATTATATTATTAATATAGTTTAATAAGAAGCTATTATTTTATTTATTTAAAATAATTTATTTTCTTTTTAATATATATAATAGCTTAGAGATTAGTAAGAAGATAATAAGAAATATTCTTTATTACTATAAATAAATATATAAGAAAGTAAGAGTTTTTTCTAATTTTCTTCTTTCTTTTCTAGTATAGTTGATTAAGTTTTAATAAACTTTTTATAAAGTTTTATAATAAAATTAATATATACGCGATTTATAAAAAGCGAAGCTTTATAAATAAATTACTTCTTAACTTATTTTTACGCTGCGCAACGGGTTGAGTCGGGTTAAGAATCGGGTTTTTTTTTTAATTTCTTATTCTTTTAATAACTTTTTTATTTATTAAGATAATTTTAATATTAGGGCATGGATTTAAAGCCCTATATTAGGGCTATAAAACCCTATAATTTTGACGCTAAACTAATATAGATTAGTGGAGCTATTAGCGCGTCGGGTTGTCGGGTCGGGTCGGGTTAGACTTGAAAAACGCAACCCGACCCGACTTTGAGTCCCTGTTTTTAAACCTTAATAATTCTACTAACCTAGATTAGTTTAGCGTGAAAAATACAGGGTTTTATAGCCCTTAAGTAGGGCTTTAAATCCATGCCCTAATATTAAAATTATATTGATAAATAAAAAAGTTATTAAGAAAAGAATGTGAAAAAGTTGAAATGCCAAGAAAAACCCGTTGCGCGGCGTACTTATTTTTCTAGATAAGACTATTGTATATAAGCGTATAAATAATAAAAAGTATAAATAATCGCGATTAAAAATAGAAATAAAAGTAAATATTTTATTTAAGTAATTAAAAAGATAGTTAGTATTACTAGTATATATAATAAATAATTATATTATCTAGAAGATTTATTATAACTTTATTAATATAGCTTTATTTAATAATTTTATTTATAATAAGATATTTTCTTAGTATATTTTAATAATATTTAAAGAGTTTTATTTAATTATAGTTTTAGATAATATTAAAATTTATTATTTAATAAAGTTAAGAATAATATATAAGTAAATAAATATTAATTTTATATATTTACTTATCTACTTACTTAATTATAATTCTATAGAAATATTATTTATAGTACTAAAATAATAATTAAAGAAATATAATTATTTTATTAAATTATATAAATTTATATAAATAGATTTTAAGCGATTTCTAAATAATATAATACTAGTATAAGTAAATAATAATAACTATAGAAAATTATTTAGAAGCGTAAATATTTATTATAAAGATTAAGAGATTAATATATAAACTATTAAATATATATAAATATCTAAATATTTTTTTTTCTATAAATATATATAAAACTAATATTCTTAAGAAGTTATAAAAGTATTAATATTTTATATATAAACTAGCTTTTTTTTTAAGTTTTATAAACTTTCTACTTTATTACCTCTCGCTTATAAAACTATAATTTTAAAAATTTAATAGAAAAGTCTTAAGTTTCTTCTATTCTTTTAATATTAAATATATTATTAATTATATTATTCTCTTTATTATTATTTAGATTTAAATTCTTGTTTAGTCTATAGTAAATACTTTATATATTAATATATTAAGTTTAATTTTATATTTCTATTTATATCGTTAATATAGATAGCTGTTATAGTATAGTATCTAGTATATCTTCTTAATTAATAATAATATAGGATTAAGCTTAATATCTATATAATTAAATATAATAGATAGCTTAGAATAAACAATCTTTATTATATTTATAAAATACTATAGAATTCCTATATTATATAATAATATAGTAATAACGGCTATATAGTTCTTATAGGTATTATTTCTTATTTATAAGTATTATTAGTTACTAGTTTACGTGTAAGTACTAGCTATTCTATAGTATTATAGTTCTTTACTAATTTTATTTATACTTTTATTATGATTTGATAATCTACGGCCTATACTTTATAAAGTTTTAATATCTAGATTAATAAGCTATAAGTTATAAGATTATAAGAAAATGAATCTATACTTTAATAGGCTTTATATAGGCCTATTTTTATTTTATTTCTAATTAATAACGTATTACTAAGTTTATTAAGAAAGAAATTAATTTTATATATTTTTTAATTTATAAATACAGAAGTCACCTCCCATTTTTTATTAAAAAAAATTATTTTTTTCTATTTATTTTTATTTCTCTCTTTACTATTATTTTTATATCTTATAAATCTTATTATAGTTGCTTAACTTCTTCTATTAAAATTTATATTTTTTTAAAATACTGTTTTTAGGTATTATTAATTTAAACTTTATATTTTTTTATTAATTATTTAGCTTACTACTACCGCTATTTTGGCTTTAAATTTAATAAGCTGTGAAATTATAATTCTCGCTTTCTATCTTAGCGAATTTATTAGATCGAGATATATATATATAGATAATATTAATAAGAAGATTTAATAAATAATTTATTATATTATCTTAATAAATTTTAGACTACCGTTAATAAATAAAGATATATTTAGAGAAAGTAATATCTTAAGGTCTAATTCTTATTTATATAAATCTAATTTAATTAAGTCTTTATTATTTTTATAGAACTAGGTTATTAATTAGTTAATCTTATGATTTACTTTAAATAACTTTAAAACTATAATATAAGTTTTAAGGCCTAAAGCTATAACTTTTACTTTTAGTATATTATCCTTAACTCTTTTAGACCCCGCTTCTATAGATAATATATTTTTTATTTTTAAAAGAATCTCTACTAGAATTATTTCAGTAGACGAAGTAATCTTTAGTTATTTTATTAGTTTAATAAATAATAGTAATATAGCTTCTATAAGTAATAGATTTAATTCTAGATTTAATCTTAACATAGATAACTTAAACGGTAATAACTAGTAAGATTCTGATTTTAATAAGAGATAATATTAATACCTAGAATACCTATTTAGTAGGTAATCTAGAGAATTTTAAGACTTTTCTTTTTTAAGTAGTCCTCCCTCTCTAGGCGGTTCTTTTTTAAGGGGTAATAATAATATTACGGTAAATTATACTTAACTATAGAATATAAAAGAGTTAGAATTTTTTAATAATAATTATAGTGGTAAAACTATATATATTAAAGACGTTATAATTAAGTATATTAATAATAGAGCTATTTTTTAAAATATTTATTTTTTTTTAGAATAAACTAAAAATCTCGCTGTAATAAAAAGTGCCGTTATTAGAGAGAATCTTAAAATATTACTTTTAGATAATGTAATAGACTAGTGGCTTAGCGAGCTGTTTTTTATAAAGAAGCGCTTTATTAAGTATAAAGCTTCTAACTTTAATTTAAATAAGTAATTAAAACTTTTTTTAAACTATTTTAATACACCTCTAAATATAGCTATTAACGTTATTTTAAAGGAATATTATATTTTTTAGGACGTTACTATATAATGAGAGCTAAGAAAATATATTTAAAGAATTCTTAAATTAATAAAAAACGCCGGATTAATAAATATTTAGAATTTTATTAATATAATATATAATGGTATTAATCTAGAGCTATAAAAAAATATTAGTAAGCCTAATAATATTATAATAATTAACTTTTTTTTTAAAAACATTAACTCTTATAAGTATAAATAGTAGGAGTATATAATAAAACGTTCTAAAAATATATCTTTAAATACTAATACTTCTAGTAAAGTATTTTAAAGTAGTTAATAAGATTAATTTCAAGATAATAAAAATAACTATAACTAATTTTAATCCTATTATAATTAGAGATATAGTTAATAAAGTTATTAACTATTTAACTACGGCTAGTAATTCTAATTTAATAGTACTAATTATACTTCTATTTTTTAACGTTAATTTTATATTCTAAATACTTACTCTAATCTACTATAGATATATAGTTAATATAGTTAATAATTAGAATTTTAATAATAGGTTTTTATACTACTTACTTCTTATCAACCTCTATAAATCAGAGCTTCGTTAAATACGTTCGATTCAACTTCGCGGCTACTCTTTATAGGGAACTAAAATCGCTTCTAATAAAATAATTAAAAGTTTCTAGGAAATAGAAATAAATAGTAATAGAATAATAATTTTCGCTAGAAAGCTTTAATATACTAGATTATAGCTAAAAATACTAAAAAAAAACCTTATTCTTTAAAAAAGGGAGGTATCGCTTATTATATATAAGAGAAGGAATACGTATATAATAAATAAAATAATTATAGAAATAAATTTTTCTACTCTAAACAGAATGAAATTCCGGAGAAGTAATTTATAAAATTTATTAATATTAATATATCCTATTATAATTATAGCGAGTTATTTATATTTAAAAATAAATTATATAAGTATTTTAAAGAAAAGTATAACAAGAGCTTATTATATAAAATAGATCTTAATATAAAAACTTTAAAATTATAAAATAAAAAGTATCCTTAAGAAAATAATAGTAAGTTTTTAAAAGTTAATTATAATTATATAATAAATACTTTAAAAGTATAAAATAAAAAGTATTCTTAAAAAAACGATAGTAAATCTTTAAGAGTTAATTATAATTATATCGCGAATACTTTAAAAGTATATAATAAACTATTAAATAAATATCTATAAACTAACTTAAGTAATAATTTAATAACTACTTAAATCTTTATTATTAATATTTTATATATATATAATAAGCTTCTAGGTAAGTATACTTAGCTTAATTATAATAAATCTATAAAAATTAAATATTAAATAAAAACTAATATTATTAATCTATATAATATAAAGGTATACAATATAATTATATATTTAGTAACTTCTAATACTTTATTTTTTACTATTCTTTCTATATTAAGCAGTGATTCTTTTACTATTTATTCTATATTATCGTAAGATATTATCAAGTTCTTATCCTCTATAAAGAATCTTAATAATAGCTTCGCCTTCTAAAGCTAAACTTACGCTAAAATCTTAATAAAATTTCTACTTAATTTTAAAGATATTAAAGTCTATATTAACTTAAATTATAGAGTTTTACTTATAAACAGAGTTTAGCTACTTTTACTTCTTCTAAAAATTAAAATTCTAAAAATAGCTTTTCCTCTTAAGATCTAAAGCTTAGATATTTTTAAATATAAGATTTTAAAATATATTATAAGCCCCTTATACCTTCCGATAATTAAGAAGAATATAAATAGAAAGATTTTTATATACATTCATAGAGAATTCTATATTATAAATAACTTAAAAACCAAGATACTTATTAAGAATAATATTTTAAGTCCTAAGAAAATAGTTATTAATATTTCAGAATAGAAAGTATATATTAATAGCTATAATATCTACTCTCTAGTTATAATATACTAGCGTAGATTATTCTTATAAAAATATATATATATATAAAAAACTATTATTATTTTATTTTATAACGAGATAATAGTACCTATAAGATTATTAGTATTACTTAAAAATAGAAACTTCTTATTTAAGTTTTCTATATAAGAAAATCTTATAATATACGCCTATCTTATAGACTATAAAATATCTGGTATTTTTATAAGAAATAATTTAAATTTATTTATATAAATCCCGGGCAAGACTTGTTTTAGAAATATTATAGAAATAAATTATAATAATTATTTTTAAGCTAATATTAAGATTAACTTTATAATTATTCTATTATAATTCTTAGTAAAAGCGCCGTTTCTTTTAATTTCTAATATTAATCTAGCTCCACGAACTTATATATATAAATATAAAAAAAATAACGATGATAATATTATTTATATATATAATAATAGTATTAATAGTAGTAACACTATTTATATATATAATAATAATATTTAAGTATATAATAGTAATATTATTTCTTTATATATTTATAACGATAGTATCGTTTATATATATATATCTAGAGAAGTATATTACTCTAATAATATTATACTTTTTAGCGATAATAATATTATTTAAGTATTATAGAATTTTATTAATACTTTCTCTATACTTTAGATTAATAATAATTTTATATATATACTAAAAAAAAAATAGATAAGAATTTCTTTATAATATAACTAGTAGATAAAAATCTTTAAAAAAAACTAAAATTTATTCTTTTAATATATAGAACTATAAAATAGTTGATAAGATATTTAATAAAATATATTAATAAAGTAGACTTAATTAAATAAAGAAGTAAACTCCTTTTTTATATTCTATCTTTATTATTTAGAAAACTTTGGTAGATAATAACAAGAAGAGTTATATAATAATTAATATTTAAGATCTTAATAATTTAATTATTTTTAACGCCTATTCTATATCTTTATAAGCGGAGATTATTAATAGTTTTATAGAATATTTCTATATTTTTATCCTTAATATATTATTATTCTTCTATTAATAGAAAGTCTATCTAAAGAATTAATATATATTTATTATTATAATTTATTATAATTAGGAAATATTTAACGTCCTAGTTATAAAATATATAAATAGTATTATATATATTTAAAGATAAATTAATAAAATCCTTTACTCTATAAAGTATATATAAGTATATATTAATAATATTATTATAGAGATTATATCTTTCTAGTAATATTTAAAGAATCTTTATAAACTCTTCTAACTCTTTATAAACTATAATATTTCTATTTTATTTATAAAAATATACTTAGAATATCTTAATATTAATTTTCTAAGGTAACGCGTTAACTTTTTATAATAACTAGCTATTACTAGAGCTGCTTGGTATTCATAATAATACTATTAAAGTATAATATTAGCTTAGTGCTAGCGCAGTATAAGTACTATAATAACTAGATATATATTAAATAGCTTTATTCCGCTCTTAAAAAGCTTAAGAAAAGAATCCCTTTAGATTTTAAAATCCTTAGTAATTAATTCTATTAATATATTAAATACCTATTATTACTACTTTATATCTTTAAATAATTCTTAGTATCCGATTATATAACGCTAGTATTATATTAAAGATATATATAACAGTTTTAATTACTCTAATCTTTAAAATTAAAGGCTTAGAGTAGAATAAATAGCAAGTTAAAAATCTATTTATAATAAGAGGATATAAAACTCTATAGATAAATTACTAGTAAACTTCTTAAAATTAATTATTATATCTAATAACTAATAGTAATAATAGATTCAAGAATTAGAATTCTAAATAAGGGAATTTTAAGTTATTATTATAAAACCTATTATTAAATTACTTCTAAAATTCTTTATTTAAAACTTTAGAAAAATTATAACTAGCGAATTATTAATAACTTCTTAAAAGGAGACCTTCTTTACTAGCTTTAATAATATACTTATAGTAAAAATAATTCATTCTAATAAAATATATATTTATTATAAAATATTGGAAAAAAAATATATTTATTAATTTATTAATACTAAAATAAAGTTTTTTTTAAGCTTTAAATATTTTATTACTAATAGAGCTAAGATTCTTTATTATATATAATTATTAAAAGATAATATATAAATATAATAATAATAATAGTTTAAGAAAGAAGAGGTGAATATTTATATCTTTAAATACTTTCATAACTTCCTATTAGATCTTGTAGTGGATTTAATAAACTATTATCTTTATATCTATAAGCGTTGAAACAGCGTAAGGTAGATAAAGGATTAAAAGATATCTATTTTTAAAGTCTATTTTAAAGAGCTGGAAAATTATCTAAACTTTATACTAGAAGAATTTAGGATAAATATTTTTCTTACTAAAATCCATCTAGAGCTTAAGGAAAAGATCTTAGGTATTAATAATATATTAATAATATAAGAAAGTATCCTAGCTCTTATTATTATATAGAAAAAAAATCTTAAGTATTACTATTAGCCGCGGTCTAAAATAAATAAAAAAGGTAGATTCTTAAAGGAGCGTATTTCTAAAGCTTTATTTAATAATAGCGATAAGCCGTTATTAAAGTATTAGAAGAAAGATAAAGATAAAAATTATTAGAAGTTTAAATTATCTTTAAATACCCTAGTTAAATTAGATAAGACTAACTTATACTTTTTCTATAATAATAAGGAATACTAGAAGAAGAACTATTTATAAAAGAATAATCTAAACTTTACTTTAGTTAATTTAATATAGTTAAAAAACAATAGCATCTTACTATTAAAGAAGGGGTAGGATAAGAAAGATAAATAAAGACCTTAAATCCTCTTTACCTTAAAAATTAGGTAACTACTTAGAAGGAGTTTTATCTCTTTAAGAGATTAATAAATTCTAAAGTAAAAATTAACCTAGTTACTCAGCGATTTATAGTGTAATATAACTTATAGCTAGAATACATAGTCTTACTAATATTAATATAATTAAGCGAGTAGGGTATTTATTATTATAGAGTATTTTAATTAAGCTATAAGACTACTAATAATTAGAGTTAAAAAAAAAAGTATAGCTCTTTATTCTATACTATTAACTAAGAGAGTTTTAATCTAATAATTAGAATACTTATATTCTATAAGTTAAGTATTATAATTAATATACTAACGCGCTAATAATAGTATTAAGTTAATTCTAAATAGCTATAAATTAACGAACTAGTTAAATTTACATAAGTTCTATAAAAAAAACAGGAAATATTTATTATAATTTATATTAACGCTAATATAGCGGAGCGATAATAAATTAATAAGTCTAGTATAAGTAATCTTTTATCTTAACTAAAAAAGTTTAAGAACGTCTTCTTAAATAAAAAAACTAGAATCTTACTTAAATAAAAGTAAGGAAACTATATTATTAAGTTAAATAAAAAAGAGCTACTATATAATTCTCTATATAATTTATTAAGAGTCGAGCTAGCAGAGCTATAGTACTATCTTAATAATATATTAGTAAAAGAATAGATTTATTATTCTATTTTATTAATAGAAATATCTATTCTCTTTATATTAAAAAAGAACAAGGGGCTTTATCTCTACATTAATTATAAAGAGCTGAATACGGTAATTATAAAAAATAGGTATTTATTACCTTTTATTATTAAGATATTAAACCGCTTATATAGTATTAAAAGATTTTTAAAGTTAAATCTAAAGAATACCTATTATTATATTTATATTAAGTGTAGTAATGAATAAAAGATAGTATTCTATATATATTATAATTATTTTAAATATTTTATTATACTATTTAAACTTGTGAATATACTCGTTACTTTTTAAATATATATTAATCGGGCTCTAGTAGAGCTAGTAGATATAATATATATAATATATTTAGATAATATATTAATTTTCTTAGAAAAGCTAGTAGATTATTAATAATATATTAAATATATACTATAATAACTCTAATAATACTAATTATATATAAACTTAAAGAAGTACGTATTTAATATTATTTAAATTAAATTTCTAGAGTTTATAATATTAATTACTAATATAAAAATAAATCTCTATAGAGTTATTACTATTAAGAAGTAATCTAAACTAAAAACTTATTAAAAAATTCAAGTTTTTCTAGAATTTATAAACTTCTATTATTATTTTATCTATTATTATTTAACTATCGCTACTCCCCTTACTAGCCTCCTTAAAAATAGTAAAGAGAGGAAGAAGACTAAATTATTTTAATAATTTAATAATACGAAGTAAGCGTTTTAATAATTATATTAAAGATTTATTAAAGCTCTATTACTATAGTATTTTAACTTATTATAAAAAATTAAGATTAAGATTAATATATTAGCTTTTATTATTACTAGTATTTTATCCTAGCTTAATAAAGTAAAGAGCTAGCGATTAGTAGTTTTTTAATCTTATAAAATAATTCTTATTAAGTAAAATTATAAGACTTATAATTAAGAATTACTAGCTATAGTAGACGCCTTTAAATAATAATATTATTATCTAAAAAAAAGCCTTTATTTAATTAAGGTATTAATAGACTATAATAATCTATAAGAGTTTATAAAGCTAAAAAAGTTAATATTATAGTAAGCTCGCTAAGTATTAAAGCTTATAGTATATAACTTTAAAATTATTTATTAAGTAAATAAAATTAATTCTACTAATCTACTATTAAAACGCTTTAATTATAAAGAAATATTATTTTTTAATACTACTCTCCTACTAACATTATAAAATAAATTATTATTATAATTAAAAAAAGATTTAAAACTATATACGCGGGCCGCTAAAAAAATGTTATAACTAGAATATCTAGTTATAAATATTTAAGTGATAATATTAAAAAGAATTATAAAGGAGCTAGTTAAAGGCTTTTATAAGAAGCCTTAAAGACTACTAAAGTAAATTATTCATGAACTTTAAGCTTTAGATAATTAAGTAATTAGATTTAAAGTTAATAATAATATAATAGCGGGCTGTTAACGCAGCGTTTATATAAATTAATTATTTAATAAAGATAATTTTCTTTAATATAAAAAGTAACTATATATTCTAAATAACAGTACTCTTAAATAGAAATTTATTAATAAATATTATAATAACCCCTTATTAAGATACTTTAATATTGTGAAAATATTAAAGCTTTTACAATATAAATATTATTAAGGTAATATTATAAAGTAAATATATAATTATATTTATATCTATAATATTTATTAAAGAACTAAAGTACTTAAGTATTATTTTTATAATAAATTATAGTTCTTATCTTTATTTAGAGGGCTATAATAGGAGCTGATTATAAACTTTATTATAAAATTATCTCTAAGTAAATAGATAGGTATTGTATATAATATTATCCTAATAATAGTAAATAGATTTATTAAGATATATTACTATTTAGCTACTATTAAAAAGATAATTACTAAAAAACTAGAAGAGTTATTCTTCTTTAAAATAATTTACTACTTCAATATACCAGCTAGCGTGGTGAGTAATAGAGAATTAATATTTATAAATACCTTCTAATCAACCCTTTATTACTATATAAAGATTAAGTAGTATATAAGCACTATTTTCTATCCATAGATAAATAATTAAATAGAAAAGTAAAATTAGATATTAGAGTACTTCTTATAAATATTCACTAATATAAAGTAAATTAATTAAGTAAAGTTTCTATTAATTACTAAATTTATATATATAAATAGCTATTATATTACTATTAATTGTTTTTTATTTTTTATAATATATAGTTATAACTTTAAAATTTATTAAGAAGCTGAGAATAACTCTCTAGAAGAGAAAATACTAGTAGTAAAAAAATATATAAAGTAGCTACAGAATTATTAAAAGTAAATAAAGTTATATTAATAACACGCTATTACAGCGCAGACAAAGTATTATAATAAAAACTATAAAATAAAAAAGTATAATATAAAAGAACTAGTAATACTATTAATTAAAAACTTAAAGTAAAGATAATTTAATAAGAAGTTATCCTATCAATTTATTAAGCTATTTAAGATTAAGGATAAGATTAGTTACTAAGTATATTATTTAATACTATTTATTAATTATTAAATTTATAATATTTTTTATATATTACTACTTAAACCTTATTAGTTATATAAAAACACGTAATTAATAAACTTTATACAGCCTCTTAAACTTATTAATAATAAAGAGTAATAAAAAATAAAGAAGATTATTAATAAGCTAAAAAATAAGGAGAGTATTTAGTATAAGATTAAATAAATAGAATAAAATAATATCTATAATTAATAGATATTAGAAGAAGAGCTAGATATAATATTAATATTAAAATATACCTATAATAAGTAAGCGGATTAATAATAAAAGTAAAAAAAAAAAGTATTTTAAGCTAAGCTAAGGAGGACTACAATTATATTATTATAATTAAATATTAGAATCTAGTAAATAAGCTAAATATAAAGCTAGGTAATATAAATATACTTAAATTACAAGCGCCCGCACCTACTAGAAATAGTTATTAAAAGAATAGAAAAACTAAAAGACTATAAAATTAAAAGAATATTTAAAAATAACTAGTTATATTATAAACGGTATTTTAGTATAATAAGATTTATTAATAATCAGCCGATTTTAATTATATTAAAAAATAGAGCGCTAGCGGCGAATCTTATTACTAGTTAATAGACTTTATTAATAATATTACTAGATATAATAATAGTAATCTTATTATTATTAAAGAATAGCTTTAAATTATAAGCGTCTAATTAATACTAAACTCTAAACGTTAAATACTAAAGAAAAAAGAAAATATAATTTATAACTAATAATTAATTAGCCAGCGCTATAAAAGCGGGCTAAAATAATATACTTATTTTCTCTTCTTTCTTACCTTCTACTTTCTCTCCTTTTATCTTATTCTTTTTATTCTCTTTCTCTCTAACTTTACTACCCTCTTCTTCTTATCCTCTATAGCCTTTATTAGCCTTAAAGGCTAGTTTAATTAGTAGCTAGTAATATATTAATAAAGTAATAACTTATAAACTTCTTCTTAAGAGTATTATTACTAATCTTCTCTATTATTACTAGTACTTCTCTTCTTCTTTTATAAAAATTCATAGGGGTGAACTCCATCAACTAAATAATATTAATTTTAATAATAATTAAGTATTAAAATATTTACTAAGAACTTTTCTATTATCTCTATTATTATATTCAACTCCTTAAGTTAAATAGTAGGTATAAGTAGCTAAAGAATAGAATAATAGCTTATTTTTTTTTCTATTATCTTTTCCTCCTCCTCTCTTCCTTTTTTTACTATTTTCTTTTTCTCTTTCTTCACTACCTTATCACTCTATAGCCGGGCTACTTTATGCTAGGTAAAGTTAATAAAAGATATAAATCTAGTAAAACTTATAAGTAAAAAATTATAAAAATAATACTTACTTTCTATAATAAATTAGTTTAGTTTAAAAGAAGAATTAGATATTATTTATTAATACTTCTACTTTCTTTATTAACTTCGCTATCTATTTTATAAGCTAACTTCTCTATATTCTAGAAGTTAGGCTATAATTCTTTTAATATTAAATAACTTATTAAAGTAAGTTATTTACCTAATTAGCTAAAGGGCCTACTTTAGAAAAAGTAGAAAAATCAACCTATTTAATAAGGATAACCTCTACCTTATATTCTAACACCAATAAGATTTAGATTAGTTAATAAGATCTAATCTAAAAAATAATATAATTTATAATATAATATCTATTCTTTCTCTATTTTTTTTACTTATATTATTAATAAAACGATTTAATACTCTAAATATAATTAAGACTATATCCGAAATAATTAATATAAGAAAGAGTACTTACTAAGGCTATTAACTCTTATATAATAGTTATAATAGTAGTATAAAACTTACTTTTAATAATAATAGTAATTAAGACTACCTATATTAGCTAGCTAGATAAAATATATTAATTAAAAGTACTTATTAATAATATTTAAATTATTAAAGGATTAAAAATAAGAATTTAATACATTATATTATATAATGTTATAATAACGTTTTATTATTAAAACTAGATTTACTTTTATTTTAATTATAGATTAAAGCTTTATTAAAATAAATATAATAAATTCTATTAATAAGTTATATATAATCTATTATTATAAGATTATAAACAAGATAAATAAGTCTAAGATATTAATATAAGTATATAATAGAAACTTTTTTTCTTTCTTTTTCTATAAAATTTTAAAAATTTTTAATAAGCTTTACTTAAAAATAGTTTCTTACTTTTAATAAAGCAACGTTATATATTTTACGAATGTTTAATAATATATACTAGAGAATTAGTATTTAGAAGAAAGAGTAACTATAATAACTAGCTATTACTAGAACTACTTAGTATTTATAATAGTGTTATTAAAGTATAATACTAACTTAGCGCTAGTATAGCGCAAGCGCTATAATAGTTAGATATATATTAGATAGCTTTACCCCGCTTCTAAAAAGCTTAAGAAAAGAATCTCTCTAGATTTTAGAATCCTCAGCGATTAGTTCTATTAATATATTGAATACCTACTATTATTACTTCACGTCTTTAAATAATCCTTAGTATCTAACTACGTAGCGCTAGCGCTGCGCTGAAGATATATATAATACTTTTTAAATCTAACTTCCTCCAAAGAAAAATTTTAAGTAATAAGTTAACTTTAATACTTTAGAATATTAAATACTCTAGAATATTATCTTAATCTAATTAAATATTTATAATAATATATTTACTTCTATACCTAGCTAGCAAAGCCTCTATAAAAGTTAAGAATAATATTTTTAAAAAAGTCTCTAAGCGTTACTAATAGATTAAGGAAGAAATATTTATTTATAAAACTTCTTCTCCTACTAGTCCCGGCGGAGTTAACGTTATTTAAAAAATTTCAAAAGATAATATTATAGTCGTTGATGCTTATATACTTTAATACTATTAAAATACTATAAATTAATTTAAATACTTTTAAAGAATTTAGATTCAACGTAATAGTTTTCTATATAAAAGATGAAAATATATAGAAAAATAAATAGCTAACTTAAAATATAATATAGTTAATATTTTTCTTATTATATCTCCTTATCTTAGCTAAATAAAATTATTAATTAATTAAATTTAAAATTATAGACTTTATCTAGATTATTAAGAAAGTTAAGTATATAATAAAATCTTTAAAGAATTCAACTAGAATATAAACGAACTATTCCGTAATTCTTAATATTTTTAAGTAAAATTATATTGTGTCAACGATTTCTATAATATAAATAAATATCTATTTTATTTATATATTATAATTTTTATAATAATTCTATCTTAAGATTATATATAAGTCTAGAAAAAAGTATATTCTATTTAATATACTCTCTAGACTTATTAACTACTATTTATTATTACTTCTTAATAATTATTCTAAATTAAACACTCTTTTTATTATAAGCCTTATTAATATAAATAAAGAATTCTATAATAAATTATTTAAAAATTATTAAAAGAATAACTTCTAAAAATATATTATTATATAAATTAATAATAATTATATCTTTAATAAAAACGCTATACTCTTACTCTTTATAAAAGAAGAATATTTTCTAATATATAAAATAAATCTCTACTTTAAACTCTATACTAACGCGAATATTAAAGAAGATAATAATAGTTATAAATAGTAATAAAATATTAGTATATATAGTAGGGCGTAATAAGAAAAGATAAAAAATTATTAATAATAGTAAGTAGTCAGCGCTTATAATAAAGAGTATACTAAAATATTAAATATTAATAGTAAAGTTTTAGAAAGTATATAATAATAAGACTTAAAAACTATATATTTATTTTTACTCTTTCTACTATCCTTATATAGAATTTTATTAATAAATTTAAAAAATATAATATTAAGTAGTATATAATAATAAGGCTTAAAAACTATAAATTTATTTATATTCTCTCTACTACCCTTATATAGGATTCTATCAATAAATCTTAAAAATATAGTATTATATAGTATATAAGAGTAAGACTTAAAAGTTATAACTTTACTTATATTTACTCTACTCCCTATATATAATAATATATCGGTAAATCTTAATCTTAAAGTATTAAAAAATAACTAGTAGTAGGACTTAATAATTCTAAATCTATATATAAAATCTAAACTACTCTTTTATATTAATTAATTAATAGGCCTCTAATATTTATATATATTAATAAGCCTAGTTAAGAAAATTCTAAGTTTTATATATAAAAATAGATATTCTAGCTTTTAAAGATATTATTAAATTATTACTTTATCTTAATATATATATAATCTCATCAAGTATTTACGCGAATTTATTTAATATTACTTAGAATACTTAATCTTATAGATACAACGCTATATATTTTATAGAAGTCTTAACTTAATCTTCTCTCTATCTATACTCTTTTATATTATAATAATCGATTTTATTCTAATTCTTCCGCTATTTAATAGAGATTTTAACGCCGCTATATCTATAATAAATAAGTTTATTAAACGCGTGACTTTTATTACTAAGAAGATAACTTAGTCCGCTAAAAATTAGATAGGAACTTTACTAAATAGATTTAATATTATAAACTAAAAACTATTAAAGATTATAATCTTAAATAAAAATAGAAAATTCCTCTCTAAATTCTAAATAATAATTTTTTATAAATTTAATATATCCCTTTTATACTCCACGACGTATTATTCTTAAATAGATAATACTTTTAAATAGATTAATTAAATAACGAAGATTATTTTAAAATTTTATATATATAGACGAGATAAGCTATCTAAGTGATCTAAAATTCTACTTTATATATAAACTTTTTTTAATAACTTATTCACGTTTAGATCTACTCTAAATAAAGTTATATATAAATTCACGCTAAATAAATTATTAAATCTTCTTATAATATTATTACTTAGTAATTATTTTCTAGCCAGAATAATAGCTACTAACGTAATTATCTTTATATAAATATTAAATAAGTTCTATTATAATAAGAAGTACTAGTTTATATTTTTATAAATAGGAGACTAGGCGTTATTATATTTATATAAGAATTATTCTATCCTATTTATTCTTAAAGTAATTATAAAATTAGTATAATAATATATTAATCTATTTAAAGTTATTAAATAAGTAAGGCGACTAGTATATTATTTAGAGATATTTAATAATTAAAAAATCTATTTTATATTTATAATTATATAGCTAGAGTTTATACTATCTCTATTTAATAATTTATATAATTATTCTAGGTTTATTTATCTATAGATAGTCTCTATAAATAAATAAGAATATAATATAGAATAATTATTAAATAAGAGAATTATATAAAAAGAGAGAAACCTTACTACGAAATATTTATTAAAATAAAAAGATTATAGGTCTAAGTTTAATAGATAGTATAATATTAAGAATTTATAGAACGCTTTAAAGCTCGTAAAGAAATATAAGGTTAAAATATAGCGCGTAGATTATAGTTTAGAATTTATTATATTAACGCCTCTATAGCTATTTTTATAAAAGCGCGGCTATTCTAAAAAGAATAATAATATCTAAGAGCTTTACGTTTAAATAGAATTATTATAAATATTTTTAATATTATATCTTAGATATTATATTACTATATATCTAGCTAATATAAACGCGTTATGAAAGACGGCTATTTTTATAATTATAAAGAGATTATTATAATATAATATCTAGTATATCTTCTTAGTTAATAATAATATAGAATTAAACTTAACATTTATATAACTAGATATAATAAATAGCTTAGAATAAATAATCTTTATTATATTTATAAAATACTATAGAACTCCTATATTATATAATAATAGCTGAGTAAATAATAAAATTAAATCTTTAATAATTTTAATAGAGATTAAGCGACGTTATTAAGCTATATAGTAATTAATTTAATAAATATATTAAAATTTAAGAAGTTTATAAGGTGAAATTTTAATAAAGCTAAGTATTTAATATTTAGCTATAAATTAGCCGTGAAATATTATTTAATAAATAATATTTAACTATCTAAGCTTTAGTAAGAGATATTAAAAATAAGATTTTTTATATATATATATATAAATATATATAATTTATAAAATATATAATTAAGCTATAAGATTATAAAAAAACCTTAATTATTAATTTATTTTTTTAGATTTTTATTACTAATAAACGCTTATAAATTATATAAGATATAGTTTAATATTAGTAAGAATATTAAAAATTTTTAGTTATTATTTTAAATAAGTATTAATATTCTTTTATTATTAAATTTAAATAATAATAATTATTTCTTTATCTAGAATTTTTCCTATATATATAAAAATAGCTTTTCTATATAAATTAACTTAACTTTATATATTATAAATTTAATTAATATATATATTCTAGTTTAACGTTGATATAAAACTACTTAGTAGAATAAAAGTATTAAATAAATATAAATATCTATAAGTTCTTGATAATATAAATATAGAGTAAGAAGTAAATAAGAAAAATAATAATAATATAATTAATAATAATACTCTAAAGTTTATTATTCACTTTATTATTTATAGTATTAAAATATTTAAGAGTTTACTTATTTTATTATTAAATAGATTAGTTATTAATAATATTAATATTTATATTAGTATTAATTCTAGTATTAGTAAAGTTAGTTTTTTTATTTATTTTTTATTTTTTAATAATTTATAATCGCCTTAAATTAATTATTTTAAATATACTTTATAATAAAAGTTCTATAGTATTTATAAGAGTATTATAATATATAAAATAATAACTTAGGTTTAAATCTTAATATATAATTAAAGAAATTTATAATAATATTTATTATACTTAAAATATTATTTATCTATAGAATTTAAATAAGATTATTATTTATATTTTTAATTTTAAATAATTTATAATATTTATATTTATAAATACTTATTTTAATTAAGTTTTATCTTTATAATTTATTTACTTTTTTTCTATAACTATTTTACCTTAATCTAGAATTATATTATAGAAATAAATATTTTTATATACTTAAATATAATACTAGTTTTAATATAAATATATTAAAACTTTATTAAAATCTTAAAGTTAATTATACTTCTTTTTATCTTAAAGTTATATTTATAATTTATTATTTTTTTAATTTTTTAAGTCTATACTTTATTAATCTTATTATTATTAAGTTAAAATATCTACTTATCTTTTTTATAGTTACTAAGAGTCGCGTTTATATTAATAAGATAAGGAAATTTATTTTTCTATTTACTATATTATTTTTTCTTTATAATTATAAACTTATATTTCTTTAGAAAATTAATTTATTTAAGGCTATATATTTTATAGAAAGATATATCTTTATATATTATTATATTTTTAAAGCGAATAAATTATTTTATTATATATTATAATATTATAAAGTCTACTTAATTTTCCTTTTTTTATTAATATTATTTAAATATATTTTTTTATTTCTATATATCTTTACGAAAAGGTTAGATAGATAGTAAAGAAATTTTTTTAATATTTAATAAGTTTATTTTATAGAGTTCTTTATTTATATATATATTTAGAGTAATAAGTATTCTAATAATTTTTTTAAGCTTAATATTTTTTTTATCTTCTTTATTCTTCTTTTTTTTTTTAGTTATATATATAGGAATAACAGCTTAATCTTTTTTCTTAATAATAATAATAAGATATAGTTTTTAATAATATTTTTTAATAAATATTCTTCTTTAACAAGCACCCGTAGTTAATATAAGAGTAGTAGAAGGTAATATAAAAAATATTAAAATATTTATAGAGCGTGTACTTAAAGTAGAGAGTAGAATATTAGGTATAAAAAATATAATAGAAATAATAATAGGATTATAAAGTAATAATAAAATCCATTATTATAAAGAACGCGGGGTAAAAGGAGAAGATATAGATAAATAAATATATATATATATACCCTTAATCCTGCCCAATTTAAGGTTAAATAGATAGTTAATAGTTAAGTTCTAGATAAATAGTTAATATATGCATTTTTTGGTGTGTACGCCAGCTATTTTGGCACTACTGCGGCGCTAAAACAGAATTTTTACAGGCACGATATCAGCCCTACTATCTCCGTACGGAGTAGTGCCCTTCGCGTCCCCCCAAGGCGTCGTAACCCTGAACTTGGAAGCTTCAAGCTTTGGCTCACGAACGCTTTTTCCCTTGTATCTCTTTATTGAATCCAAATGTATTCAAATTCAAACGCCTTTCTGGGAGGCAATAGCGCCCGTCCGGGCCCTCCTCAATATGGGCAGTCCTCATTCTCCCAGCCAGTTCAACAGCAACAACAGTCAAACGCCTTTGCACCTCAGCCTACTGGCTTTGCAGGAGCTCCACTACAACAACAATACACAGGTTATCCGGGGCAAGCCGCTCAACAGAGCTTCCAAGCTCCACAGCAACAGCCCCAATACACAGGGTTCCCGCCCCAAAATCAGCCGCCTCAGCAACAGGCTTTCCAGACCGGACAGCCTCCACAACAGCCTGTCGTTCCGCAAAAGACCGGACAAACATCTTCCCAGATAGCCCAATCGTTCGCCTCAACCCCTTCACAACAAGCTCCAACACCCAAGGCTACAGCTTCAACTACCAAAATACCCAAGATACGCCTGTCGTTCTTAACGGCCACGGATCAAGCGAAGTTTGAGCAGCTTTTCAAATCTGCAGTTGGAGACGGACAAGCTCTAGATGGTAATATACTGAGTACTATTAGACTGGACGGAGCTGACGAGCCATAAGGGGAGAAGGTCAAGGACCTGCTAATTCGATCCAAGCTACCAGGGTCCGATCTTATGCAGATATGGTATGATCTATGAAAAGATGTAACATTTATAAGATTTGACTGTGGGCAGGACTCTCTCGGATACCACCAAATCTGGGCAGCTTCTCTTTCCAGAATTCGCTCTAGCCATGTACCTCTGCAATTTGAAGCTTGTTGGGAAAGATCTCCCACCCGCCTTGCCAGAGAAGATAGCGAATGAAGTGTCGAGTATGGTCGATATCATTTCCTTCGGTGTGCCAGACGATCATCCTGTAGCGTCTCCGCGAACGAATGCGCCAAACTTCAATGCCCCATCATCAGCAAGCTCCGGTCCTAGTATCCAGCAACCTCAGCCACAAGCTTCAAATAGCCAATTGTTATCCCAAATTGCCTCTCAGCCGACGGGATTTGCTGCGCAGTATATCCCACCGCAGCCTACGGGATTTGGGAATCAGCAACCACAAGGCTTTGCGCCACAACCTACTGGATTCCAGCCACAACAGACCGGCTTCCAGCAGAATCCCCAGGCCACCGGTTATCAGGGCCCTAGACCTCCTATGCCGCCAATGCCCTCAAGCTATGGATCAAACCTATCTCCATCACAAACGGGGAATCAGCCACCGATGCCTTTGAATGCCCAACCGACGGGTCGTCCGGGACAATGGGGTCTGGTGAATGCTCCCGCTTCGGGCTTGCCAAACATAGATGCTCTACAGCAGCGGATGATGCCCCAGCCAGGTCGTGAAGGAGGCTACACAACGACTGGTCTGTCAGGGACAGCTACGGTGCCCTGGGCTGTAACCAAGGACGAGAAAAAGATATATGATCAGCTTTTCAAGGCTTGGGATGGATTCAATAAAGGATTTATTGGTGGCGACGTTGCGATTGAGGTTATGGGCCAGAGTGGACTTCCCAAATCCGACCTGGAGAAAATCTGGACTTTATCTGACCCTGGAAACAAGGGCAGACTTGATATGGACGAGTTCGCCGTGGCTATGCATCTGATATACAGGAAGCTGAATGGTTACCCTGTGCCAAACCAGCTTCCCCCTGAGCTCGTCCCTCCGTCGACTAGGAATTTTACGAACTCAATCGACACTGTCAAATCTCTGCTTTCTCAAGACGCTGAGACAAGAAAGAATACCGGGTCATTCCTCCAGCCACAGAAGACTGGCGTAAGCTACCTCAAGAACCACTCTTTTCGCACGGACTCCAATGGCATAACTCCAGGTCGTAAAGACGCCACGATATTCCGGAATAACGATGATGATATTGGATATAGATCAAGTGCTCGGCGGAGGGTTGGTGGTGGAGGGCGAACCCCCTCACCCGCTCAGTCAACTTCGCCGTCTTCTGAGCGATCCAATGATGAATTGTCACTTGAACAACTACGCAAGAAGATCCGGGAGAAGCAAGTTTTGTTAGACGCCATAGACTTCAAAGACGAGAACGCTGCAGAGGAAGACGATGCTCTCGACCGTAGGGACCGACGGGACGCTGAAGATCTCTACCGACGGATTCGGAGGATTCAGGAAGATATTGATAGCCATCCAAAAGCAAGCTTACGCGAGGTCGATTCTGGCGCCGAACGCAGAGCACTCAAGCGTCAATTACAAAGATTGACTGACCGTCTACCCGAGCTTGCCTCCCAAGTCAGAAAGACTGAGCGTAGTATTGCTGATGCCAAAATTGAATTGTTCCGCCTAAGGGACGCCAAAGCACATCCAGGCAGCGCCTCAACAGTCGTAGGTACTGGACCAGGTGGAACAGTCACTGAAGCCGACAGACTAAAGGCCCGTGCTAAAGCTATGATGCAACAGCGTTCTGCGGCCTTGACAGGCAAAGCCGCTCCAGCTGGTGGCGACGATCCTGGGGCCGCGGCAAGACGCTTAGAAGAGGAGAATTCGAAAGCTAAAGCTGAAAGAGAGAACAACGAGCGTATGATTAAGGATGTCGAAGATAGTGTACGAGAATTTTCTCGAGGTCTTGAGGACACTTTGGCGCAAGGCAGCGAGGATTCGACCAGTGAACACGAAAGACGCCGCTGGGAGGACGGTCTGGGTGTTGAGGACGAAGTGCGGGACTTCATCTTTGACTTGCAACGAAGTAGCCGGAGTGCCAAGGTCCGCCGCGAAGAGTGAGTGACAAGATCAAGCAGACCTTCGTCAAATAAGCTAACGTGGTGCAGCACCAAACGAGGTCGTGGAGACGAGACTGTTCGAGACACCTCCCGTGACCTTACCCCAACCCGTAACGACAGGAAAACCGAGTCGCCAAAACCAGCCGCAGCGCCAGCTGGTGGTGGTTCTTACTCGTCTTACAAGACCGCTGAAGACCGGGCAGCCTTTATTAAGCAACAAGCAGAACAACGCATGGCCGAACGACTAGCAGCCCTAGGCCTCAAGCCGCCAACGAAATCCGGTGAATCAGCTCAGCAGCGCCAAGAACGTGAAGCCAAAGAACGTCAAGATCGTGTACGTCAGGCCGAAGCTGAGGATGCCAGACGAGAAGAGGAAAGACAGCGACGACTTGCCGAAGAGCAACCGTCTGCCCCAGAAGTCAGCAAGCCTGCTAAGAAACCACCTCCACCACCCACACGTAAAAATAGAGCAGACAGCGCTGCACAACGCGCTGAAGCCAAGAGGAAGGACGAAGAGGAGGCGCTGAAAGCGGAGGCTGAACAGCAGGGAAAGGAACAAGCAATCAAAGATCAGCAGCGTATTCAAGAAACCCAGACCAGGAACATGCAGTAAGTAGCATCGCCCTTGTGGCGGTAGAGCAAGCTAATAAGACGATTCAGGGACGAAGCGCGACGCCAGGAAGATGAACTTGCCAAAGAGCGGGAAGCAGCTCAAGAAAGACTCAGGGCCCTTGAAGAGCAGGTCAAGCAAGGTAAAGTGAAGAAACAGGAAGAAAAGCGCCGGAAGCAGGCTGCAGAGAAAGAGGCAAAGGAAAAGGAGGCCAAGCTTGCAGCTCAGCGAGCTGAGCTTGAGGCTGCAAAGGAGAGGGAGAGGCAGTTGCAATTGCAGTTGGAGAGTCTTGGGGACGAAGACTCCTCTGACGATGAAGGGCCTCAAGAACATACGCCGCAAGAAACGACGCCCACGAACAGCCAGGTGTTATCCAGGGATGGCAGCACGCAGCCACCAGAAACTTCTCCGCCGTCGATACCAACACCTGCGGCGTCTGAACCCCCTACAAGTCCACCACCCGCTCCAGTACAGAGTCCGCCTTCCGCTTCGACAGCTCCACCGCCCCCGGCACTTGTCCCCACTTCTTCATATGGCGCAGATACGAAAAACCCATTCTTTAAAAAGATGAATCAATCGAATGAGCCGCCAGCACCCGCGGTCCCATCCGTCACGTCGCCAAATCCCGCCGCTGAATCTACTAATCCATTCCATCGCCTTACCCAGCAGCAAGAGGCTGCGAAGTCACAACCACTACCCCCTCCCCTGGCGTCTACTCCAACAGGGAACAGGCCGTCTCGCGCTCGGCCAGAAGAAGACGAATGGTCTGTTGTCGATTCTACCTCATCTGATGACGAGGATGATACAGACAAACCTACTCTTGGTAGTTCCAAACAGCTTGCATCGATCTTATTTGGTACGATGGCACCACCCAGGCCCCTATCTGCTATGGACGATAAGACCCCGACAAGTCCAGCGCCGCCGACACCAAGCATTGGAGCAGCTATGTCACCACCGCCACCAGCACCTTTAATGCCCGGGAGTTTCGATAACGGGGAAGCACCCGCTGCAGCACCGCCGCCTCCACCACCTATGCCGAGCTCAAGCGCTCCACCTCCGCCGCCGATGCCAAGCTCGAGTGCTCCACCTCCACCGCCAATGCCAGGCTTCGGCGCTCCACCAGCACCTCCTCCTCCCCACCACCCGGGATGTCAGGGGCACCGCTTGCTCCTCCACCAGCCCCGCCTGGAGGGCCAGGTGCCGCGCCAGCGGGACCGGCAGGAGGTGTTCCGAACATAGGTGGCTTACTTGGAGATATTAAGAAGGGAACCGGTTTAAAGAAGGTACAGACAAAGGATAGGAGCCAGGCTAGTGTTGCCGGGAAGGTTTTGGATTGAATTTAGTTAGACTGGCGAGAGTGATAAGCACATTGACCTTGCAAGCAGGAGGGAATTTGTTACTCCCGTGTACCACCCCAATGTAACGTATGAAGCACCCACTACATAATGCAGATGCAACAATCCTACGATACTCAATCGTGGACCGTGATTAGCTAGTAGTAGTCAGTCCAACTTGGACTGATATTCAGGACCAAGATTTACATTGCATATATATATAGTGCAACAGGTAACATCATTCGCGCGTAACGGCTTAAATGCCAAGAGTTCGCGCACACAGAAAATCCGCCGAAGCTCCTCCACTGCAGAACAAGCAGCGCCCACCAAGATGCCAGGGCCTTCGAATACACTGCTGATCGAAGGATCATTTGACGAGTTGGCTGATGAGCTTGCTCACTACATCGATGAGGTCCAGAAGAAGCAGTCTCCCGATACCGCCAACACACAAGCAGAAATCGCGCCTCTACTAGAGAAAGGGCAGAAAGATGAGGTACTCAAGAAGCTGGTCGCAGCCAGCGATGCGCTCAACTCTGCTCCAGAGAAGGGTACGGATGAAGATGCTCAATTTACACCTGACTGAAACTCTTGCTGAAGTGTAGATACAGAATTCATAGCAGCCTACAACCTCCTCGTCCACCTAGTCCGCCAATCCACCAACCTCAATAAATTCCTCCCCCGCATCTGCCAGAACCTCTCCTCCCCATTAAATCATCCCCCAATAATGGCGCCGGCCTCGCCCTCTCCATCCTAACCACAATCTTCAACATCCTCCCCTCCAACTCCGAAATCCGCTACCACGTCTTCTTCGCCGTCCTCCGCGTCGTCCGTACCTCCTCCACCTTCGACCTCCTCCGTCCCCAGCTCAAAAACCTTGACTCCTGGCTCGCCGCCTGGGAAACAGACGAAGAAGACCAACGCAAACTCTTCCTCGAAATCTCCCACGTCGCCGCCGAAGCCGGCGAAGACACAGAATCCTACCTCTACCTCCTCCGTGCCCTCCGCACCATCCCCCCAGACGAAGTCTCCACCCCCGAATCCCACAGCCTCGCCATCCGCGCCCTTAAAGCCGCGCTCACTCACCCTTCCCACTTCGACTTCCAAGACCTCACCGCCTCCGACCCCATCCAAGCCCTCCGCAGATCCGATCCAGACTGGTACGAGCTCCTCGAAATCTTCAACGCCGACACCCTAGACGACTACAACGATTTCCTCGAATCGCACGAGTCCTTTCTCGCGGACTCTGGGCTCAATGCGGAAATCTTGTACCGGAAGATGCGGCTGCTGACGCTGGCGAGTTTGGCGGCTAGTACGCCGAGTCGAAGTCTGCCGTATGCGCATGTGGCGCGAGCATTACAGGTGCCGGCGGAGGATGTGGAGATGTGGGTTATTGATGTTATAAGAGCGGGGTTGGTGGAGGGGAAGTTGTCGCAGCTGAATCAGACTTTCTTGATCCATCGGAGTACGTATAGGGTTTTTGGGGAGAAGCAGTGGACGGAGGTGCAGGGGCGGTTGGATACTTGGAGGGGAAGTTTGAATGGGGTGTTGGAGGTTGTGAGGAATGAGAGGATTAAGATGGCGAGTGAGAGGGAAAGGGAATTGAGGGAGTTGGAGGGAAGGGTTAATGGAGCTGGTGCTGGTGGAGCTGGTGGGAGGGGAATGGGTGGGGGGAGGAATGGAACTGGTGGGAGGGATTTCGATATGGGTATGGATTGATGAATGCTAAGATGGCTATCATATAGAGCAAGGCATGAATTAAACATGGTCCTGTCTAACGCCCATAACCACATGACCGCCTATGCGGCTTCGACTCCGAACACACACCCATACTATCTATGAAGCCCCCTTAATACAAACGCTCTCTATGCATCTATCTAATGTCATCTTCCTATCCCTTGCTCTGGTTACTCTACCGTCTTTACATTCTTAACAGCTCTTTTTAACGACCTTACGATATTCCTGCTCACTCCGTTTAATCATTTAGACCTCCAACATCATCATCCCCCCCCCCATCATAAGATCAACCCCCCTTAATATACCTAAATCAGCCCTCTATCAACCCTGTATATGTATCAGCAGCGATTTCAGCCCTCTCATACACCTAACACATTCACTTATTTACCTAGAAATGAGTGATACGTAGGCTTCTTTGAGCATTTGATACTTGGGTTCTAGTTCTGATGTGCTCGGGATATTTGATATTTGAAAGGGATAGCTATGGATAGGGAAGGAGGAGGAGGGAAGGGAGGGAGGGGAGTAGTATAGTGATGGGGGTGGTAAGGAGGTAGGGTTGGGGGTTTTTAATATACAGGATTGTTGGGAGGTAGAGGGGGGAAATGTGTTGGTTGGGTTAGTTTGGAGGGTGGGATTGTTTGAGGAAAGGGGGAATTGGAGGGGGATTTAGTGTTTTTATGGGGTGGGGATGATGTGTTTGTGATTGGTATCAGAGAAGAGGTATGAGTTTGATATATGAGGTCGAGGTATGGTAGATATTCATAGGTAGGGTTAAAAAGTAGAGGTGTGGTTGTTAGATAAAGATTGATTAAAAGGTTTGCCTTGGAAGTTTTGAGGCCATAAGTGGGAGTTGTATGATTTAGGAAGTTGATAGGTTGAAGCCGTCCTTTCCAAGCTTTGATCTATTATAAATATGACGACTTTTAACTTCATCCTGTACAGAATATATATAGCTTTGGATACACCTCTTTTTTGGCCCACCTTGTGATACCTAAAGTATACCCTCGCCATGTTCGTCTAATGGATATCATCAATCCATTCAGTCATCGCTCTATCATCGCTGTGGAAATGCCTGTACACATAATTTTAACCTGGTATCCTTAACTTTCATACTCATACAACCCATCAAAGCCGACAGTTGACGACCTGCAACCCCAATTCCCCAATCAATCCGACCCAATCAACATTACCCCTCCTCTCCCCCTGCCGCTCATACACGGTTTCCAAGAGCTGTCTAACAGCCACCAAGTTCCGCCCCACGCTATCTTCCTCCATCCTCCTTACCAAACCCAGAATTTCACTCCTTTCTTCCTCCCGGCGCGCAACAAATCCTGCCATGAAAAGCGGGAAGACGATGAATTTTCGCTCCAGATGCCCGTTGGAGACGATTTCGCGCGCTAGACGGAGGATTTCGCCGGAGCATTGGAAGACTTCGTGGATGAAAGGCGGGGAGGTGGCGAGTTGGGTGGCGTACATGGATGTGTGGGAATAGATAAGAAGGGCGCGGTAGAGGGCGAAGGACTAAGTGGTGGATTGGTTAGCAGGTGTGCCATCGCGACGTAGGATGGAACAGATATGCTTCGTGTTAAGACGAAAGCCGTGACCCAATTCCTTGATTAAAAATGAAAGAGTGGCTTACATGCTCGAATATTCCCCTTGCTCCAACCGGTAGGACTTGATTGCAATAGCCATTTGCAACACTGAGCGGCATTTGGACATTCCATGTCCTTCTCAACGTGTCCTGCAGCACACCAATCCTTTCCTGCCACCTCCTGTTACACCCCGGACTTCGACCATGTGGATTAGCCCTCTCCTCTGCCCTAAGGTCTCTCCCTAATAATGCCAACTCAGCCGCTAAGATACATATGCGTCTATGGAAAGCAAGTGCACCTGGCAATGCTTCAGAAGGAAGTGGTGGGCTCAAAGCACCCGTGAGAGTATGATCATAGACTGGATAGGGGTCTTGCGGATCCTTGCCCGAGGAGAGGAGGTTGTGACGAAGCATGCTTTCAATGAAATCGCCATTGCCCATGCCTGAAAGGACAACGTGCGTGTCTATGCTTGCGACCCACCAGACGAGGAAGGAATACGGTTCGTGGCCGTAGATTTGGTGGCGTAGGAGGGCGATACGGCGAAGTTGGTCGATATGTTGGGCCCAGAGGGAGAGGCCGCGTGGCTCGCCAGCGGAGATTTCATAAAGGAGAAGAATGAAGTGAGTTAGGAAGACGCCATCAGACGTTAAGTCGGCTTCGGTTCGGAGACTGGCTTGGAGGGAGGGGAGGGCTTTTTGGTAATGTTGGAGAGCGTCGAGGTTTGGAATACCACTTTTGTAAGACATGCTGAGGGCAGAAAACGCCATCAAGGCGTGGTAGAGCTGGGAGACGTGGGTTAGCCAAAGTGAGTCTTACTGAAAAATTTCCAGAACAGTAGTGCAGTGGTGTCAGACTAGGTGCAGCACATATATTCAAAGGGGGAAGGACATACAGGTTCAAAAATAGCAGCTTGTCTCTCGAAGACGTCAGGCGCTGACAAAGACCCTGTTTCCGTAGATGTTCCCAATGAATCTCGATGGACCTGAGCAAGATGCCGATATACGAAGCTTTTATAATAATAAATTAGTGGATGGTCCCGCCCATCTTTATTCGCTACCCTCATCAATGGCGTGTTGTCATAAGAGAAACGGAAAAAATCGGAGCGTTGTGTAGAGACAGTGGATACGATCGAAAGAGACGGTGTACTCGAATCTCGACGTTTATCTGGGCTCCCTGGTGAGAGTATCTTGGGGGCATCATCTTCGAATACTTTTAAGATGACACTATTAGGGTCACCCGGAACTTCTTTTTGGTAATCGGCACTAAAGACATCGTTGTTGACTGTATTTTCGACACCAAATTGGTCATTGCGCACACTTGCCGATGCACGCGTCGGAGTGTCCCTGGTGGAGTCTTGGGCGTCCTTGTATTCCTCGT
Organism: Cladonia rangiferina; assembly: GCA_023065455.1. Classification (NCBI taxonomy): domain Eukaryota; kingdom Fungi; phylum Ascomycota; class Lecanoromycetes; order Lecanorales; family Cladoniaceae; genus Cladonia; species Cladonia rangiferina. Next base: position 32,090 of record JAJREH010000037.1, on the reverse strand, counting down.
AATCTGCGAAGCTCGCCGGATTTACAATCAGAAGGAAAGTGCCCGGTTTATAGAATTCAGCTTTCTTCTCTCTGTCTTCATCGTTGGTTAGGCCAGAAAATTGGGGTAACAAGTCATCATGTTCATTCATTCGTTGTCGCTTGAAGAGCCTTCCTGCAGATCCTGTTACTTTTGAGTCTGGCTCTCTGAGAGTCCGCAAAAGGGTGACATACGGTCCCAGACAGGGCCACCCGATTTGGTGGCCCCTGACATCTTCTCTAAAACTCTGGGTGTATCATCTTTAAATGATAGTCGAGGGTTGTAATCGCATGGATGTCCCAAACGAGAACACGGCTGGAAGGACATGTCGAATCAGTCATTTATTTTCTCTGCATAGCGACCACGTGAAGCCACGGCATGATACTTACAGTGCATTCGGGTCTGGCTTCATCGCATCTACAAGACGAAGATGAGTAAAAGGTTAGAAGTATTGGATAATATTAGACGGGTAACCAACTTGACTTTGCGAGTCTACGAGCAAGTCAGTATGGGAACATTTAGTCACTAATCATATAGTATATAGCTACCCGGCATGTCCTAGATACGATCAATAAATTCAATGCTCATATCAAATGAAATGGGAGGCAAAGCTTACCAGCATCCGAACCTCGATCTTGGCGGTAATCTAGTCCGAGGAACATTCACAGCCACGTTACTCTTGGGATCAACATTGTCGGCGTCTGGCTCGGATGACAGTTGGTATCTTGGGGCGATGGTGGGCAATTGTGCCTTGACGGTCTTGGGGACCTTCTTTGGCCTTGGTATGGAAACATCGCTGTGGCCGCTCTGCATTAGGAGGACAGCAGCAGTCATTGATTTGATATCCTCTTCAATCCAGATCCTGGCTAGCTAGAATACAACGATTTTGCCGAAGCCTCCAGTCCAGCTGGAAGTCCGTAGGTCCAAAGGCCGACTGACTCCGGTAGCAATATTTTGTGATTCCGTAAGCAACGGACCCACAAGGAAAGGGTACCGATATGTCTGGGCACGGTCTTATCTTCTGAAATAAAACATGTCAGGAATGTGGATGATGTCAATTTCGAATGGTGTGTTCAAGGAAGCAATGGAGGATTCCAACATGCTTTTCTGCCACCTCGTAGTCACAGTGCGGTGTATGTTTAACCCATAACAGAATCTCAAAACTCCAATTAAGCTGGGTGTGCAATTATTCAAGGAGGGATTGTGAAACAGTTGTGATACGGCTGATTCCACAGCGATCATACTCACAGTCTTTGCCCTTATCGTTATAGTGTGCCCGCTCGTTCGGTAGGAGCCAACTAAAGCTCAATGTACCTAAATGATATATAATTAAGGTAAGGCGTTTTCCCGCGAATTGGTCGTCTGCTAGTCCATAGTGGCAGGGTAGACTGCAGGTAAGATGTTGGTTATGTAGGCAAGTGGACTGTTGGAGAAGCGTAGATTATGGACAGATATTTTGAGGCGATTGGGGTGGAGGGGGGCAATAATATTTGAAATGGTCAAAGGAAGGGTCGCAATGACATGTACAAGAAAAGTCAGTCAGTAGTGCTCTGGCATGATGAAACGTAGTTTGATACTGTTGAGGGTTCTAGCTACGCCTCTTTCGATGTTCCAAAGCCTGCAAGGCTTGTCTTATGACACGCTGAAGAATTTGCACACATTATCAGGCAAGGTAGGGTAATGCCATGGAAATGCAGCGGAAATCCAGTGGATTGAATTCAGACGGCAGACGGTTGGTGCACCAGCCATGTGCAAGTCGAGACCGGTTAGGCTTCGGGGTACTATGTACAGGGGCTAGAGGGGGGGTTAGAGGGGGGGCTACAGTGGCAAGTAGGCTTAAGCAACGCGTGGCTGCGAGGGCCGGGACTGTTAGGTGCTATATAATCCCGGAGGCCTTCCGGGGAGAACGGCCCAATCGCGGCATCCCCTCGCTCCAACTTGCCAGCATCTAGGCTTGGCAGATCCAGTGCGAAGGACAGACGCCAATCAATATCAGATCGGCAGGATCTCTTGCATGGAAAGTAGACATAAATGGTATAGATCGTGTAAGAAGCTGGCTGATATCTGGTCCCTGAAGGAGTCCTCTTGTTGCTTTGTCTGATGATAAGCAATATCGTCGTAGTGATATTAATGCAACGCTCAAGCTGATGTCACCCTCCTTTGTCGCCCTTCCAATGACTGTACTCTTCTGCAGCATGGGCACTCAAAATTATCTCGGACCGATCAAATGCGCATGTGCCTCCCATGCGGAGATTATTGTCAGGCTTCAAAATAGTACACAGTCCAAGGCTCCGAATATAGCATGCCTCCCACCTGCAATGTCGTCTTTTCACTAAGCCAGCCCGAGAGTTCAATAGTGTGCGCTCGTGCTTTAAGCTTATACCTTAACCCCTCCTCTGGACTCCTGCGGGGGCTAGTACTTGTGCGGCGGTCCACGCCGTCATTTTAAATCCGGCTGTCACCATGCCATCTCCGAAATCCCGGTCCCGATCGTGAGACATCCATCTTCACCAAGATTGATATTGAAATGCGGCTTTCATTTATGCCTCAAAGACCCCGAAAACCCCGAAACACCGCTTTGTTGATGACAGCTCACAGAAACGGGAAGGCAAAACCAACATTCTTCTCTAATTATATCTTGGCCAGAGCAAAAGGACCACGATTCTGAAGAGAAACTTGCATAACGGACTTAGAGAGCCCGAGTCCGTAGCTCCAATCAGTGGTGAGAACAAGGAATGTGCGAGTTGATCCCCGGACCGATAGCTTCCTTCATTCCACATGTCCTGCATGTCAGATTGACACAGTGTCTAAATGACGTTGGCCCGAGCGAGCCCTATATTGGGTAATCTAACATGAGAAAAGGGAAATTGAGTGCCACACCTGACTATCGCGCCTGGTCAAACCAAAAAACAGCAACCGTATTGTTATGGATGTGACATTGAACAACGTCTTTAAACAGTAAACGTCCAATTGGCGGAGCTCGGTCCACGGTAGAACCGTTTGTCAAGCGTTAGTTGAGCAGCACGATACTCATATCTTAGGGTTTTAAACTTCGCTTGACCATATTTGAAGGTTCTAAAGCAGTATTATTAGTAGGTGTCTACTCTATATATTCGATTCACAGCAACTTTCTTGCTCGGTCCAGGCTTTGTTGGACAGATGATGAACGTTCTTGCCCCTGTGCCTCCGCAAGCCTCTCAATCATTATCGACTTTAGACGATCACTTCTACGCGCTATAGGAGCTATAGCATTGGCGGTTTCTGCTGCCTTAAGCCGTGTCTGTTCCACTGAATCCGCAGAAGCGAAAATCTGCAGTGTATAGTCACTTAGAATGGCCTCGAGCGTCGTCACTGGTGATGATTCTTGGTATTTGCTGAGTCTCTCGAAAAGAGTCTTCTCCCCATCATATATTGCATTCAGCGTGTTCCTGCTTGCAGCCGCAGCTCTAACACGATTGATAAGCTTAAGCGTTTGTGTCAGATCCGACTCTAAGTTATTTGCTTTCTGAGGATTGATGGACTTCAACAACGCCCTCAATGCATTGACTAAGTTTGATTCCTTGACCAATTTCGAAGAAGGGCCGCCTGACTGGGAATCGACATCCATCTCGTCCGACTCTTCCAAGGACTCTTCAACGACTGGCTTGATGATTCCATAGACCTGCGGATACATGTCGACCGTTCCCCGTAGCTCAGCAAAATCTCCAAGACACTCGAGTGCATGTTGGCGGAAAGCAGGATTGTTTCTCTTGCTTTCACGCAGCACAATCTTCTCAGCTTGCTCTGCCACCCTTGGCTCGTCGGCCCAGAAGGTGCTGCTCTTTAGAAAGTGGATCAAGGCTTTCAAAACAGTCTCCTTGCCTTCCCACGTCTTGCCAGACAACGCCTTCTCAAGTGCCGGCCATAAGACCCTAGCATTTGTGTCATCAATGGTGCTCCCACATGACCTTACTGCATCTGCTATTGCGAAAGCTGAAGTATGTTTAACTGACCAACGAGCAGACTCTAGGTACCGCGATGCTAGATCGACAATTTCCTTCAAGTACAGCAGTACGGTACGCGAACCCCCTACGTTTTCGCTCCAGGTATCCTCAAATAGACTCTTCGCGCGGTCAAATGTGTCGTGTTTCGCAATGAACACAAAAGGCAGGACGTCGCTAGCAAGCGAGTTAAATCGATCTGTCGCATATTTCGAGACCCCATACACAATGTCTCCAGCAATCACTCGTTGTCGGTCATCGTCCGAGTCGAAGTACAGCTTACGACAGTATTCCAGAAGCTTCAAGAGTGCATCATCGGTAGCGAGTCTTGCGAGGTACCCACATGCTGCGGCATAGGATGAGGAGATAGTGTCATTGCGGTCGAAGACTTGTTTGCGAGCAAGAGGAAGGAAGTGATCCGCGTATCTCTTGAAGATGAAGTTCTGGCGGGTAGAAAGAGATACAAGGACGCGACTACATCCCACTTTCGATGGAAGGCCAACCACTGTTTTTATGGCATTCTCCAGACTTTGCTGCAGTTCCGGCATAGAGCTTTCATCCAGAAAATCAAGACACCTTTCGATGGCTTCTAGCATCGTCGATCCTCTGATGTGTTTCAGGCGGGCGTCATCAAGCTCTTGCGCTGTCAGACCATACTTATCGGCATTGAGATGAAGGTAGTTGATCATTTCGGGTTCAATAGAGCTGAGTAGCGCAAGCAAGCGGCCAACAAGATCCGGAACAAAAGGGCGCAGTGTGTTCCCATTACTACTCTTGATTATTTTCAGAAGCGTCTTTCGAGCAAAATCCTGAACTTCTGGGGCACCAGATTCTAAACCGGACGGACTGAGGAGGAAAGGCAAAACCTGCTTGAGCATCTTATCTGCACTTCGTGCTGAGGATTCTCCAGCCTCGAGGCCACGCGTTAGTATCCCGGTCAAGACCCTTGCTAAGGCCATTGCAGCGGTACGGACAGATTCTTTGATGTCGTCGCAGACTTTGAAGGTGAGTTCCCAAATCTCAGTCAAATATTTCTCGTACTTCTCCAACGGGCGCCCTTGAATGAGGTCGGCGATAGCTGCACAACTTGCTTGTCGAGTACGCCATTCTTTGCCCAGGATATTCTTAAGCAAATCATTCATGATGGCGTCGAAGTTGGTATCAATCGTCTTCGCAGGCTCTTTGACCAAAGCAGACCATATGTCGTTCATCGAATTTCGCACGTTCGTATTTGGATCGAAGCGATACCTGAAGAGGGCTGGATATAGCTTTGGATTCTGAGCTAGGTAGCCATCTGTCGAGGCATCACTCAGTATGTTACTGAGTCCGAAACGTCCGAATGCAGCGCGACTTGACCATATAGCATTGTTAGAGGCTAACGACATGAATCGATATACAAGACTAGAATCGCCCACTTCAGCTGCGAGACTCATGATATCTTTGTACGTCGTAATGGAACCTTCACCAGTCGGTAGCGCTCCAGCGTCGAAGAGCTCCGTGTCTCCAGAGACACTACCTGCAAGGCCAGCGTTGGTTCCAGTGAAGGATCCCACGAGATCTCTGATCAAGTCGTCTTTGAGCGCCCTGTTACCTTTCTCATATACCAGGGTCAACCCTCGGGATGCAGATTCTTGGTTAAGTGAATCCCGATCAGCGAGGAAGCCTTTGAAAGCAACCTGGCAATCGCTTAGTCGGTCTTGAACCTGCTGTACATGGCCACAGTATTGCACAAGGCATAAAAGCCAGATCACCGAAGCCTGCCTTAAGGCTGGTTTTGTCGTTTTACAGTCTGATAGCACTCTATCCATAATGGAGTCCGGGGCATCAGCTCGGAAGACTGATCTCGCAAAGGCTGTAGGTATATCGCAGTATACAACAAGCGACTTCGACTGCCACCCAATGGCAGCGCAGCTCAAAGCAGCACCAACTGCGAACTGTACCTCTGCGTGTCTAACGGTATGCAGCTCGTATAGTAGCTGTACGATATCGCCAAAAACGTCATCTGCAGGGCTTCCTTCTTTGATCTGCATAGCAAAATGACCCAAGGCGGTTATCGCTTTCTCGTCTCCGTCTTTGGCCTTTTCCATTAACTTTTGCGCCAGGGATCGAGCGTTGTGGGGTTCCGGGAGCTCAGTCGGTGTCAATACCTCAAATAAAGCCAATTCCGAGACCGTAACGTTCGCCGCGTCTATAAGTAACTTATCCCGACTCTCGTGGAGAACATCGAGACTTGTTTTCACAAATGTCGCACGAAGCTCTTTGAACTTAGATTGAATATTGAGGCGAGCCTTGGACCTGCTAAGGAAGTATGCAATAGCCAGGATCGCACCGTGGATCTGCATAACCTCGCCGCCAATAGCTTTAGGCCAAAACTTGATCTTGTCTGTGTATGAGTCCAACATCCTCTCAACCTTGTCACTAGGACATTCCTTGAGTGTTGCTAAGATACCGAAAATATGCGAAGCGATTTCCCGTAATGTCTTGTTGTTGGAGAATATAGGATCTTGCAATTTCGAGATGCTTGCAGTAAGCCCAACGTATGCGAAGCTAGGAGCGACAGGGCAGAGCTCTAGTAAGAAGTCACCAGCCCTATTGGCGCTTCCAGCGATCTGAGAAACTAAACCAATATACGACGCCTGCAGATAGTTTTGTAATGCTCTGAAAGCGGTTTTGTTCCCCTCCAAACCATAATGAAAATGGCCTTTAAGTCTGCTCCGAACGTCTTCGTCATTCGCAATGAGGGCGTCGATATTTCGCTCCCAATCTGTATCCATGACGGGTGGACTTCCCACGGCTATCAACGCTTGATGTAATAATACGCATCGGCAGAAGGTCAGAGCAGGTATGTACGCATTAGGCATATCGATGCTTGTGATTCTAGAAACGTCCCAGACCGACTCAGACCCAAATATCCTCTCCACCAGCTTCGCAAAGTTAGGTAGCTCATATTTAGCGGCTTTAGAAGCTCCCTCGGGTAGAGCTCCACCTTCCTCGGGTGGATTCAGCATCTTGTACCAGTAAGGGTCCAGTCCCTTCCTTCCCTCTTCGAGGATTGCACTTCGTTCGTTAGCGTCACCTTCCATGGCAAGGACATTAATCCAACGAGCTGTCGTATTACTGAAAGGCAAACAGCGATTAGCAAAGCGGACCGCTAGGTAACGAGTGCTTCTAATGATTTGATTGTGAGTAGCCTCCGAATCGCCTGGTCGTAGGTACATTTGATGTAATAACAAAGAAGTGAGCACACTTTCTAGTTCCAGGTCCAGATCGCTACCCATGGCTCCAAGTGCGCTACTCAGTGCCTGCTCTATGCTTGCAGAGATATCTTTTCCCGTAGGATCTTCGCTGAGCGATACGAAAAGCCACCGAAGGAGCTCGAGATTAGGTTCTCGTAAGAGCTTATCAGGACATGCTCCAGCCAAGAGACCAATGCTTTCATAACCGTAAGCGCGAGACGAGAGTTCCCCAGGACTCAATGTCGAGTCATTGGCAGGAAGACGTGGCCACCCCTGGCTCTCGATGTATGACTTGAGCTGGCCCACCAAAGCAGGGGCAAAAGCGCTGAGGTCCGCTGGTGAACTGATACGCGCAAGCCAATTTGTAAACGCGAAGACCTGACCTCTAAGCTTCGAAGCTTCAAGACCTTGCTTCGGAGGAGTGATGACGGATTGTTGGATGAAATCTTGGGGTACTAGTGCTTCTTGAACGATTTGCATGCTTTGCGGAACGAAAGAGGAAGCTGATTTGGATTTACACAAAAGATTCAGAATCTTAGTCTGTAAAGGTACCCGGGCTGGTAGAGAACCTTCATCCCCTCTGGTACCTAGATAAATCTCGTACAATTGTTTGACTAATGCAGCGTCCTCGAGGGAGACGGCAGAGGTGGCTCGCTTCAAAATGTCATCGCCAATATCAGAGATACGCGAGTTGGGATCTGCTGAGGCGAACAGGGCAGGTAAAAATCTTTCGGTGTCTACGAAAGCTCCACTGGCGAGAAACCGTGACGCTACGACCTTAGTCTCCACCAGGCTTAAACCGCCTTCTGTGCCTGGTGTCCAGGTGTCTTTCTTACCATACAGATGTAAGAAGCTGCACTCCTCTTTGCTCAATCCTGAGCATCGTGTCGCACCCGTTTGGTTGATGCCGAACAAGATAAGCTTACCCAGCCAGGTAGCTACAAAAGCGGCGTCATCTTCTCTATCGGTGAATCCAAGCTTGGCTCTGAGCTCCAGATCTTCTTTGCTTCCTCGCGGTGGGAATCCCATGCTGTGGAGAAGCCTTAAGAAAAGGTTGAACAGAGTAGCTGCATGGTTCGAAGACTCTTGAAAGTTGACGTGAAGGCCGTGGAGAAGTGTTGGGAGCAAGTCAAGACGTTCCTATGTCAGGCAAGACCAGATGAGCGAAACATCGGCGTAGCCTTAGATCATAACTTACATTCACCGCTAGTCTATTTACTCCCTGTTGTATGTAAAGTAAATCAAAGTGTCGGACAAGGTTGTTCTGGTTATCTTTGTATTGCTTCAGAAGCGTAGCTACCGGAAGCTTAATCGATCTAGTTCATTTAAATCATCATTCATTACATGTAAGCCATGTTTAAGTCGTGCTTCTGTTACGGACCGGTGGAGCAGGTGGGGGATTGAGAAGCTAAAAGAGACATATCAGGGATCGAGACGTACATACGGTGGTTTAATCCTGGTGTTGATATGCTGGCAAAGTGAGATGACCTGACATGCGTGTCCTCATTAGCTCCGTTGAATTAAAGCAAACCGTCTCATTTTAAGGAATGTGATTCATCACTCACCTTGTTTCTCACACTCACATGTTCGGATGCAAGCTTGAGCAATAACGGAGCCAGGTAGGTATTCAAAGCCTTCTCCATCGCACCATCCGTTGTAATCATAGCAAGTCGGAGTTCTACATTGCCAACAAGCCTCAGCTCATTGGCCTCTGGGGTATCTGGCTTTGACATCTTAGCGTGTGGAGTGATAATCTTTGATCATAGCATTTGCATAGCAGGTCATATATAGGATGATAAGAAATCACAGGGAAACCGCTCCATTTAAACGAGGAATATGTCGTAGGCAGAATATGCTTGCGTATTGTCAGATGTCAAGGATGGCAAACACCTCACCTCACACCATGTACTTTCGAGAGTCACCAAGCCTAATACGACCTTAGCGTCGGTATCACTCCGGGAGGACAGAACGGCTCAAGGTGTAAGAGCAGGGGTCTTATGCATCATGATTTTCTCCTTCTAGAATGCTTATATAAGCCCCAGGTCATCATTAGCAATTCGCTAGAGGCTACGGACTGCTCAAATAGCAGGAAGGTTTTGTGGCTGTGAGGCTGGGCCATAAGGCCTGACGTGAGGCTCGAAGTGGAATAGACCTTCCGCGGGGTATCTCGTGATGGTGCAATAGCACCCTCTTTCCCCAATTCTTGCAATTGCAAGTCACCTCCCATTCAAGAGCACACTTGCCAACACTCAATCGGCACTGTCAATGACACTGGTAGCGTGAGTTGGAGACTCGCTTGAGCAACGAAAAGGGATTACCAAAACAGAACTACCTCGGCTGATCGACGCTGCACGCAATCCTGTTTGAACGGCTAAAAAGCTTGGTAGGGTACACGGATACCTTGGCATTGAACAAGAGATCTGACAGGCCTCCTAAGACCTTTTCCTACCTTCTATCGCGCACTCTGTCTGATATTTTCCACCACAAAATTGTACGGTATTCTCAAGTATGGAGGACGAAAAAGTCACGGTCCAGCCCAATGGCCATCGGAGCGTTGGCTATGCTACCAAATTCGACCAGAAGGCCGAGGAGCTGAAGGCTAAGACAGACAAGTTCGGCAAAGATAAAAACAAAGACAAGAAAGATAACAAGAAACCTGCTGGAGGCTTCGACGACACCCCAATTCCTCGAGCGCCTCCTGGATACACCGTGAAGTTTACCTTCCATCGCGCAGACAAGCTTCCAATGGCAGACATCAACAGCATGTCCTCCGACCCCTACATCATGGCAACACTATATACCGATCTACCAACAAGACATAAGCAAGATCCTGCCCTGCGTTTCCGAACGACTACGGTTAGAAGGAATTGCGATCCCGTATGGAATGAATATTGGATCGTCGCCAACGTCCCCGCCAGCGGCTTCTACCTCAAAGCACGCATCTACGATGAAGACCCGGCAGACCATGATGATCGCTTGGGGAACGTCCATGTCAAAGTCGATAGCCTCGGCGAGAACTTCCAGCCGATCAGAGAACAGGCATACAAAATAAAGAAACGCATGGGCAGCAAGCGCGCCTATTTAATTCGAGGCTGTGCGGCTATGTTTTCAAGGGGCGTTCATATGTCCGGGGATGTCGTTCTCAGCGTCGAGGTGCTGGGCAAAACAGACACTGATAATGGTGGACGCATGTGGACAGTTGGTCCGTGCCATTGGACGAAGCATCTTAGTCCCATGGTTGGCCGTCTCGCTGGCACGAAAGAGCCAGGCAAAGACGGCCAAACAGAAAGATACTCGTATGCCCCTCTCCATTTGGCATATCCTACCACCAATTACTGATACCAATTTCGCCACAGCTTTCAAGCCAATCAAATCCAACTCGCCGGCCCCGTCCCTGCCTCTCTCTACCACCGCTACGTCGAGTTCAGACCCTTCGTCAAGGGTATGTTTACTTCGACCTCCCTCCGGGGCCGCATCCTCCACCACGCCCTGCATCACCAACACAACCGCATCTATAACTACGATCGCGACACCGAATACGGTTCCTTCCCGTCTCCCTCGAAAGACCTCACCCTCAAATTCCTCGACCTCGTCCACTATGACCAAGGGGGCCGAATCTTCACCTATGTCCTCACCCTCGACGGCCGGTGGCGCTTCACTGAAACAGGGAAGGAATTCGGTATCGATTTATTGAGTAAGCATACAATGCATAGCGATGTGAACATCTACATCGCGTTTAGCGGCGAATTCTTCATACGCCGTTCCAAAAACCCTCACCACGAGGGCGGCACAATAGAAAACGAAGATACCCACCCTCCAGCTGAACTAGGAGGCGGGCCCCCAAAAGACGAACCCCCAAAAGATCCCGCATACTACACCCTCATCATCGACAACGACAGCGGCACGTATCGCCCGAACGCCAAAAAGCTACCCGACCTCAAAGCCTTCATGCAGAAGAACCTGCCGGGGTTGCGGATCATAACGCTGGATTGTGGGGCTGATAGCGAGAAGATGGAGAAATGGAAGAGTGAGCAGCGGGAGAGGAAAAAGAAAGAGGGAAAGGGGGTTGTGGCTGTACAGGGGGACAGCGGGAGTATTAGTAGTAGTGATGAGGAGGATTTGGATGAGCACCAGAGGGCGGTGCAAGGGGTGGGGAAGCCGGGGATTAAAGATAGGTTGAAGGAGAAGGCAGGGGAGCCAGTAATGCTTGTGAAGGGGGCGAAGGGGTACGGAAAGCATGGAGGAGGGGAGATAAACGGTGGTGAGGGGGTGCACGGCAATGCAGAGAAAGAAGATGGTGGGAGCCGACGGGAGAATGGTGAGATGGCGAAGCTAGAGGAGCCATTCAAGGCAGCGGCGAAACCAGCCGAGAAGGTGGAAGAATGGAGAATGGGCGATAAAGAGAGGGAAGAACGAGAGACAGAGGATGATATGGGCAGTGGAGGGTGAAGACTGCGTCATCTCCAGCAGTCCTCATTCTCCCAGTGGGGCGTTTCAGGTTAATGCGTTCTGAGCAGGCACTTGGAGTTTGGATGGATAGTTCACGAGCTGGAATACCATTGGCAATATTCTGAGTACCCTTTGTTTACTAATATCCCAGCGCGTTTGGCTAGCACTGTGCAGCTGCCATGTCCATGGCTATGGTTCATTATGTATTTTCGTCGGCGATTCAGCGCCTGTGATTATTTATTTCTGTAGCCGTCATGGATGGGCTCAATTTCATGATTGTCACTTGACTGGTCGTGTATTTTTCCTCGAACATCGCTTGAGATTTGGTCAGACTGTTCGGAACGTCGTCTCAGATGGATTGTTCTTATGCAGGAAGTAGATCTTGAGATTTTTGATTCGGCTAATAGAGCTGCAACGTTTGAAGACCATCATCGCCTGTCTTGCTCTGTCGAGATGAGAGGCTCCATGTAGCTGGTTGCAAAGTCCCTTAGAAGAGTTGGGGCTCTTATAGTTTAGAGGGCGTTTAACAGCTTTAAGGACGGTGACTCTTAAAAACTCCGTAGAGATTCATGGGTCTGTTTTCATATAATCAGGGCCTCAAAACGTTTAAGTCTTCCTCCAGGAGATCCGAGGTAAGTATGAGCCACGAATGATAATACGTCGATAAGAGGGACGTTTTTTTCAATTTGCAAAGATCTTCTCGAAACTGAAACTCCCATTCTCATCTTTCTCCACAACACCTTTCTCAGTCACAATGGCATCAATCAGAGCATGGCATGTCACATCAAAGGCCGGATTCCATGCTCCCGTCAGATCCGCAGCAATGGCTATCTCTTGCACCTCCTTACCGACAGTGACGCTACCATCGCTTGAGCTCTGGAGAGTCGGACCTCGCATTGTAGTTACTTCAATAGGCTTGCGGTTCTCAATCTTGATATCCTGGCCTGTTGGGGTGAGGAGGTCAATTGTCGTGCGTGGTGCTGCCACGATGAATTTCACGTTGTGGTACTTAGCCAATACAGCTAAACCATAGGTACCGATTTTATTTGCTGTGTCGCCGTTCGCAGCTACCCTATCTGCGCCGACGATTATGCAGTTTATGTTTTCCTCGTCACGTTTCGTGCCAAGTAATGCTCCAGCCATGGAATCTGTGATCATGGTCGAGGGGATATTGTCGTGCATGAGCTCGTACCCAGTGAGCCGCGAGCCTTGGTTGTATGGTCTTGTTTCTGTGTAGAAAGCTCGTTTCAAATAGCCACGGGAGTGTAGGCTGCGAATAATTCCTAGGGCTGTTCCGTAGCCTGCTGTTGCTAATGAGCCTGTGTTGCAATGTGTCAGAACGCTGAGCTTTGCTGCAGGGAAGGCTGTGATTGTGTGTCGTGAGATCCAATCAGCACCAAAGTTGCCAATGTTCTCATTGTCCTTTACGTCGTCGACTAGCATTTGTTCTGCTGCTTGTATGTACGCCTCGTTGATGCTGTAATCAGTAGACTCAGGTTCAGCTTGTGCCTGCCACACAACTTTCTCTAACTTTCGCACTGCATCTGCCAGATTTACTGCAGTGGGTCTGCTTGTGAGCAGGAGCTGGAGGTTGTTACATATCAGACCAGCGCCAGTCATGTCTGGTCCAAGCAGCGCAGGATCTGCTCCTGCAATTTTCGAACGAGCTAAACAGGCTGCAATGCTCAAAGCGGCCACTATGGCTATTGCTGGAGCTCCTCGCACTTGCATTGAGTGAATTGCATCCCAAGCATCTTGCACGGTGCGGATGTCTCTATAGACTTCTTCATAGGGAAGCTTGAGTTGGTCAAGAATCTGAAGGCTCCCTCGAGTATACTTTATTGCTTGCAGAACCATGACGGACTCGGTGAGGTTAGTAGTAGACCGTGTTTTGATTCTATAGTCGCTGGCCAAATTGCAGATTTGGGCGGAGCCTATACAAGTACTGTACTACTAAAGCAAAATAATTTTCAGACCAAGACCTCGGCGGCAAACGCGCATGATACTGGAAGGGTTCACCTATCAACTGAAAGGTCCGATAGGGCTGGACCTAAAGCGGGCGCAAAGGGCCGCTGAAAAAAGCCCAAAGCTGGGACGCCCTGGGAACCATTCTCGTCGCCTAGGTAACCAAAAGTGGAGGGTTTTAGGGGGACTTTTAGGGTCCACCCCTATAAGGCCTTTCAGTTGATAGGTGCTTTCAGTTGACAGGTGAGCCCTTCTAACCTTTTCACGATATCTCTCCAACTTCAATAAAATCGAACTTATGTCAGCATTTACCATATGTCCATACGTAATTCTCTTTAATTCGGGTTGGTCTACTGTTATAGATCAAGATTTATACCCTAGCTATCTTAAATATATACTTAATAGCTTTAACAATTATCATCGGAAGTACCCTACTATAATAGAGACACCTTTTATGTCAGGCTCTAATTTCACATTAGATTACCGTAATTGAGCGATGTATAGAATGCGCCAGATACTTTCAAGAGTCTATTGAGCGCTCCACATCCGCCGACAGCCAAATAGCTGAAAATTGCAAATGGAACAAGTCTTTGTACCTGGACTAGAATACCTGGAACAACCCCGAGAAGCGCTTTGACCCTCGCCCGAAAAGTCCAAAAATCCATTCAAGGTGTCTGGCGCGTAGGGCAATTTTCTTGCCAATATCAAGTTCCTTACGTCTCCTATTCTATGCACGAGCTTATGAAGGAAAGCTCAGGGTTGGTGGCAGGGTTCCTGAAAACTTACGTAATTTTTGGATAAACAGCATTATTGGTCAAGCCTTGATTGACCTAATGCAAGCCTCATGTGGAGTGATGGGAAATTCCGCTCCTACCTGAGCACAGCGAGCGTCTCTTGGTTATGTCCTTCATGCGCGAGTATTCAATCTTCATCCATTTTGCGTTCTAAATTGAGTCAGAAAAAGCCCAGTCTTGAGCGCCGATCCTCCTATTACCATGATGTCTGAAGGGTTGGGCTTTAGTAATGCAGAACCGTCGCATAATCCCAAACAGGATGCGAGAATGTCAGATCTGAAGGTAGAGTTCAATGCCTGTCTAGGTCCCTAGAATTGCGTGTTAAAAAGTTTAGCGCAGGAGAGATGGACCTGAAACTCATGTTCCGATTTCCCATGGTACAGATGGCCGAGGAAAGATTGAGTGGGATAAGATAGCTTATCGAGTTTCTCGGATCCCCAGCAGTTTTGGGAAAGAATTGCTTGTGTCCACTGTAGGACGTCTTTTCGATATTGAGGCTGCCCAGTTCGAGATTCATTCTCTGGCATACGATGCATCATATGAATCGGAACCCTGTTACAAGACTGCTACAATGTCTTTCCGCACTAGACCCTCCCAATTAGACCTAGCATACGCTGAGTTGGGTTGCTGGTCCTTCAATCTGGAACGTGAAGCAGCGGAGAAATATGATTCTGATCGTATCTACTTCGATAATCATTTCGAGGGATTTACTCCGTTATCGCCAGCAGAGAAGTCTGATGAACAGACGATCGAGTGAGATCTTTTGCTTCCCGAACTGCGAGGAGGATTCTGCACTAACTAGGCTAGCTGTGTGGTGATCCATGGATGGGCGGGCCATGCGTTGGGATCGTTCAAGTCGCCTAGGCCGCCCTATGTGTGGTTACGGGATTCCTTACCAAACCGCTGCCCTGAACTTCGTATCTGGATATATGGCTATAGGTCCGAGTTGACAGATCACCAGTCAATCGCAGACGTCTTCGAGTATGCGAAGACATTCAAACAACAGTTGCGTATTTTGCGGGAGAAAACGAAGGTCAGCGGCCCGCCCCCCCTACAACTTTCATTGCCTGACATAGCACTCTTCAAAGGCAAATGAACACTCTATCCCTATTATATTTATGGTGCACAGTCTCGGTGGATGGATCTTCAAAGAAGTGAGTATTTTCTGGCCTTGAGTTACCAAACACGCTAACTCTTACTACGTCGGAGGCTATGACTCGCATGAGATACAGTACTAACCAAAACGACCGTCTGAACCTCATATCCACCTATGGAGCCTTGTTCTTTGGTGTACCAAGTCGAGGGATGAATGTGGAAGCACTAGCAAGCATGGTCCTCAAGACGCCTGCTCGATTTACCCTGAACCTTCTCGATCAACAGCTCGGCTATTCACTACGAGAAAAACTACATGCGGAGTTTTGCAGAACGTTCGATTATTCAGACTCCAAGATTGTGCAATTCTATGAATTGGGGAAATCCCCCACCGTGATTCAGGTAAGATTCTGCGCTCTCAAGGTACGAGGCTAAACTATCATAGGATGCTAAAACGGGAGAATGGTCTCGAAATGGCCCTTTGGAATTACTTGTAAATCCTGAGTCAGCAGCTTGTGGACGACCATGGGAGACTGGGGATGATTATGTCATGTCGCTTGATGGCAATCATTCGGATATGGTCAAGTTCCCAGAGTCTGACTGCAATGGATACGAGAAAATATGCAATGTCTTGAAGGATTTCGTTAAAGTCGCTCCATCAATAATTAAGGCTCGCAAGGACATCTCCGACGGTAATGACAACGGTATTGTACCCTTGTTCGTTTGAAGTGAGGCTTACGTAACCTCATTTAGAACCCCAGATGCCAGAGAAGCCAACCGAGTTCACAAAAGATCAGAAAGGTATGCTTTACATTGCCTGTAGATCTCTGAAGATAGATGGCTTACGACAGCATGAAAAGCTTGCCTTCAGTCGCTGTATTTTCCCGAGATGCATTGGCGCCGAGACGAAATTAACAATCCAGCGCACACTACGTGCCAATGGATCTTGGAACACGAAGCTTATAAAAAGTGGTACAAAAACCAACGAGGGCTCCTGTGGATCAAAGGAAAGCCGGGAGCGGGAAAGTCGACTGTCTTAAAGTATGCTTTTGAGGCTGCAGAAAAGAATAATGAGGGCTTGATCTTGGCCTCATATTTCTTTCATGGTCGAGGTTCCATCATCCAAAAGAGTGCTCTAGGATTATACCGCTCTCTTCTACATCAGATCTTAAAGCAAGTCCCGGACTTACTCACAAAGTTTGCTTCTCTTTATCGACAGAGATGTAACACGGAGGGAGAACACGGACAAAAGTGGGATTGGCGCGAAAGAGATTTGCAGAACTTTTTCAGTTCACATGTCTCCGAAACAGCAAAGAAATTCTCAATGCGTCTCTACATCGATGCACTCGATGAATGTGGCCAAGATCCAGCTATTAGCCTTGTCGAGTACTTTTGCCGTTTTGCAGATCCAATTGCCATATGTTTTGCTTGTCGGCACTATCCTATCATTTCCTTGGAAGAAGCTGGTTTCGAAGTCACTGTGGAGCATGAGAATGCCCCTGATATCGATGCGTATATCACGAACAGGATCGAGTCCGCTGTTCGAAACGTAAAGTCCGCCAACGCCATTCGCCATGAACTGGAAAAGAGATCTGCTGGTAATTTTCAATGGGTAGTGCTGGTGACACCCCGGGTAATACAATTCTATAGAAATGGAAAGCCTTTAACAGCCATTTGTGCGTTGATACGCAGGCTGCCATCGGAGTTGGCCAGTTTGTATGATGAGATTGTTAGACGAACCGAGCCGGAGGATATGACACAGGCCTTACATCTATTCCAGTGGATATGCTTTGCATTCAGACCTTTGACTTTACAAGAGTTACGCGAAGCTACAGCACTAGATACTCATACTTCCCACGCGTCGCTTCTGGAGTCTCGGACTTTCGGTCAATACGCGGAGACCGACGAGGAAATGGAGAGGAGAGTCCTTGGTCTCTGCCAGGGTCTCGCTGAGGTTGAGAAGCATGGTTCTGAACGAATTGTGCAGTTTGTCCATCAGTCAGTGATGGACTTCCTCCTTCAAGACGGCTTTCGCCTCTTTTATAAGCAGCTGCCAGACGACCGTCTGAAAGGCAGTGTCATTGCGCGGGGTCATTTTTGGATCTCAAGAGCCTGTATCAAGTATATCTCTATGGAAGAAGTAGTATCTCAGCGGATCAGTGACGAAGAAAACAAAGAGCGAGAAATAGCACTATACCAAGAGCATTCAGAAAGACTTGTATTTGTTGAATATGCCAGTGAGTACTGGATTGCCCATGCGCAGATTGTCGAACGGGAAAACGTACCTCAAGACGACCTAGTTGCGCTCCTTCAACTAAATTCCAGCGTACTACGCGCACTGCATGAATCGGACCGGGGTACATGGGACGTAATATTGGATAAGCACTATTTTATCAGGCAAAGAATGCCTTTGCTACACATTGCATCGCGTTTCGGTCTCTCGAAAGTCGTTAGCTACATTCTGGAACGAGACACCCGAAATACCGAGATTGACGAAGGAGATGACCACGGGGATTCACCTCTTCACTGCGCCGCCGAGGCTGGCCATGAAGCTATAGTCAAACACCTCCTCGAAGCAGGGGCCGCAGTAGATCCTAGAGATTATGACGGTCGGACACCTGTATTCGAAGCCACTTATAACGGCCACAAAAACATAGTGGAGCTCCTACTCGAAATGGGGGCCAAAGTAAATCATGTGGACATTTATGGCCAAACTCCTCTAGACAACGCCGTATGGAGCGGATATGAACCCATAGCGGAACTCTTGCTCGAAAACGGTGCTCAAGTAAACAGGACAGCCGACAAGTGCGAAACAGGCATATCATGGGCTGTCCGCTTTGGGCATAACTCTATTGTGAGACTCCTCCTTGGACATGGAGCCAATCCAGACTCTATTAATGACAAGGCCATATCCCGTGCCGCCAAGAATGGCTTTGAGGACGTTCTGGAACTCATACAATGCGCGAAAGAAGGGAAACCACTTCCACCAGCGAACCAAACGCCACATAAACAATTGGAAACAGGCGTGCCTATGAAAGGTAGCGGGCAAGAGGAAGAAGGGAGATGGCAGCCTACCAGCATGCCATACGGCCCTCAGAATCGTAACTTCAGGACGAGCTAGAAAAACTGAAACCGATAATCAAGAAATCCATACACCACATCAACCAACGAAACTCAGGACCAAACACCTAGCCTCCTACCATCAGCCCACCATAACCAGAGTAGAGCAAATCCTTCACCCTGAAGTCATATACAGTGCCACACTACACCCACACCCACTATATCCACCTCTCCCGCGGGCCGCTCCCCTCTCAGAACCTCCCCCCACACCTGGAACAACCCCTATCAGATGGCCCTTCCCCTCAACTGACCACGAAGCGACATCACCCTTAGATCTAAGAATCCAACAAGTAAATGAAAGCAAAGCAAAAGAATACACCACGAAACCTATGCTAAGCTGCACCAGAGATGGGACAATGCAAGCCAGTAAAGCCTGAGACCCGAGAGAAAGCAAGTGTGTGTGTATATACACTATCCCTTTGCTTGCTAATAAGTCGGCACCTTCTGGCGCTAAGCCCTATAGGGCGTGTAGGCAAATATGGTTGTTTAGGCAGGTTATGGGGTAGGGACCCCTAGGGACCCCTGGGGAGCATGTCTATATCGCCCGCTCCGGGCATAGCCCTAGGGGCCCTAATGGCCCCTAAGCTAGCCCTTGTCATAGTAAAAAGACATGGTCTTGGCATCAATGCCCGCAGGCCAATAATTTTTTTAAAAGCTAGATAATCTACAGACATAAAATTAAGATACTGATCTAATATTGTCTAAATTTTGGTAATCTAATTATCTAATATTAAAAAGATATAATATTCTGAATATGTAGATGTTTACGGTTTTAGCTCAAAAATCGAGGATTAGTATCGGGTAATAAAGCTTGGCATGGAATTATACCAGAATAGGTTTAGTGGAAGAGGTGCCGACTTATTAGCAAGCAAAGAGATAGAAAGCCCGAATCTAGGTTATGGGATTGCCATTATGGCACGGGAAAAGGAGCAAGGCCGCTTCAAAGCGAACACTGAGGGAGTAAGAGGAAGCACCGATAGAGCACCAAGGGAGTACCTAGGGAGCAGGGGGAGCAGGAGGAGCACCTAAGGAGCATGCGGATAGCGCGCAAGCCAAGCAGCGGCAGCTGAGTTGTCATGAGGACACGTGCTAGCCTTATCTAGTTCGGCGGAGTTCATATATTCATATAGCCAGTTCTATCCCTTCCACATTCGAGATGTCATGGTGCAATGATCCTAATAGATCAACAAGAGAAACGATCACACAGGCGGCACCGTCAAACTTTTCAATATCTTTGAATCGCCGTTTATGCCAGGAATGTCAAGCAATCTTCCATGAATCGGCCAAAATATTTTATCCAGAGTCAATATGGCATGAGAATCGCGCTTCTGGCCGAAGGCGCACCTCGAAGGAAGAACAAGAGCTCCAGGTGCTTCCACATTGGCCCAGTATTTACGACTTTGCCGATTCAGCAACAAGCGGCTGCCACATCTGTAGACTGTTATGGCTGCAGCTCACCAAAGACGAACGTAATTGAATAGCCAATAGGCAATTCGAAAGGAAGCAGGGCACGTTTTGCCTCTGGCGAAAGCGTGACGAGAACAAGGCAAAATATCATCTGGCAGTAGGCTATAATCTTGGTAGCAGCTTCCGAATTATAGAACTACAAATGGATCCTAGCTCTGGTCGCTCCAATTTAATTAGGGGTTAGTGCTCGATGGCGTTGCCGCCAGCGACCGTTATAGGAAATAAGGATCGCCGTAGTAATATTAATAGGAGGTACTATCTATTTCTACTTCTTAGTCCTTTCTATTTTTATTATCTATTTATTTTATTTACTTAATATTCTATTATATATTTTTATTATAATCTTATTTATTATCTATTATTATTATCTTATTATTATTTTATTATTATTATATTATTTAATCTTATTAAATTTACTCGCTTAAATAAAGTTACTAAGTAAATATTTAAATATTTATTAATTAATAAATTTATCTTTTCTTCTATCTTATATTTAAAACTCTTTAATAAGTTCTTAAATTTTTAAATTTTTTAAATAAAGAGTTATTTAAATATATTTATTATTAAATAAGAAGTTATTTAAAAAATTATTATAAAAAAACTCTTAATTAAAAAGAAGAAATAAATTTAATAAATTCTAGCTTAAAGATAAAATCTTAAAAAAAATTATTAATTAAAATATAAAAAACTTATTACTAAAAAATAAGTTTTAAAAATTAAAGAAAAAAATAATATTTATTATAAATAAATATTTAATTATTTTTATTATTATTATTAAAGTTTTTATTTTATATTATTATTAATTAATTCTAAGCTTAAAATCTTTTTTAAAGAAATAAATAATAAGACTTTTTTTTTTAATATTATTATACTTTTTTATTGTATTAAAAACTTATATTAAAAATATTTATTATTATAAATTTAATATTTATAATTTTTTATAATTAAATAATTCTTTTAATAATATAATCTTAAAAAAAATAAATAAAATTAAATTTACTTCTAAGCTTTTATATTATATTAAAATTTATTATTAAATTATATATTATTTTATATTTCCGCGTTATATAAATAAATTATAAATAATACTTTTTTATTTTTATTTAAAATTATTAAAATATATAAAGATTTATATTTTTATATTTATTTACAAATAATATCTTTATATTATAATTACTTATATTAATATAAAGTAAAATAATTTTATTATTTAATTTAATAAAGCTTTTAATCTTTAATATAAACTAGTTCTTAAATTAAAATAAATAATATTTTTATTTTATTTTATCTCCTCTTTATTAATACTACGCTTGAATAATATTTATTATAATTTTAATAGAAGAAGCTATATACTTTTAGTATATAAATATTAATATATTTATAATTCTTATAATAATAATAATTATTTTATAATTCTTATAATAATAATAATTATTTTATTATTTATTATTAAAAAGTTATCTCTAACTTTAATATTATATTATTAATAAATAAAGTTTAATACTTTTAATATTACTTATTTATAATATTATTATTATTATTTCTTATAATATTTAAAGACTTTTTTTATTAACTTATTTATTTTTTAAATTTATCTTTATAATATTCTAATCCCTTATAAGTAAATAGATAAGATTTTTAGTTAAAAAATTATTTAAATTCTATTTTTATTTTAGAATTTAATTATATTATTATTTAAGAAGTTAAGCTTAATTATTATAAGCTATTAAAATTTTAACTTTTTAAATCTTATTTATTTACTTTTAATACTTTAAATATCTTTATATAAAACTTTTAAAAGTAATAATTATATAATAAACTTATTAAGATTAATAATAAATTTTTACTTTTTTTTATATTATTATTACTAAGTCTAGTCTTTAAAAGTAATAATAATTAATATTAAATTTATAATTTTTTATATCTATAAAATAGAAGTATTAATAATAATATATTTAATAATTTTAAAGTTTTAGAATATATATTACTTAATAATATTATTTCTACTTTTTTATTAATAAGAATAAGTATTATTCTAGTTAAATATAATTTATTTAATACTTTTAAAAATATTCTAATAGTAAGCTTTAACTTTTAATTTTTAAATTTTTTTTATAATAATTTATATTAGATTAATTGTTTTTTTTCTTTTAATCTTAAAATAATGTTTTTCCTTTTTAATTTTTTTATAAAAGAACTTTATTAAATTCTTATTATAATTCTTAATTAAACTATTATATTATATTATCTAGATAATTTTTTATAGTACTTTTTTTTAAGACTAACTATAAATATTATAATAAAGAATTTAATTAATTTTATAATAATCTTAATCTTATTATTAATATTAAAAAAAACTTTATTAAAATAATTATTAAATTCTTAAATATTAAGCTTAACTTTCTAGTAATAAAGACTCGCTTATCTTTAATAAAATTATAATAAATATAAAATATAGTTATTATTATATTTACTAAGAACTTAATACTTTATATTAATTTAAAATTACTAGTAGAATTCCTATTCTTTATAATTTAAATTATAATTTTAAATTTTTTTTTTCTCCGCTATATATTTAATACTTTATATAAGAAAATTACTTAAATTTATTTAAACTTTATTATTAAAGCTAATCTATATTAATAATTATAGTTTTTAATTAATTAAAATAATATCTATCTTTTAAAATATTATATTAATAAGCTTATTTTTTATATTTAAATAAATATATCTAGTAATATAGATCTTAGTAATTTTATTCTAAAATTTTTTTTAAAAAACTCTTTAAACTTTAGTATTACGCGAAAAGTATTTAGTATTTAATATTTTATTAAATAAAAAAATAAAGATATATAATTTAAAAAAATAATAATAATTTTATATATATTATATTAATAACGCTTTAAGTTTATTAGAACTTAAATTTTTCTTTATTATAATAATAAAGTTATTATTATTAATATTATAGTTTAAGTTTTAGTAACTAGATAAATTTTAAGACTAGCTAAATTAAATTTAATACTTTAAGTCAAGCCGCTATTCTATAATTATTTATTATAAGTAAATAAATAGCTTCCTTTTCTTATAATAATAATTTATTTATATTATAAATTATTATTATTATGAACTTAACTAGACCGAACGCGATATAAGATTAAGTTATAAATATATTATAATTATAAAGAAAGAAGCTAGCTACGCTATTATAATAAGAAGATTTAACTTCTTCAGGTACTAAAAAATATATAAGTATAGATTAATATAAGTAATTTAAATATTTATTAGCTATAAACTCCTCTTTATTATATAAGTTAAATATATAGAAGAAAATTCTATCTTATAAAAAAGGAAGCCCTTTCTTATATATTTAATCTTAGTTATATTAAAATATTTATAATTAAAGTAATTAAAGCTTAAATATTTTATTTATTAATAATTAAATTAATTAAAGTTTAAATAGCTTAATTATTAATAATTAAGATTATATAATCTTAATTATTCTTTAGTACTACTTTCTAAACTCTTATAATAAGATATATTTATATATTTTATTATTTTTATTCTATTAGCTTAAAGCGGGCTAGCCTATAATATTATTTTCTTATCTAGATTTTTTTATCTTTAAAGAACCTTTTTATCTAGATAATTTTTTTTAATATTAAAGTCTTATTATTTTATTATTAAAAAGCGAAGAGCGAAGCTACTTAAGAGTTTTAATATAATTAAGTTATTTAAATATTAGTATTGACGGTATAAGTAGAAGAGAATATTTTATTAATTAAATAATAAATCTAATTATTATTATAAATATATATAATACGGGGGAGAATATAATCTTATTTTTATAAATATATTAAAGTAAAAGCATCTTAAAGAGTGTAATAATACGCTGGAGAAAAAGCGTTTTAAAGTATTAGCCAAAATAATTTATATCTTTATTAAAATAGAAAGTATTAGAGTAAAATAAAAGAAGATAAAAGATTAAAAGCTGGAAAATATTATAATATAAAAAAAAAAGAAGAAAGAGACTACTATTTTTATTAAGTCTTTTAATAATATTTTTACTATAGACTTCTAGGACTAAGTCTTAAGTAACTTTTTAATAAAGCTAGATTTTAAGCTTAAAACTTTACTAGTTTCTTAAAATAGTTAAGTACTAAGGGTAACTTCTATATATTTTCTAATAAATTATAATTTAATTACTTAACTAGATATTTCTATTCTCTATTAATTTATTAATAATTTAAAATTTCTTTAATATTATATTCTTTATTATTTTCATTAAGTCTTAGAGAAGCTATTTATAAGTTAATTTTAAAATCTATTTTTTCTAAAAATAATATATAGAATACTAAATATTTGCGTGTTAATTAAAATAAATTTAAAAAATAATTTATATCCCCTTTATATTTCTTTACTAGGAAAGGATTAAACTTAATATAATTAAGCTTATTATTAAATTTATTAATTTTAAAATTTCTATAAAAAAAATATACTCTATCCTCTTTAGAAATAATTAAATCTTTTAATTATTTTTAATTATAATATATTGCTAAGCGATTACTTAAAAACTATAAATCTTTTTATAATTCTTAATAAATTCTATTTAATTCCTAAGTTATAATTATAGCCTTTTAAGCTTATAACTTAATACCTTTAAATAATAATATTATTTAAGATTTAAAGTTATAATTAGCTTAAAATAGCGATATTTTAATAAGATTTAAAAGAGATTCATTATACGTTAATTAGATACTAAATAGATAAGTAATCTAGTTATTTTAATAATAATTAATATAATATTAAAGATATTATTTAAAAGTTTAATTTATTCTTTCTATTTAATTATTTATTTAAGAGTAGAATATAGTACTTATCTTCAGCTTAATTCTTATTATATTTATTAATAACCTCTAAAACTTAGAGTTAAAAAGCTTATCTTTATCTAAAATAATTTTATCTAAAAGTTTATAGTAAGTTATTATAACTCTTAAAAATATATAGATAAGATTTTCCGCGTTGAAAGTCTCCTTATATAATATAAAATACGCCCACTTTATAAGTTTATTATTAATAATTAAAATAGTATTATAAATAACGTCTATTAATTATTTTTTTAACTTAAAGAGTTTAACAATAAAATCCTATATAATACTTTTTTAAATTTATTCTAAAAAAATAAGTAATTTTAATTCTTTATAAAGTTTATATTAAGCGTGTTTTATTCTAATATATATATTATATTAAATAATATAATTCTCAACATATTTTCTTATTCTAAGGAAGTAAAAGTTTCTTAATATCTTTTTAAATATTTTCTTAATTTCTTAATGTCCACCGGAGCTTTTTATTTTATAGTAAATTTTAAAAATCTTTTCATATATTTCTATAAAGATATAAATCCGTTTCTAAAAAATTAATAATTTTAAATTAGTTTTTCTAAATAAGTTATGGCTATTAATATTTTTAATAATTTTAAAAACTATCTTATTCTTTAATAGATTTTCTAGTATATACTTAATAAAACTTTTAGTCTTAATAATTATAATAACTATAACTTATAAGTTATTAATATTAATACTAAATAAGTTATTAGGGTTCTATATAAAAATAGCTTTAATATTTTATTATATATTTACTATATAATTAACTCTTCTATTAAATATATTTATAGCGTTATTCTCGCTGCCTTTAATATAATTAATTTTAAAATTAAATATAAATAATTTTTTATATTATTAAGCTAGACGTTTATTTAGCTTCTTAATAAATAGAAAATATATTAAATTCTTATAATTAAATAAAATTTAAACCTAGTATTTAGTTCCCTTTAAATAAATCTTCTAAATATAAAAAGTGTTTATTATAAATAATAGCTTCTTATTATATATAGAATATCTAGTTTTAGTATTAATTAACTTCCTACTATAGTAAGCTACTAGATACTAGTAATAAGTATATTTAATTTTCTTTATTTTTCCCTATATAGAGCTATTTTGGCTAGATAGTTAGTTAATTACTACTTTAAAAACTTCGTCGAAGGTATTAGTATAGAGATGAATAGATAACTTTAAATTAAATTAATATAATATTAAACCTAAAGTAAACTACTTCTATAATGTTTTAAAGAATACTTTTACTTTCTTTATTTATATAAATAATATATTATTATATATTAAGCCTATAAGAAGTACCGTAGTCTTAGAATACTATATAATAAATCTTTTATAAAAGTTTATAAATCCTAAAAAGAATTAGACTTTTTTTTATTTATAGGTATTAATTATTTAACTATACTTTTTATTTTATCTAGATCTATCTTAATCCTCTTATTAAAGATAATAAACTTTAGAAACTTTATTCTTTTTTAATAAAATTTATATTTAAATATTTTTAAGCGTAAACCCGCTTATTTAAGCTTTTTAAATATTAATTATATTTACTTAATATATTCTTTAAATATATTAAAGTATATAAGAATATTATTAATATATATTAAGATAAATTTATTAAGATATTCTTTTAATATATTATTAATAAACGCCTGAAATATTACTAGGATATTTATTAATTTAAATAATATAATTATATATTTATAAAGATCTTCTCTTATATAAAATATTATTTTTTATTTATTATCTTTCTTTATATAAATCCGATTAAACGCTTTAGAAATATTAAATTTAATAAATTATTTCTTATCTTAAAGCTTATCCTAAAGCTTATTAATTAGTAATAAGGGATAATTATTCTTAATAATAATATTATTAAAAGCTCTATAATCTATATATAATTTTTATTCACCTTTTTTTCCTTTTAAAATAAATAGGATAGGATATTCTATTAGTAATTAAAATTTCTTAATAAACTCTTTTTATTTATTTTCCTTAATATAATTCGTAAGAGTAATTACTTTATTTTATAATAGCGGATATATAGGCTTCTTTATAAATTATATTCTTAGGATTAACTTAATCTTATAGTTTTATAATTAATATTTAGAAAGAACTTCGTTAATATTCTCTTCTTAGAATAAAGTTTTAAATTCCGTATATTTACTTAAGATATTTATATAAATAGTCTCGCTAGCCGCATAGATTCTATTTTATAATATTATAATATTTTTGTTATTGAAATTATTTTTTATTTCTTTTTTTATTTATACTACTATATAAATAGAGTTATAATTTAGAATAGGAGAAACTTTATTTATTATATTATTTATAAACTTAATTATTCTATCTTATTATTCTATTAATAGATTGGTTTCTCTTAATTATAGAGCTTTAAATATAATATTATTAACTTTTTTAAATATTAAGTTAAAGAATTTCTTCTTAATTCTATACTTTATTCTAAGTAATATCTTCTTAATTATACTATTGATAGTACTTATCTTTATTTTATTAAAATTTATTAATATATATAGCTTATATTTTACTATAGAGATATTAAATTTCTTTATAAAGCTAGATTTTATTAAGTCTTAATTTAATCTATTATTAATTATAATTTTAACTAGATTTCTATTAATTTTAGCTTAAAAATAGAATCTTTAATTACTATTAAATTCTATAGCGGTTATTTATTTAATTTTAAGATAAATCCTACTGAATAGTCTTCTTACTAGAGGATTTACTAGTTTTTTAAATTAAGCTTAAATAAGTTTATAATAAGACTTTTTATATAGCTTATTCTAATAAAATATTTCTTAGGTATAAGTTTTATAATTAAGAGTATATTAGCTATTTCTTTTATTAATCTTAATACCTCTTATCTCTATGTAAGTGAGATAATTTATAAATTAAAGAAAAGCACTTTTCTATCTTTTAAAAATCTAAATCTCTTTAGGATTTAATAATATAAGATATTAATTATATCCTTATATTCTTCTCTATTAAGAGTTTTTTTAATTTTTTTTAAAAATAACTTTTAAAGGATCTTAAGTATAATTTTAAAATTATAAATTTTAGAAGTTTTCTTATTAACTTTTTAAAATAAATTTATTTAATTAATAAGTATTTTAAGTTTTTTAATATAGAATTTTAACTTCCTTTTCTTATTTAAATCTAGCGATTAAATAAATAAATCTAATAGAGATTCGCTATATTTTAATTATAATTATTAATTTATTTCTCTAATTTCAACTTATTTATTTATTAGATATAAGATAAGATTTTCTATTATAAATTTAGCTTTCACTAGTCGTTCTTTTAACTAGATATTTATTTATTATTAAATATTAACTATCTCTCTATATTACTAATATAATTAGTAAAGCCTAGTTATTAATTTTTTATTTAAGATATCTTCTTTCTCTAAGGAAGATACTTCTTTCTTTAAGGGCGGATCAACATAAATATTATCTTTATTATAATATTTTTCACTATTTATTATAACTATTTATTAACCACATTTATTAAAAAACTATTTTAATTCTTATTTCTCTAATAAATATATCTTATACTAGTTATTAAAGTAAATTGTTTATAATAGATTTATATATTTATCTAAGTTTCTTTTAATACTTTTTAGCTTATATAGATTTAATTATTTATTATTATTTAAAGTTTAATCCTCTATAACTACTATTTAATAGTTTCTTTTAGAATATTTATTCTTATAGTAGCCTTTCTTACTATAACTATAATACTTAATATTTAATAGATTTTTTTTAGACTTTTTTATTTTCTTATTCTTTTTATAAGACTTAAAGCTTATCGCGGAGATATTTTCCTTTTTATATAACTTTCTTATTAAATTAAGGTATTTCTATTCTATCTTTTTTTTATATAATTTATTATTAAGTAAATATATTATAACTATTAGATTTAGGAACTTCTTAATCTTTATTAAATTTACTTATATAAGTTTATTTTTAATATAAAGTTTAAGACCTTATTAATATTATATTATCTATATTAATAAATTTTAATCTAGTTAATAAGTAATATCTCGGAATTTAATTATATATTTAATTATTAATCCTATTTAGTTTAAAGTATATAAATATTTTTTTAAATAAAATATTTCTATATTATTTTTAAAAAGCAGCATTAATATATTCTAGATATATTTTTTATTTATAAGAAAGTCTAAAAATTTATTCTCTATAATATTAGGATTTTATATCTTAATATATTTTTTTAATTATAGTTAAAGAGTATCGGCTGCGTCTCTTTTAAAATATAATAAAAGAAATAAGTTTCTAGCTTTAGTATTTTAAAACTAATTAAAATGAAATAATATATAAATATTAACGCTCCTTAAAAACCTATAAAAAATTCTTTATTTTTTAGAGAATATTTTTAGCTTAGGGATTTCTATACCCTTCTTTATAATTATTATATCTTTCTTAGAAATCTAAGGAACTTTTATTTCTTTCTAAACCCTTTTAAAACTAGCTATAGTTATATATTATTCACTAGATATAAAACCTAATATATTTATTCTTAAAATAATAAAGAATAATATTTAAAGTATAATAAAGGGGTTTAATTTCTTTAAGTACTAAAAAATATATAAGTATAGATTAATATAAATAGTTTAAATATTTATTAATTATAAACTCCTCTCTATTATATAAGTTAAATATATAGAAGAAAATCTTATTTTATAAGAGAGAAAGTCCTTTTTTATATATTTAATTTTAATTATACTAAGATACTTATAATTAAAGTAATTAAAGCTTAAATACTTTATTTATTAGTAATTAAACTAGTTAAAGCTTAAATAGCTTAATTACTAGTAATTAAGATTATATAATCTTAATTATCTCTTAATACTACTTTCTAGATCCTTATAATAAGGTGTATTTATATATCTCGTTGTTTTTATTTTACTAGCTTGAAGTAAACTAGTCTATAACAATTATCTATAGCTATTATATATAAATCTATAGATTATAAACTAGATTCTTTAGAAACTAGTATTATACTCTATTATATCTAGGTCTATAATAATTATTACTATTTAATTTATTCTACTTAATCCTTAATATATTATTATTATTCTTCTTATTATATAAATTTTTTCTATAGAATAAATTAAATTAAAATAAAATAAACTTATAACTTTAATATAATAATCTTACTTAATATTAATAAATTTAAAAAGTATTTAGAATTAAAATATAATTTATAACTATATTTTATAAAAAAATATATTAAATATTATTTTCTTTAAAAATAATCTAGCTTATTTTAATAAAAGTATAATATTATTATTTAAATTTAAATTAATATTAAAAATAAGAAGACTTTTAATAATATAATAATAAAATATTATATTAAATTAGTTTTAATTATAATAAATAATAAACTTTAATAATTTATATAACTTTAATAATAAAATATTTTAAAAGATAAAGAATATAATTAATAATATTAAGAATAAAAGAATTAAAAATATTAAAAATATTAAAAAGAATAAGATACTTATAAGAAAATATTTTATAATTAATTTTAATAAAATAAATAATATAATTTTTTATTAAATTATTAAAAATAAAAAAAATAACTTTAAATAAATTATATTTATAAAACTAGAATACTTTATTAATATAATTAATATAAATATTAAAAATTAATTTAAAGACTTTTAAAATATAATTAAGAATATTTATATTATAATTTATAACTTTATTAATTAACTAAAAATATTAGATAAAAAGAATAAGACGTTATAAATTAATATTAATATAATAAAAAAGAAATATATTTTATTAAAGATTAAATTTAAAAAGATAAAGAAAAAACTTATAATAAATTAATTTAATATAATAAGAATACGCTAGCTAAAAAATAAATATTATAAAAACTTAAGAACTTTATAGAATTAAAATAAAATTTTAATAATATAATTAAAAAAAATTATTTAAAATTAATTATAAAATCTATATAATTTTAATAAGAAATTAATTAAATTTATATAATTATAAATATATATAATTTAAATAATATTAAATATTTAAAATATTATTATATTTAATTATAATAAAAACTATTTAAATATAATAATTTTTAATAGAGATTATATAAAATAAGAATAATAAAAATTTTATATTTTATTAAAATTTAAATAAAGTATTTATTAATTTTTTATAAAAAAATATAAAATAAATTATATTTATAATAAATATACGCTTTAAATATATTTAATAATTTAATTATAAATTTTATTAAAGTTTAAGAATTTATATATAATTTATAAATAAGTTTTTATTAATTTTAAAAAAATTTTTAATAATTATAATAAAAAAGAATAAATTAAAATAAATATATAAATATTTAATTTTCTTATAAAAATAAAAAATAAAAATATATTTTTTAATATTTTTTATATAAGATTTATAGTAATAATTATATTATTTAAATATTTTAAAAATTATAAAATTTAAAATTTAAAAAAATATATCTTAATTAATTTTAAATAATAAGTTATAAATAAAGTTAAATTAAAATCTTATTATAAATTTATCTTTAAACTTTATATTTATAATTTAAAGATAAAATAAAATATATTATTTAATATATAAATTAAGACTTTATAAAAATATTAAAATTTATAAAAGAATTAAGATAAAAATAAAAATAAATATAATAATAACTATAATTTTAAAAAAAATAAAAATAAAAATAAAAAAAAATATAAAAAATTTAATTTTTTATAATTAATAAAAAAGTATAATTAATTATTATATATTTTTACTTAAATTTAAAAAAAGAAATTATATTATAAATATCTTAAATTTAATTATTAAATTATAAAATATAAGAGTAAAAAGTAATTAATATTAATAAAAATAAAATTATAATTAATAATAATAAAAATTAAATATAAAATTAAAATTAAGCTTAATATCTTAATTTTAATTATTAAATTAGAAAATTAATAATTTTTAATTAAGTTATTATTAAAAACTTATTAAGAAAAATATATAAAAAAATAATTAAATTTAAAAATAATTA